>CM060267.1:3760343-4360343 GCA_030684275.1 Acipenser oxyrinchus oxyrinchus
TCGTGTATGCTGTCCAGCCCTTCGGCTAACAAACTGCCTTCTGCTACAGCCAAATATTTCAAATTTTGACTCATCAGTCCAGAGCACCTGTTGCCATTTTTCTGCAACCCAGTTCCTGTGTTTTCGTGCATAGTTGAGTCGCTTGGCCTTGTTTCCACGTCGGAGGTATGGCTTTTTGGCCGCAAGTCTTCCATGAAGGCCACTTCTGACCAGACTTCTCCGGACAGTAGATGGGTGTACCAGGGTCTCACTGTTTTCTGCCAGTTCTGAGCTGATGGCACTGCTGGACATCTTCCGATTGCGAAGGGAAGTAAGCATGATGTGTCTTTCATCTGCTGCAGTAAGTTTCCTTGGTCGACCACTGCGTCAACGGTCCTCAACGTTGCCCGTTTCTTTGTGCTTCTTCAAAGAGCTTGGACAGCACATCTGGAAACCCCTGTCTGCCTTGAAATTTCTGCCTGGGAGAGACCTTGCTGATGCAGTATAACTACCTTGTGTCTTGTTGCTGTGCTCATTCTTGCCATGGTGTATGACTTTTTGACAGTAAACTGTCTTCAGCAACCTCACCTTGTTAGCTGAGTTTGGCTGTTCCTCACCCAGTTTTATTCCTCCTACACAGCTGTTTCTGATTCAGTTAATGATTGTGTATCAACCTACATATTGAATTGATGATCATTAGCACCTGTTTGGTATAATTGTTTAATCATACACCTGACTATATGCCTACAAAATACCTGACTTTGTGCAAGTGTACCTAGAAGAATTGATGCTGTTTTGAAGGCAAAGGGTTGTCACACCAAATATGGATTTGATTTAGATTTTTCTTCTGTTCACTCACTTTGCATTTAGTTAATTGATAAATATAATCTATTAACATGTCTATTTTTGAAAGCATTCTTACTTTACAGCATTTTTTCACACCTGCCTAAAACTTTTGCACAGTACTGTATATATATATATATATATATATATATATATATATATATATATATATATATATATATATATATACTGTATATAAATTGTGCATTCCTATTATTTAAACTGTAGGTTGTAGCTTCAGTATTATTTCAATGACTAATGGTATTCACAGTGCAATTTGTTCTGGGGAACAGAGCCTTTAGCTGTGTTTCCATTGCCTCGTTGTCTTGCTGTGACATTTTTAAATCCTTCAAAGTACACAGTTATAGCCACCTTGCTCCCACATCGAAAGCCGAGGGGTTAGAGAGGCAAGACGACGTCACAAACACTTCAATCAGAGAGACACGCACAAACACAGGGACTTTGCACTGACCCCCATATAGTATAGATTTATGAAGGCATGGATCTGTGCAATAATAAGCTGTGGTAAAGTAAATACTTACCTTACCCAGCATTTGTGCTTTGCAATGCTTTCACTTACTACACTTTGATATGCTTTTACCGAAGAATACAGCAGTAATCTTTCATTTGTTTGGGCTCATTAATCAGTCCAGGCAGTGGTGTAGTCGAGGGTATACGCAGGTAAATAGCGTTTACCCACTTCTCATATAAGGGATACAGAGTTTACTCAATTCTATTCTCCTGTGATATGCAAATCCTGGGTTAAAGACAAGATATTTTAATGGTGACTGTCTGTGTTGTGTTGCTGCGCATGAGACTGACAGCTGAGAGCTCTCAGTCAGAAGTCTGGAATGAGCAGGGGGGCGTGGCCACTGGACTGCGTGTTCTGTTTGTGTTTGCGCGTGTGCGCGCGCATGTTCTGTGATTGATTGTTTATGTTCTGTTAATGTTTTGTTGTTAGGCACACTGCACCTGCAGGGCGGTGCTAGTAGCTTTCATCCTAGCCTGCAAAAGGATGCTCACAGAACATCTAGCACCTGCACCTGAGAGGGGAAATAACTGTAAGGGGGGGCTCTGGTTGGCTGAGGGCCAATAACAATGTATCGTGTTTATCTGTTCTATCTGTTCAGCTCCACCAAACAGGGGCGTACACCCACTTTTTTATTTACCACTACACCATTGAGTCCAGGGCAAATCTTGTGCGTGTTTGCTGGACAGCGCTAGGTAGCTTGTGCAACAGCTGCCAGTAACACTCATGTCCTGAGGACAAAGAGGGAGCTTTAATCTCCAGTGTCGTCAATTCGGCATCTTTTTATCTAAAATCACAGGTATTACAAAACCCGCAAAGTTTAGACAGCTGTGTTTACTCGGAGCTGATCTGCAGAAGCCTGTAATGAGCGTTGGAACCAGGGCATTGATGCTTCACTTTGTGAGTGTTGCTGACCTGATTGAAAGCAAGAAAAACAAATGGTTCCTTCTTCATACTTTCATCTCTCACCTAAACAAGCATTTTGAAATGAAGTGGAGGACAGGTTTGATAAAGAGCTCGGAAACATCAAAAAGCAGATCACGTATAGTCAAAAAAAGTAATTGATCATAATGGTGACTAATTCTTCATAACTTCAGAGCCAATACCTTTAGCACTTTTTTTTTAGCAAGGCGGGTGTGCGTGTGTAATCTTTCACATGCTAATCGTTTCAAAATGGCAGGAGGGGTGCGAGCCAAGCACATCTTCTTTTGAAAGAGTTTCAAATGCAGTCATTAATGACTCAGAAACATCACAAGAAAAATCTTTTTTAATGAGCAGATGTATTTGCTATGAGTCAACAAAGGAGCTGGTTGACCAAGCCCTACAGGGCAATGCGGTTCATTTCATGCGACTTTCTGTACTGCACAAGGGCATGAGAAATTGTTACTTATCTAGATGCTTGTTATCGCAGCTTTAATCTCAACACAAAAACAATTGCTAATATTACTGGTCTTTCATGATGCCATGTGCTGTGCACTGTGCCAATGAGCTTAGAAAGACTGAGAGACGGTTTTGCTGGAGAGCAGAATCTGGCATTTACCATTGTTTAACCAACAGCAATGCTTTGAGATCCTTCGCTCACAGCAAGGAAAGAAACACAATGAAACCACATCAATAGATGGATGCTAAGCTATTTGTTGATTTGTTTGAGGAAAGCATCCGATCATACTGTCCATGCATGCTTAAAGACTAATGTCTAATGCTGTAGTATTCTAGTGACAATTATAAGAATGATATGAAGATGCATTTTCGGTTACAGATTTTCCAAAGTGTCCAATTTTACTTAAATATGGTTACCTTTTATTATAAATACCCAGGGTGCATATAACATAGGTTACTAATAATAAATAATACATGTAGCAAAAAAAAAAAAAAAAAAAAAGTTTGGAAGGCTGTTGTAATTTAATAATGCTGTATTGGTGTTGCACCAGGAATTACTCTAAAGTATTTGTTGGGTGTAATTAAGTAAGTGTGTTCATGATTGTGCCTAAGGTACCATAAAACCCTATTTTTAGATCTCAACAGAAAAACAGCTGATACCTTTCCCAAATCGCCACTCCATAAAAAAAACCAAAAAAAAAACAACAAAACACAATAGCAGGCTATGGATTGTTAAGTAGACTATTAGATCATAGCCATATCGCATTAGCATGCAGGTAAATGCATTGTAGTTCTATGCATGTATTGACCTGCTCATTCTTAGTGATTCTATTCTATTATAAACTTCCAAGTATGCAGCCCTCAGTCTGTTGTCCCTGCAGCTTACCATTTACAGCTTATGCTGGATTCACTAAATGGATCCCTTTATCTGGTTATAGGCATTTACTTACTAGTACCATAATCCCCTGTTTATGACACTGATAACTGTATTCGCTTCTGTGACAACTTACTGAACTTCAGCCTTGTTGCTTCAGCCATCACCAAACGAATTGCTATAGATCATACTCTAAATGATCAGGGTCTTTTTTTTCTCTCCTTTAACTGTCTTGGAATGTCGAATATAATTAACCTATAATCTGAAGCTGAAGAATTTTGAATTTAGCCCTAAGCTGGGTGTGCAGAACGTGGAGGCACTGAAATAGACTGAAAAGAAAGCAATAGAGAGTGTTTTTGCCTTAAAGGGAATTAGTTCCATTCATCTCCCTTTTGCGTTTTTTTTTATTTTTTTATTTTTTTAAACAAACAGAAGCTTTTAAAAATCACTCACCCATTAAGCACTGAGATGTCTTCCAATTCCTATTCAGTATCAGCCCAGGCAGTTAGAAAGTTCATTTGATCATCACTTACGTTGTGAAGTAAAGGATGACATGAAATGACAGCTGACTGACAGATATCATAAGCAGGTGGCAATTCTGTGAACGATGTTTCATCTCAGTCTCTGATTGAATGAAGTCATTATTCTCAAGCAGATTTACTGAAAGAGGCTTTCCTTTTAATTATCCGGGGGTCGCACGGAGTTCATATCTTGTTTAAAAAGAATAGCTGTGAATGTTATGCTTATGAAGTAATACTGGCCAAGAGCACAACTGCCAATGCACTTCAGTCTAGTGTTGAGTAAAGATTACAAACTGTATTTTTTTTAAAATAAACCATGACAAAATGTTTACAAAATGATTGATAAAGAATGCTTCTGGCAGTAGGAAAGTATCATATCAACAACTTAGCTGATTGGTGAAATAGTTTTTTTTTTGTTTTTGCACTTGTGAAAATATTTCCACTGGATTCAAAAGAACCAGTGGTGAGATTCTGGCCGGCCTCTGTTGTATCGATTCACGTTCTGATTACCCATACATACAATCCAAGTATTACACTGGCTGTGTGATCCACACTACCCACAGGCTGATTCTGTTACTCAGAAGTAGTTTAAAATAGTCAGCAGCCCTCTAAAAGACTGTGACGGCTGAGAAGGGTAATATCTTGCTTCGAGATGAATTTCTTTACTCTTTCTGTTTTTGGTAAGAAATTAAAATATAATGGCCGCCCAGCTGTTCTTTAACTGTAGCATTGCCCCAGGCAACTTCAATCATTATTTGGTTTGGTTTGGTTTTCATTTAATTGGCTCAGATTCTACAGTCGATTTTGGAGTTGCTGTTCTTGGCTGTGTTTTGATGTTTAGAATGAAAAGGTGCTGGTCATATAAGGTCGTATATAAGCCGTGGCTTGCAGGGTGCAAAACTCAGTGCAAAGAACAGCACAACATGTAGTGTTCATCACTGTGCAAATACAATATACATTAAATCATCTGCAGGATTACATGCTTTGTAACCTTTGTAACCACTTTGCAAATGTGTGTATTAACATTTGTGTCTAATGTAATAATCCAAGCAGTGGCAGTTCTAGCCTAATCTGATCTAGTCTACATTACAGGTCTTATGTCTATGGCAAGCAACTAGAACTGAAGAACTCCAGCTCCTGAACTCACCTTAACACAGATTTATCACAAACACAGTATTTGAGTAAATGCATGAAGAATGATTGCAGACATCATACAAATATAAGCGGACAGACAGTAAAACAAATCTCTCAGAAAAGATATGTGGATTAAACTACTGCTGTATCCCTGTGTTCTGATGTCCCTTATAATAGTTTGCCATAGTAAAAGCATAGCAAAGTATAATAGAGCATAGTGAAAGAATAGTAAAGCTAAGGTAAACATCGTAAAGACCAGCAAGGCATGGCAAAGCATATTCAAAAATATAGCAAACCAGGGTGGAATTGGGTAAATGCATAATATAACCATAGGAAAACTACAGTAAAACTGCAAAAATACTGTGGTACGCTTTTGTAAGGGTTTATAATTGCAGTTTAGACTATGAAAGGGGAATTGCTTATTTCTAAGTATACTTTTTCTGAAGGGCTTGAATAGCACCCTGTTATGAGTGAATGTATAAAGATCTGTATATTTACTTTAATCAATTACTGGGCAAAAGAAAGGGGAGCCTAGTGTATATCACTTAAGCAGAGTGCAGACGTAGACAAGCTGCAGGTGCTTTTTCTTAACACCTTCTATTAGCAGAACTGCCTGAATGAACCATTCCTTACAGATGCCAGAGTTATTGAGATTTCTGTTCGTGAGTAATAACATTAATTGACAGCTCAACATTAATTGTAATGGCTCGGTGTGTCACACCTACAGCGCCAGGCAGTGTTAGTTCAATTTGTTCTGTGTAGTTATGTCTGTGAAGAAATTCTACACAGCTGCTGTCCTCAGAGAGAGCATTGCTACCATGGCAGTTAACAGTGATAGCTTCCCTCCAGCTACACAGAGCAAAAAGAAGGACTCTGTGCACCAATTGGCTTAGTTCTGTTTTGGGGTATTGTGGCACCCTGCTTTTCATTAGTGTTTCCTGTTCTTCTGCTGGGGAAAAGCAATTGTCAGAAAGTGCAAGGTTCCTGAGTGGCTCATCTGTTAAAGCGAGTGGTGTGCTGGATGAGTCATGCAGTCAGGGGAGTGTAGGTCAGCATCCTGGCTGTGCCAAGTTGTCGATCTTCACTGGGGTTCCCACAAGGGAGGCAAATCAGCAGGGACCTCTTCACCTCAAGGACAGGGGTCTTTACTGACCCGTTGAGCTCGAGCAGACACCTGCAGGGCTGGCCTTTGTCATTTAGTGGGATAGCTCAGCGGCATCCACTGTCGAGCTCCTGGGAATATAGAGGTGATTGGCTTGGTGGTGGGATTAAAGGTCCTCCACTGACCTTCAATGCAAGAAGTGTAGTAATAAGACTTTATTTTTTTATTTTATTTCTTTATGTCAAATCTGTTTAAATATAAAAAATGTGAGGCTGCCCTTTTTTCCCCAACATACCGCGGTTTGTTAACACTGTAGGTAACAAGGGTTATGTTCTAAGGAGTCAATAATGCCCAATAATGTTATTAACAAATTAGACCGATTGTTATGCACAGTCACCAAGACATCAATGCTTTGAGTTTCACCGCATGTACCTGTAATGACAGTTTCAAATGGAAGTTATTATTGCACTGTTTTTGGATTCAAGAGACCATTACTAGACAAAGTAAATAAAATAGAGGCTCTGAATGGCAGTCATCACTGCAGATTCAACTCTGATGTTGCCCCGGGGTCCTTAACTTTACAACGCTATGAAAGGCAACATAGTATTCATGTAATCTCCTAATAATAGAATATAGAGAAATTCCTGCATAGCTTTTAGGTATGAAAGCAAGCAAGTAAGGATTTCAAGCCTGCTGCGTTTTTGTATATCGTCAGAGCAACTTCATATGGGTATGGGTTATCAGAGCTAGTGCTAGTACATCGATAAAGCATGTGATGGCTATACATATTCACAAAAAGAAAAGTATATCTACTGTAGGTATTTGTAATATATCTTTGAATGGAGAGGCACCATATATTCAACGTAAATATGCATACTGTACAGTTACACTACAGCTTTCTCTATTTCCACAGGATCTTACAAAGGGGCACTAACGTATCTAACAAAACATATTCCTGCTTTTTTATTATTTGCTATCTTAGCCAGTTAATATATACAGTGGGAAGGATAATCGTGCCAAATACCAGCGCCCATAGCTTCACTTCACTCAAGTACTGCATAGACACTATTCACTAGATCCTAAATCTTGCTGCAAAACATAATCGTTGAGGGCGTAGACACAAATCAGACATCAACCAGCAGGCACACGTGACCCCGGGTCAACGCATGATTGTGGTCAGGCAAGAAGCCCATGAATCTGCTGCCCTAACTGAATAGTACGTGTTCTGATGGCCTATAAAAATAAACAGTACGATATACTCTAGTGACTAAGTGCAATCAAAGTGTTGGCAATGTGCACTGGCAGTAAGTGCTGGCAATGTAGCTAAACTCATGTGAAGTGCAGTTATATCGGTGTTGTCTTATGTGATGATAAATGGATGCCTAACTCAGGGAAATGTTGGATTTAAGGAACACGTAGTGCCTGCTTTTCCACTGTTTGGGCAGCTTGCCCAAGTCATTCTTTTCTCTTTACTATGGCATGGGCATTTTGCCCGCAAATCTTTTACTGCCTGTGTACTCATTGCTTGATAGGGGCTATTTCCCCTGGAGGATACTGGGGCATGATGTACAGTGAGATAAATTGTGTTTAAGCCAAGCCAGAGCATGTTCTTGATATTGATATATATATATATATATATATATATATATATATATATATAATGTAAGGCAGCGGGATGTGTGAGACAGCAGGGAGGGGGTTAAAACCTCCCTGAAGGGAAAAAATGCACCTTTTGTTCAAGGACTGCTCGGAAGCAGAGCACCTCTCCTGCTTCCTTCTACTCAGCAGCCTAGAGCAGACTAACTGCTTCCCTTAAATACCCTGCACCTGGCTCTAATTTAATAATAAGCACCAGGTGCAGGGAATGATTCATAATAAAACAATTAACAAATCAATTAAACAATAAAGTAAAACAATTAAACTAAACAAAAGGTGCATTTTTTCCCTTCAGGGAGGTTTTAACCCCCTCCCTGCTGTCTCACACATCCCGCTGCCTTACAATATATATATATATATATATATATATATATATATATATATATATATATATATATATATAGATAGATAGATCGATAGATCGATAGATAGATAGATAGATAGATAGATAGATAGATAGATAGATAGATAGATAGATACACACCTGCACTGACAGAACAATAGCTGTCGCCACTTTGCATTTTATGTTCTAGTAATCTTGTAATGATTGTCTATCTATCTGTGCAGGTCTAAGAAGCGATCATTACCTTTTAAAGCATTTTAAGTATGTATTCCAAGATAATAGATTTTATAAATCTAGCATTTGGATTTGAAAGTTATTTCAAAAGTGAATCAGTAGCTATCTCTTCTCTCGTCACTCTTCTCTATCATTTCAGTTCAAATCACCCGATTTAAAAATATGCATTCCAAGGCTTGAATTTTTTTAAATCTCTATATTCTCCTTGCCTGCCTTCTGACAAACGATGCATTTCATAGATGAACAGAACCACTGAATCGCAGCGCAGAGCTGATATAAAAGGGTAAATATGATTTGTTTCCATCATCAGATCATCAGGCAGCCTTTATTTGAGAATATCAACACTATTGCATCAAAACTGCTTTCATTGCTGAAAAACATGCCTCTTTCCAGCATGTTCATTGGATGTACGGTACAGATGTGACCTGCTGGTGCATCTATAGATTGTTAACTACATGAATTGTCAGTGCCAAGATAACCCTGGCTGCAGCCACGTTCGCATAGGCAAATCTGAGTCAGCCAGGGAAAACAACTTTTGTTACAACATGTTTAAAATACTAAGAAGCCTGTCACTTTTTAACACACGACTGACAGAGATCACATACTCTGCTGTAGGTAGTTCATCCATAACTTTGAAACACCCATATGTAGCTGCACTAAATTCCATGACAAACTTTTCATGACCAGTTTGTCTGAGCAGTCTTTCTGAACATGAACTATCTGTTGTGGTTTCTTACTTTACAAGCATTGTGCTATCATTGATAACAAGAGCATTGGGTTGTGCGTCACATGCACAGAAAAAACATGAATGGTCATTCAAGGCATTGTCAATAGCAATGCTGTCACTTAGTAAATAAACAATTGACATTATAAAAAGTCAAGGTAGGTAAGGCTCAGCAATAATGGAGAAGAGTCATTCTCAAAGAAAAGTTGATTGATTTGTAATGATTGTTTACATTTCTATGGAAAAAAATCTTAAATATAAACATTCCAAAATTAAATATAATTATATATATTCTTGTGGGGTGAGACAATGCCATGCCCTTATTTAAAATACTGTCTTATTTGTTCTCTGTCATATAGAAAATAAAATGAGTGCTGGTTCACAGAGGGGTTCCTTACACATGTGTTCAATTTCTCAATGAAGAAGCTTTAACAGCACTGTATTTTTGTATTCAACACACCTGACTCGATACACGATTTGTTGTTTCTGTGTGATCTGAGAGCTAGTTTAAAATTTCTGGAAATGGGAGATGGACCACTTGCATCAGTTGAGTCATACGGACATGTTATCTGAACTGTCCCCACTCTCGACACTGGGACCAGTATTTTGTGAGGGTTTCATGCTTCACGAGTTTAACATCATACCAGTTCACGTTTTCTCTTCCTGCAAGTGAATACTGCATATTAGATCTAGATCTTTTTAATATTTGTGTTGTTTGTTGTTCTCGGGAAGAGGAAAAGTTCTGCTTCATTTAATCAACTGTAAACTGCATCCAAGCCGCAATATAATTTTACAACATGAAAAGATTCCATGTGTGTAACACCAAAATATATTAAATACTGCAGATGTGTGGGGTTCATGCAGGGTTATACAAAAATGTAATAACATTTTTTTTTTTTTTTTGACGAAAAGGATCTGAGACAGGGAATGTGTGTACTGCATATAAAAAGAAAGCCATAAAAATAACTTCCACAGGACATCAAAAATAGTCGATAAACACCTTAGACAAGCAGTCAGTCAAACTCAAGCACCATGCGTCCCTCTCCAACGGCAGCAGACTTAAGACAGAGACCCTTTAAATAAAACATACTTGCAGCCTTCAGCAGAGTACATTGAGACAAATGTCATGGATGTGAAAAGGTGTTGTTGGGATTACCAATGACGTGCTAATGGTTGTTCAGGCAATCTCTCTGCCTCCTTCCTTCTGACTCACTGGCTCCCCATGGGCCCAGCTACCACGTCATTGTGGGACTGTGGGTCATTCACAGACCATTGACAGAAGGCAAGCTGGAGCCCTGTGTCTGCCTTTCTCCAGTCATGGAACAAAAAGAGCCCAAGCCACTGACATCCAGTGCTTCAGCTTCAATCAATAACCCCCAAATCATTTAACACAACAATTAATAAAACCAAACAAAATGAAAAAAAAGTCTTAATACCCAAATAACATGGGAATCTGGAAATTATTTGGATCTGCATTTGGAAATACAGCTCTGTACAGTACTCGCAGTTTAAATGACACTGTTGAAGGTTTAACCCAAACTTTTGTCTATGATTGAATTCTTGAAGGTTAGGGATGAAATATTTAGTATTAAAAGTCTTTGATATGATAGGAGTAAGCACAGCACAAGCAAGGCAAAGTGGGGTGCCAATTTAATGAGCTAATTGCAGATTGTGTGATGTTTTATAATTGATTTGAAGCATAACTAAAAAGAACATATATATATATATATATACAGGCACCCCTCTGGGTACGTACTGTGGGATGGATTTTTTTGCAACGCAGTTTCAGATATTTCTAACAGCCATGGAGGGGGGGGGTTGTTTTACATTAGTGCCAGATATGCTTCCATTGCGACCTCCACCAACCAGGAGCTGTGAAGGAACACATGGATTCATTGTGTACTTGCCTTTGGTGCACTTTTCAAAAAACAAATCTCACTCTTTCTCATTAAGATGTTAGAAACCTGTGACTTTGGGGGCCTGCAAGACGTTATGAATCACAGCCTTGGTACAAGCACATTTTTCAACAGGGACTATGAATAGCTGGTAAAACGACAAAATGAAAGCTGTGTTCAGTCAGACCAAGCAGTACCTTCCCACGCTTGTTGTCTATTGTGTTCACGGCATTGGCCCTGTGCCACATTACTCTAATGACATGCAATCACCAGCATAGACTTATGGCTGATTCATGGGCTAGATATGTTATGCTGATGATGCTCAGATTTTCCACTCCTTCCCTACCTCTGACTCTACCATCCCCTCCCGTATCTCTACCTGTCTGTCTGCTATCTCCTCCTGGATGCACTTCCATCACCTCAAACTCAACCTCTCTAAATCTAACCTCCTTTTCTTTCCCTCCTCCTCCTCCCCCTCCTCTGATCTCTCTATCTCTGTTCCTCTGGATTCTATCACACTCTCTCCCTCCTCCTCAGCTAAGAACCTCGGAGTCACCCTGGACCCCTGCCTCTCTTATTCCCAGTACATCTCCATTCTGGCACGCACTTGCCGATTCTTCCTGAGCAACATCCGAAGAATCCGACCCTTCCTCACCAACTACGCCACCCAGCTCCTGGTCCAGGCCCTGGTACTCTCCCGCCTAGACTACTGCAACTCCCTCCTGGCTGGCCTCCCTGCGTCCGCCACCCGTCCGCTCCAGCTCATCCAGAACTCCGCTGCTCGCCTGGTGTTCTCTCTGACTCGCTTCTCCCACTGCTCCGCTCACTCCACTGGCTCCCGATCACCGCTCGCATCCAGTTCAAGACTCTTGTACTAGCCTACAGATGCCTTGACCAGACTGCACCCAGCTACCTCCAGACCCTCATCTCTCCCTACACCCCAACTCGACCTCTCCGCTCCTCCTGCACTAGAAGACTGGCTCTACCTCCTTTACGCTCCCCTGCCTCCAGAGCCCGCTCCTTCTCCACCCTCGCCCCGCAGTGGTGGAATGACCTTCGTACAGATGTCAGGACTGCCCAGTCCCTGACCACCTTTCTGGTGCTTCCTCAACACTCACCTCTTCAGACAGCACCTGAAGAACTCCTCTTTTTTCCCCCTGGACACTTATCACTCTTCCTTAAATGCACTTTACTTGCTCTTATCTGCCCCCTATTTTACTGCATTTTAATCCTGTACTTTAGAGTACTGTAATCTGTCAAGTTATTTAATCTGTAGTATTTTGTATTTAATTATATCCTGATGCAACTATCACTGACACTTATCTGCTCCATTATTAAATCGCATTTTGTCATACTTGTACTTGCTAGAACCAAAGTCATTGTATTTATCTTGCTCTTAATTGTATTATTACTTGTACTGTGATTCTTGAAATGTATTCGTTTACGACTGTAAATCACCCTGGATAAGGGCGTCTGCTAAGAAATAAATAATATGTTAGCACTCAATAAACTCATTAGTTATTGGAGCTGTAAAGAACCCAACACTGAATATCTCTTGGCTCATGATACAGTTCACGCATTGCAACTTTTGGCTAGTGTCTGCTTCAGAAAACAGATTGTACACTGTAGGCACTCGACACTAATAAGCTTGGAAAACTAGAACATGGAATCTGTATGTGGTCAGACAAAACAGTTTGTTCACTAAAGAAAGCACTAGCCGAAACATTTTCCTACTTGACTCGGTTTGAACCGTACAATTTACTGATTGTTTATGAGTAATTTACACTTGTTATCTGAGAGTGGGAGACAACCTCATGTTATACACCAATATTATTGTTGTCATATTTGAAGAACTTTCCTGATGTGAAAATGACATATAATTATGCACCACTGCAATTATGCATTTCAAGTAATTACCACTTACAAATATTTTGATCGAGTAATCTGCCCATTCAGTTAGTACTGTCAGCCAGGGCTGCTGGAATGATACACACAACCCACTGTATCTTTTGTTGGGTCCTAAAATGTTAGCAGTAAGATATAATACTGACTGATGCTTCAGTGATGATTGTAGGCTTTAATAATTAATGGTCACCCGGCATCATAGCTAGAGTAAACAGGTACTCTATGGTACTTATGCTATGTTGTGGTTTATAAATAGACTGCAGTTAAACAGTGCAGTTGGTGACAGAAATGTGTTCTTCTTATAAATCTAAACCCAATTACAGAAGCTTTATTCAGATATCAGAATAAACCTTGCCCTTGAACTGGTTTTTGGTTGTCAAACTGGATATCAGTGTGGTTACTCCTGTTAACAAAACTGGCTAACTGATTCGTTTATGGCAGCCAGTTATTGACAGCCCAGTGTAGACTTGCTCTGGTTTACACCACAGACTGCAACAGGAATGGGGTAGTCCTGCAACCAGCATTGTTTTTACAACTCCCTGTTAGAAATGGGTTACTGTAATGAGGCCAGCAATTAGACCCATGCAAATCTATTCTGGTTGAGATAGACTATTTCCTTCCATGGCTGTCTGCATCTCCTATAACACATAATCAATAAAGACCTGAAGATATATCTGATTTGCCAGCAACAGAAAGGGGCATTATAATTTGCTTTTTTTAGTTGCTGTAGATTAAACCTAAAGATTTTACATTCCTTGAAAGCTAAATTATAAAATGATCAAACTTATCAAAAGCCACAACTTAACAATTTAAAAAAAAAGTATAAATATATGCAGGACACATATGCCCTTGCTTTAGGGTTAGTGCACAGTGCATAGTAGGCAATAGTAGGGTTACTAATATTGCCTACTATGCACTATGTATGAGGAAACATACTCATTTTGTAAATGCAATAAATGAACATGAAATCACTAACAGAGCAAAAACCAAGATCAGTTAAGCCCACTTATGCAGACTCTGTACAAATATACATCAAATCAATCAATTAATCAAGTGGAATATTCCATGGCTCATTAATTAATTGACTAAATCGAATTAGCAAACTGATGTTCTTTGGCTCGACCTGTTAGAGTGCTGTTCTACAGTAATGGAAATAATATATCTGAAATCGTATCTGTGTTGCAGCTTAATTGCTCATAATACAGCTGAAATCATCTTAATTAATATGATATCTGCTGGACAGAATTTGAGTTATTTGTTCTGGTTAATTTATTTCTAGGAGGAATAAATCCGGGAGGAATTTTATGCTCAGATTATCAATTGTCACTATTCAGGAGGTCGGCTCTGAAAACATATTTCTATACGACCAATAACAAGTTGTTCAAGTGTGATTTTAAATTCCTATTGCTAAAGAAGAAATGAAACTTCCCAAAAACCACTCTCTGACAAACCTCGCATCTGAAAAGATGATCTGTAAAAGCTCTGGTTCCAGGAGACTGGGAGATCTAGTTTGAGGCAACTTTGTTTTATCAAGCTTGGCTGAAATGGTGCCACAAGTCTCCTCAAGTCTCCCCTAGGGTGCCATGCAGAGGCCTGAAACCTAGTGTCCTGAAACCAAGTTCAAAGCCACAAAGTGGCTGCCTTTTCCCAAGGCTGAAGACCTTTGACAGAGCAGCAATCTAGTAATTAGCATATCGAAAACCCAAATCATTTCCAGCAATGCTTCAAACAGTTGAAAATATCAAAATCTTCATCTCTGGATTTCCCTTTTTGCACAATGTTTAAACCAAGCGCTCTGTTCTGCATCACAGCGAGAGGGAGCTTCAGGGAACACATCTGTTTCTCATCCTTGCCCTGTACTGACACAGACAGGAGGCCACATTCCCATTGCATTGACAAACATGACAAAACCACAAGCTGCCACTGTGAAGAGGAACAGCGCCTGGGCAGGGGTGAGAATTCAGATTCCACTGCTTTGCCATGTCACCCTGAACAAGACTTTCTCTACCGTCTTTGTTCCAGCCCAGTTCTAAATTGTTTAATTGAACCAAGTAGAGCTCAATTCAGACCCTGAAGTAGTTAATGGTATCATCTGATCTGTTAAACCTGGAGTGGAAGCGCCCTCCAGGATTGTGATTGGATACCCCTGGTCTAGGTGGTCTAAAACCTTTTTTATTTATTTATAAACTGCTTCTGATTTACATAAACTCATAACCCCGGCTGTTGTTATAGTTATTTAAATGTATTGCTTGGTTATCTATGTTGTTTTATGTTAATCATGGAAAAGTACATATTTTTATTATAATTTTTTGTATCAATGGATTTTAATTTTAATACATCATGCAAACTTATACAAAGAGATCTGTGTTTTTATTTTTTTTTAGAAACGAAACAAGTTAAACAGATTCTTCATATCTGTCAAAGGAATCGCGTTCCCAAAATCAATTACGCGCTGTTTTGCTAAAATACTGGCTTGAGCAGTAATAAGGAGGCCGGGGGCCTGCAATATGTGTGTTAGCTGGCAGCTCTCACTTACACCATGCATCACAGCCTCCTTAGCACTCTCTGTTTGCTATTATTATTATTATTATTATTATTATTATTATTATTATTATTATTATTATTCATTTTATCATGTTGATTTTATATTCAGTCCTGTCGTTGTTTGAAAATGTGACGCCCCCTTAATTAGATTGCTTCCTTCCTCGCCTTTCCTCTTCTGAATCTCATTGCCTCCAAAAGATCATTTATCTTAATTCAATAACAGCGGTAGTGGTGTCAGGATTTTAAAATGTTGTATGTTTTCTGTCAGCTGTTGAACATGCTTGAAAAAAACAATGATAATCGTTAAAAAACAAAGGCGGACAGACAGGAAAGTCCACTTTGACATATTGCAAACTGCACAATCTCTGAGTCACTTATATTATTATTATTATTATTATTATTATTATTATTATTATTATTATTATTATTATTATTATAAAAAATAATGGTTACCTCTAGCTGTTTTTCAGAAAAATGTCATATAGCTTATATAGGTCAAGTGAATCACATGACATATAATCTGATCACTAGAAACTGCATACAGTACATTCCAGTCCAGGGATATATATATATATATATATATATATATATATATATATATATATATATATATATATATATATATATATATATATATATATATATATATATATATATATATATATATATATATATATATATATATATATATATTTTTTACTTACTTACATTCCCCATTTTTTGGCCAGTCAAAAACAGAATAAAAACAGAATAAAAAACAGAATAAAAAAAGACCTTTAGTAAATAATATGAGTTTAATCTTTGTAAACAAGCCCCATAATAGCTGAAAAAAATGCTATTTGTTTTTCCTTAAACTAAGCTATTCCAAATTTTATGTTGAAGGCTTATGTAAAGCTCCACGCTTGTAAAAAATTAATAGTGACAAGAAAAGGAAGCAAAATGTTTTGATCCCAAGATTCCACCCCCCAAGTTACGAGCTCTGGTTCTGAAATGACACCCATGTGAACCTCATTTAAAAATCCACCCAGCTCCCAAAGTAAATATTCAGCAAGACACATCCGGCCATAGAACATTAAAGAGGTCATGCTAACAACAAAAAGTTTCATACAGAGGATTAAAAGATATATATATATATATATATATATATATATATATATATATATATATATATATATATATATATATATATATATATTAAAGATTATTTGATAGATCCAGAAAAAAAGTCTGATTTGCCAAACCTCTGTCTCATATTTAATTTTCTACAAGTATTGAGGGATCCAGCATTGCATAACCTTTTCATATTTCATAGTTTTTCCATATGTTGTAGTTGTATGAACAAAATAATCGGTGAACGTTCAGGAGTGTTGTGGTTATTTCACTTATGAGTCGGTTTACCAGATTTTCAGTGAAAAACTAGGACTTTTTTTCTCTTCAATTCACTGACACCATAGCAACTCTGAAGCTGTTAAAACAACTGTATATAATAACTCAATCATCATGTGTATTTATTGTATCTTTATAAGTATTCTGTGGGTACCTCTAATCTAGTTGAGAATGTGTATGAGAGGGACTGGGGGGGGGTCTTATCATGCAGTGCATTTCAATATTTGTAAATGCTATTTCATATGCATTTGCACAAGGCAGATTGGATATTAATCAGCCTGCTCTCCCACTTCTAGTTAAAAGGCTGGTAAGCTGTTCACTGGCTAGCAAGCGTTTCGCTTTTTTACTCCAAGGTTCCTAACAGTGGGACAAGGAGATTCAAACCAGTTAAGCATTGTCTCATTATTTTCATCATACTGATTAAGGCCCTTAAAGATATTCTCTTGTATGTGCATTTTAATGTGATGACTATCTTTCCTCGGAGGAATGGAAATACTACCATTGTGGCAAGACTTGAATGCATAGATTTCTCTTGTAAGTAGCAGTACCTGGGATGAATGTGTACCTATAACATGCTTTGAACATGCTTGCGTTACAGTTCAATTGTGTGCGGTACTACATACAACATGTGCTTCTTTATGTTTTTGAGTTAGAGAGATGTAGGCAGGTTATACTGTATAAACAGGATGGAGAGGAGAGGGCAGAGTTAGTATGCTGTTGGTTTGATGTTGTCGGAGGAGCCTGTGTTTCTGGCCTGTTACATCTAGTTGGGCCTGGGAAAATATAGCCTCTGGCTTACCTCTGTTTAGGGTAACAAAGTTTCTCTTTTACTGTAACAATTCGGCAGACACAGTGGTCGATCCATGGACTAAGGGTTTGAGGCTTAGGAAACTGAAGCACCAGCAAGAACTTGGATCACACCAAAAAGTTGTTGGGGAAAAGCCTGCTGCTGTCATCATTTATTAGTAATTATTGTAAAAGTACAGAGCGTGCAAAATCTGATACAAAACAATGGCAAACTAAATCTGGCCCTTTTTTTATTTACAATTGTGTCTGCCAAAACAAATAAAACAAGCAGAGGATATTAATAATGTCTGTGCTATTTGGCACCATTTGAATCATTGTTTCTTTGGCAGTTGCTTGAGTCTATAGTAAAGGCAGATTGAGGGGAGAAAGAAATATCAGGTGGATAGTTCTTTATTGAAGTTAAAACTTTTATAATAGCTAACACAGCATTGCTGAACGTTTTATTTTTTTAAAAGATGAAGGTTCACAAAATTGTAAGTTTCTTATGCTAAGAAAGGTGGATACAAGATTGACGTTGTGCCCTTGTACATTTAAATGGATTCTGTGCCCTAAATCACGTGAAACTAACTTAAGGTATAGAAATACCTGATGGTTCTCACTAGTGGGATGTGCAGAGCGCTCGTTATTCGTACTCATGTTGTCTTTAAGAAGTATTTATCGGCAAGTATCCAATAAATCCATTCACATGTATTGATTTCAAAACAAAAAAAAGTAATCTCATGTTTCCAATTGAGTACCAATCAATGGCAATTGACTTCCACAGTGAGTCTTTTAAAAACCGATTGGAAGCGAATTTTCCTCCCATTCGGAGCGCTGGCATTTGTACTCTCGTATTTGCATATGAAGGCCATAAACTGACAAAGAAAGGAGTAGATGAGGCTGAGAGTTGAAAGACCACATTGATTTGAATGCAATGAAGATGGCTGTTCATCTCTGATGCTCTACAAAAAACAGAATCAGAGCCAGGTAAAGGCAGATTTAGAGATTTCTTTTTTGAGCATCAGAGCCCACTCAGTGATTGGAAAGCATCCTACAATAGTAAGCAGAGAATGTAAAAAAGCAATTGAAATGTCACTCGAAGCTGCTGTACTTGCTCTTTAATTTAAAGAAATAAAACTCTTGGTAATCCGAACCCTGGAAATTCAAGTTTATCTGTAATCCGAATCATCTATAGAAACTAAAACTCAATTTCCTAATGCCATGATAAGTGTGGAAAACATTCACGGCTTTCCCTGTGTTATTAATGATGATTCTTGATGAACTATAACAAACAAAAAGCTATATCAAAAACTAGCAAATGCTTTTTTGTATTTTTATTTTTATAATGGTGCAGATTATAATTAGCCCTCTGAACAAATCAATAATCTAAACAGGGTCAGGTGCCCGCTTGTTGGGATTAGCAAGACTGTGTTCCGTTCACTCATCAGAATTAATCCTTTAACACAAAAACACATTTACATAGTTATTGTTTTTGAATAAATGTTACAGTTATTGACAGAGGACACGTAGGGAAACTGAATGCTTGATGTCTGTGATCTTATTCACACATATTTATATGCAGTGGATTCACGCAAAATATTCACAGATCTGTCTACATCCACACAAGTGGTAAAATATAATACAAGATTCATGAAATTGAAAGCTTAAAAACTTATTCCTACCACACATGAGCTTTTGTATATAATCTTTGATTAAGGGCACAGAGAGGGGATCTGTCAAGTGAGAATAAGAGTGTCTCTGCATTCTACTAGAAAAGATGGGATGCTGTTAAACTCTTCGATCGTATTTAACACCTACACACTTCCTAGAACCAAAAAGAAAAAGAGACTCGGGCTAAAATGTGCAGCAAAAACAATTAGAAGCTTGTGGAGAGGCTGCAGCACTTTTTTTTTTTTATGGATCACCCCAAATTTGATAAAGACACAGTAATAAGGAGACGACTCTAGCTAGGATAGATTCAGAAGCTGCAACAACTAATTTCCTATCAAACAATCAACCAACCTTGCAAACACCATACTGCGCCTACCACACACAGCATAACAAAAAAAAACCTCTTGAACAACAGCGTCATTCTGAGCATAGTCCAGAAAACTAGTTTAACCTAATGCGTGTAGTGGGCTGCACATTACTAAAGAATAATCTGAGTTTAACCCTTAGCTGCAATATACATAGGCATATACCGTACATATAGGCAATTTCCCTTAAAATTACTGTTAATTTTATTTTGTTCTGCATGATACACATCAGAAACAAAATATACAAAACAATTAAAAACAAAGCATTAATATCGTACTGTTAGCATATACACACACTGCACAATAACACAAAGCAAATTAAATATCTACTTGCTGAAGCGGTTTTTATTTTAGCAGACGAGTTGTTCAGCTGTTGCAGGCAGCAATACAGCAAAAGTCACAGGACAGTAGTGTCACCTCCCTAGCAACAAGCCTCCTATGTTGGGAATGGTTTCTTTCAATGCACTGGGTTTGTGCATTTAAGAAAGGAGAGGAAGACTTGTGAAATTAGTTGGAGACAATCTGATGAGAAGCAATTGCCCCCATGATGCAATTAAAACGGTGTGCTGCTTTTTTTGCGAAAAATTTGAAAAAGCAAGTCAACAAAGTTTATATTCGATATATTCATAAGTGAAATGGAATTAATACACTGTCAGGCCACTGTCAGATGATAAATGGGCCGTGGGTTGTGTGTCCCTAGGCTTACTTAAATTATGGGTGGCGACAGCTTCATTCATAAAGTAGCAGCGATCCAGATGACGTGCTTGGAATACATGGCTGGTAGTCTAGTCATAGAGCAGCAATTCTGCCGATCTGCAACGTATAATGATGTTCTCAAGCTGTTTTTGCAGCAGTGAAGTTGCATTTTGAGATATAGACTTATGGAACTTGTATGAAATATTCCATGGACATTAAGACTTCTGAATTCTGAAGAATTGGGTCAGACTCGCAGGAGTCATGCGTTCACGCTGCAAAAGACATCAGAGACTTTTCTGTTAACTTTCAAGGTAAAACTGATTTTCAATGGCTTACCTGTCAAAGAAAAGAGCTACACTGTACTTACACATTTGTTTTTAATGGTTGAGCAACATGCTTTTATCTTGTTTCTCTCAAGATGTGTAATTCAAACATGTTTGTTAATCGAAGGTAAAAAACACTTGTGTATTCAAACTTATAATACAACTTCTAATGCAAACATGAAATTGGATGTTATTAGGTAATTCCACAGTTGAATTATTTTCTTTTATTCAACAGCAGCTGTCTCATAGCATGTCATAACAGATGAGAAACCAAAGCTTTTGGATCTGATTATACGTATATAACATCTTTACACTTTTCATTTTCTTGTGATGTTTATTTATTAAAATAGATATACGTCTTTTGTGTTGTATTTATCAGCTATCACTGGCTGAGAATGGGGAATCCCTTTTTTAGCATTCTGCCAGCAGTCCACATGTTTAAGAACAAAGTTCCGTGGAGCACCAGCTGTTTGCCATCCTGCTAACAACGGAAACCCCATTCGAGCAAGTCAACATTAGGGATGAACATTCTATGTTTGCTATAGTGGTGCCTATTGAATGAACCCAAGATGAGAATGTCAATTCAGGGCACAATCCTGACGTCTATACGCATGGGGTTCAGGGGTTTAGTGGGGGGTGCTCTCTTTATTTGCCTGCAATACTGTTGTGACTTAATTTTGTGGAATTTTGAGTACACCCTAATAACTGTTCCAGACTCAAAAGAATTAAGCTCTTTTCAGGATTTTCTTTTCTTACAAGGCAATCCACACCTTTTAGGATGCTGTCAGTCTGAGCACGAGAAATAGCTAAAAAATATCACACAGAATTGCAAAGACAAAAAAAGAAAAGACTATACACTATCAAGACACAGGTTGAAGTCAGAGCAGGTCTCTCTCTGACATCATTTGGGGATTGGGCCTGTTGCTCAGAAGCCCCTAAGTCAGACTGGGAAGCTGAGTTTTGCAATTCCTGGTCTATAGGCTACGATACAACAGGACCAGAAGGCCTGCATCCCTTTTTGTGTCTAGTCCCCATTTAAGCCCACTGGACACCCTTTCTGAATAAGTAATGCAACCCTCCAGCAACTAAAGAATCCTCCTAGAAGAGGATGGAAGAGGGCCTCTGCACGCTACCTTATTGGCTGGCAATTGCTGCAGTCTAAACAGCTCAAAGGTCTGTGATTTCAGTACTACACCAGGGGAAGCAAGACCAAATTGGATAAACCTATTTTGTTGATACTGTTAATGGGAACCTTGTGCCTGCCTTTTATAAATCATTTTCCTCTTGCTTTTCCTAAGCTCTAGTATAGTTTTCACTACCCACCTAATAATTGTGTTACTGAACACAAATAAAGTTCCTTTTGCATACTTGCTTCAGTCTAGGTATTTCGAAAACACTGATATTCAATGAATTCCACCTGAAATACACTTATACTGCGAAATAAAAATTAGCCCTTAATTAACCTTTTGGTATTTTCATTTTGACCTGTTGCAAATATTACTGCTGTGAAGGATGTGAGCAGCAAGCCCTGAGTGTACAGCAGACAGTCTTCAGGCACTTAATTAAAGGTTTCTGTGTGAGAAGCAAGTGATCGGTAGGCTTGTTCAACAAAAACATTTGCAAAGAGCTCAAAGAACCATGAGCAGAAAGCACAGAATTAGTGCACGGTCCTTCCTATTCCATTGAGTAGATGTGGCACATTGGACTTGGTCGGAGTGCTCACTGAAGGTCTAAGGGGGTCAAGAAGCAATATTCAGCTAGGCTGGTGTTGGGTTAATGCCCCCTTTTAAAGAAAAATCAAGAATGTTCAAGAAAACAGGGCTACCTTACAGATATGAACATTGTACGTGAGGCATTTGGTCTCAGAGAGAGTTTGGGGTTCATGCCTCAGGTTCAAGCACACCCCTAGTGAAAGTAAAACGAAAGGAAAAGGATGGACTGAAAACAAGAATTAAATGGAGGAGAGGCAGTAAACTGCAAGGAAGAATGTCTCGAAGATTTATTGAAGTGAGTCACTTTTCCTCTGATTAGTGCTTCAACTTTTAGTACCAGTTTCAGAAGACATTTATTAGCAATGTTTTTTTTTTTTCAATTTATTCAGGAGTGATTAGTACAAGGTCTCTGTAATGCTAGTAAAAGCGCCTAACTCTGTAGCAAGCACTTTATCTGATATTCGTGCTGCCTTCTACTGGAATCAAACAACTAGCTTCAAAAACAAGAACTGAGCAGGTGCAATTCAGAACTCAGCAATAACGAAAGGTGTTTTTTGTATCTGTCCTCATATGTGGACAGATACAAAAAACCTCTCTTCTAGTCTTTGTATATGGACATATGAAAGACACAAATGCATGATGACCTCATATGAGTTCATAATAAGCAATGGAAAATAATTGAAAACATTTTCAATGAAAAATATATTTATTATGTGTCCCAAACTACTTTTTTTTCAGCTATTCTCAATATTTCATGCATTAAAGGGTTAATATGCCAGAATCTTGGGTTTATCATGATGTTTAATCCTAGATTTTTAATAATGCATATTAACAAAACTAGCAAGGAACAATAATTGCATTGAGGAGCTCTTGAATTAAAGTGATGAGTGTTTTCTTCACTGTGTGCCTTTCTCAGTAAATATAATGTATATCAGACCAGACTGTCCAGATATTAATAACCAACAAGACTTTAAGAATCTTTTTTTTTCACAGAGATCAAATATTTTCCATTGCAACCCTGTGCAAGCCAAGAGATGCTAATGCACCATTCATAGGAGCAGCTGTACTCTTCCCAGGTTTCTTTCCCAGTTAATTTAACTCTCCCACCAGTTGAGCTACAGACTAGAGGAGGAAATCATTCGTACTGTACCTGTGAACTGCAGCGGTGCGAGTAAGCCTCCTGTTGGACTCATCCTGTGCTTCATTTATAAGTAGATGTTATAAATACACATAATAAGGCACAGCAGTTAGAGAGCAACCTTTAAGTGTGGTAAAAGTTTGGCCAAATATCCACATAAATTATAATAGATTTCAAAAGTTGTTTATTACATGTATACACTAAAAATATATTGTTTACATTACATCTCAATTGATTTGAAAATTATGTTTTCTCGCTCGATGAGTGACATTAGAGTTGATTGTTGAAGGGTACAATTTTCTACTACATGTCTATGTTATAACTAGGGATTATTAAATGGCTCATGGATCTATTTGTTTCTGGTTCACATGTGCTGAATGGTCAATAAAAATCCAACATCCAAAGATTACAAAAGCCATGGGTGGCCTCAAGCCAAACTCTTAACTTCGACTGGGCAAGTTCTACATAATAATATTTGTACTCTTCATTAGCACAGAGTAAATTATTTACTGTGCAGTACTGTATTTGATGCAGCAGCAGCAGCAGGAGAACTCTTTTGTCAGGTAAAGGGTTAATTTTTATATATAAAAAATACATTCATGTATGCAAGGCAGTGTTTATAAATACCATGGTTTAAAAATAAAAAAGAAAGAAAGAAAAACGAAAACTTACTAAATCATTTAAAATAGAAATAAGTTAGTACTATATTGAGAAGCATTCCTCTTCTCATAGCTGCTCGGTTTAAATTACTATGCATTCCCCCCAGAGGACTACAACTTTAGAGTCTCATTTTTATCAAAGTTTTAATTGAAAGGCTGTGAATGGCAGAGATCCTCCCAGCTGTGCTCTCATTCTGATTTAACATCTCAGTCTCTTCAGCTGGATTTGATCTGAATCTCCTGAGTGTTCCGCCTTGCGTCATTCACAAAAATCATTCAAATGGATTCGACCTCAAAGCATTTCATTGAGAAATCTTTTTATAGCAGGGAATGTAGTCCCTACCTGATTAGCATTGCTTGCTGTATTCCTTCAGAACTCTTACAGGAGGGCTGCAATGCAGAAAGGCAAAGCACTCAGACGCTTGTTGCTTACAGACGACGCCTGTGGGTTTGAATAACAACAAGCGGCTGCTGTTTGCAGGGTTCCTCATTCCAACACGTCCTGGCCGCTGTCAGCGTGATTGAGCCACGGTGCGGAATTAACTCGTTGCCCGAAGAAAAGCAAAAAATAAAGACAGGTATCTTTTCTTGCATGTAGATTAGTGGTAATGTTTTATTAAGTTTAATACACCTTTGAAATATTATATATATATATATATATATATATATATATATATATATATATATATATAAAACCAGAAACAAACCCAATGAGATTCACTCCTAGTTTATAAAGGCTTCCTGGCAAATAGCAGGATTGAATATATGCTTACACTTTTTATAATGTAAAAACAATAATGTAAGCAATACTTTGAGCTGCACAGAAAACCGGGACCAGAGGTGGAAACAGACACTTCTTTACACAGAGAGGAGGCTGTGTGGTCCAGTGGTTAAAGAAAAGGGCTTGTAACTAGGAGGTCCCTGGTTCAAATCCCACCTCAGCCACTGACTCATGTGTGACCCTGAGCAAGTCACTTAACCTCCTTGTCCTCCGTCTTTCGGGTGAGACATAATTGTAAGTGACTCTGCAGCTGATGCATAGTTCACACACACTAGTCTCTGTAAGTCAACTTGGATAAAGGCGCCTGCTAAATAATAACCAAAGAGAGGTTATGGAATGGGATACCTGACCATGTTGTTGATGTTGAGTCATTGGATCTTTTAAGACCCAACTTAAAAAAAAAAGAACTAATAGGAACAAGATGAGCAACGGTATCCCTCCCCTCAATCGTAAAATGTTTTTGTTACAAATAAGTATTTTAAAAAACTTAATCAATTCAATTACAAACTTTTTGACTGGAGGTCTTTTTCAATGTCTTTGACTTCTAGTCAAAACGTTTGTCATTGAATTTATTACGTTTCTTTTAGTATTTCTAAATTCAGTACTACTGAGTATTTAATTCTTATAGACGTTGTTATAAAGGAGACCTGATAAAAGTGAAGAATTTGTTCCATTCTGTATATTGAGTTCCGTTCTGTATATTAAGTTCCATTCTGTGTTAAGTTCCATTCTGTATATTCATTAACATGCTTGACATCAAACCATTCATTGGACGATTGCAAAATTAATAAAGCCTGTGAAATAACATTACCAGCACCATGCCCATGTACAATTGGGCTCTTTTTAATAACTCATGCAAGGCTGCACTGTTTATTAGTTAGACAAGTGTTTTCCAAACCCAGCCCAGCCCAGCCCCAAGCTTGGATCCAAATTAGTACATTCTATTAAAAATGCTTTCAATCTACTTGTATTTACATGCAGAACATGTGTGTCTAGTTACATATCAGCTAAACAAAAGGGCTTGCATATAACAAAACACATATGTTTACCTGCATGTTGCATTCATTTCAGAGCTGTTATGCATTAAACGTCCAGCAGGTGGTGTTGGTGTATATAGTTACGGTTAGTTTTGTGTGTAATAAAGCACTGTTTTAGGTTAGGGTAAGAGTACATTCATGCACATATAGTGACACACAGAAAAGGATCTGGCATTTCAGGTTTAATGTTTACAGTCTTATTTGAAACTTGCCGCTAATACCATTTGGCACATGCCATATTACAGCTTTGGAATATTTTCAACATGCAGCTATACAAGTCTGAAAGGAAGCCACTAAATCCATCAGACAAATCAAGGTATTTGCAGGCTTTCTGCTGAAGACTGTTTCATATAATATCTGTATCATTTAAAAAGGCAGGGAAATGTAATGTAAAGTGCCCAATACAGTTCCCAATGGCGCTTCTTTTAATATTTGGCCCTTGTTTTGTGCACACTTGTCATTGTATAGAATATGATCAAGATCCAAACTAACAAAAGAAAAACTTCATGTGTGGCTTATACGATTATTTATTCTCGACATACTGTACAGTTATTTTGCAGATATGAGAAATTGTCTGATGTGGTGTTTAATGAACATTTTTAAAGACCCAAGCTTTGTGTACTTTTGTTTATTTTTACAGCTGTTTTGCATTTATTGATACATTACCCAGATGTTCCTATTCAAAGGCAGTGCAACTCATGCAGAACTGACAAACTCACATAAGAATGATAGTTATTCACAGTTTACATGGAGAAAAGTGCAGTTGGTTACACATCAAACAATGTTTACATTTAATTGGGTGGATGGTTTATTGTTTCTGTTATTTTGTAAGAATTACTTGCACACAAATAGATAGATAGACAGATAGATGTGTCTAAAATAATGCAATTAATTGCAGTTGTACTGCTGTTTTTTAATGTCAAGATCGATTCATTTCTGTTTAAGTAACCAATACAAAAATCTATAGCGTAATATATTTCCCCTGTGTTTAGGTATTTTAGAATTCAATGTCTTTTTATTTCCCACAGAAGAGAAACATCCCTGCAGGTTAAGTGTAATTATCGTAATGATTCAAATGCATGTTTACGTTCAGTCAATTTCATTTAAAGGAGGCCAACAGGAGATAAAGAAGGAGCATATTTCCAGTCTAAATACAAGCCCATGTCAAGCAGATTAAAGAAAACAATAGCAGTCAATGAAACTAATTGCCCTGTACTTCCCTTAACCAGGGTTTGTGGTTTCTTTAAAGCAAGTACTTCACCCAAACATGTAATTATGGCAATTCTGAGTGATTTACAAACATAAATAAATAAATACATAAATAAATAAATAAATAATAGTGTCAGCTTGCTGTTTTATTGAAAATTGACTTCTGGATGTTTTCTTTGTACTAAAATAAAATGCTGTAATAAAAGTGCTAGGATTGCAGTGTGTGTCACGGAGCCCTCATTGCGGTCCTACAAATTATACTCTTGACTTAATGTATTGCTCCATGGTTTCCACTTAGCATTTCAACTTGCTGGGATCTGTACAAGTACATTTTCAAAGAATTTATTTTTAAATGGGTTTCTTCCTCTTTATGCTTATCTGCAGGAGTCTCCCTGTTGAGATAAAGCACTGCATGTCTGGCACTGTATTTATTTATTTTTTATATTCTATTGGCAGGCCCTCTACAATAGGTAGCTGTCTGGTCTCGCTAGCATATAGTAGTTTGTAGTATGAAACTACTATATGCTTTGAAAATTATGTTTTCTCGCTTGATGAGGCATATTAAACTTGATTGTCGAAGGGTACAATGTTCTATGAATGAATTTTAAACTTAAGTACAGAGAAAGCATTGTATATTGCGTTCAGTGCAGTTGTGACTGAGCTAATTTTATGAAAAAGTTGCTTAATAACTATATATACAGTATATATATATATATATATATATATATATATATATATATATATATATATATATATATATATATATATACAGTGGATAAAATAAATGGAGCATTTACTAAGAAAAGTGCATGCTGTGCCATGCCCATGTCCATGCACAGGTAAATAATACTACATAACTGGAGGTTCCGTCGAGATATTTCAGTTCTGTAATTATATGGATTGTGTCAGCAGTCAACAATGGCTGGGGGATGGAATATAGACCCGCAAAAGGGAGAGGCTGCTCAATGTCAGGTTATGAGGGGTGGGGGCAGAATCTCTGTATTAACGCTATAGGCCAATACACTGAATTAGTGAAAGGAGATAGTGGGCTGATTAATTCAATTCAATCTGATAGTGGTGTTTTATAAAAGGTACAACTTTAAAGAATCCTACAGTATGTCAACTGACCCATTACTGTCATTGCTGGTGACTTCAGTGTTTTATTCTGCGTCATTACCACTGAAGGAATGTCTGGCAAGGAATCATGCATACAAATTGTTGGGTTTTTTTTGGTGAAAAACATACCACATTCTTAGAGTAAGACATTGGAGCACTCTACAGTATGTTGTCTCTGCAGGTTAATCCCTCTTGAATGTTGCCTGATTGAAGACATGCCAGACTTTATGCCACACTGACGTCTGTGCCATCTGAAGATGCCCTGCCAATCAGAGTTAATGCAGCAGTCTGCCTCTGCTTGCGTCTCATGTTGCGGCAGCACCCTCTCTGTATCAAGGACAGCAGCTGATATGGACGTAATCAACTGTAACTACACATTAGAAGTTATAAGAGGGGATATGGAAACTAAAGGTAAAGAAAGATATGTAAGTGATTTATAAAGGATAGTAAGCACACTTTTAATTACATGTTATGCATGCAGTACAAAAAATAAATTACATATTTAGTGACAAGTTTATACGTCAACATTTTCGCTTTTAAGAATCCAGCTTTTCTTTTTGTTTTGCAAACTATATGCATTGTAATTAGGATTGCTCGGTGGAGTGAACAGCACATTCATACTGTATGGAAATTGGTTATCGTAACAATAATAATAATAAAAAAAGACTTCTTGTGCAAAGTGTTAGCTTGACGCACATTGAAAACTCCCAGATGGAAGATATGCACTGGAGCAATGCATATCACCAAGTAGAACTAATAAGGCCTTGCCATTTTAGCATATTAAATAAAAAGAGCGATATTTGAATATATTGTATTATTATAAGCAACAGCAAAACAAAACAAAAATAAAAAGAAATGTTCATTGTGCTCTGTTACTATAGAAATCTCAGTGGGACAAGCTGTATTTAAAAAGTCAGTAACACTTTACATGAAGTGTCTTTAATGACTGTGTATTCACATAGTAGTTACTTAGTAAATAGATGTGAACTTACACATAACTACAATGTTATTATGCATAGTTACAATGTACTTGATCTGTAAGTTTTTTTGCATGATACAACCCAACCCCCAACTCTGAACCTAGCCCTTTTTCTGATACAGTTGTGTACTTATATATATTGTGCAAAATGATGTACACATTAAGTACATTGTAACTATGCACAATAACATTGTAATTATGCGTAAGTACACATGTAGTTACTATGTAACTACTATGTAAATATGCAGTAATAAGAAACACTTAATGTAAAGTTAACCAGTTCACAACCAGTTAACCAAACTCAATCATAAACTTCTTAAACTTGAAATTGTTCAGAAAATTCACAATTGCTGCTGTACAACACCGTTGCGACCAGGCAGCATGCTGTAATCTGTGTCACAGAGACAAGGACATGCTGCTCCCATTCTATATAAAGGGTTTTCCATGCCAAATGCTGCAGTGTTGGTACTGGTTCTGTAAATGTTTATCAGCATTTATAATGAACATATTATAAAGTATGATCATCAATGTAATTGTATGCATTTGCAAATTAGATATATGTGTTACATATTTGATGATAAATCCTTTGGCTATGGCATGAACAAACAAATATTCTATATTTAAAACATATTTGATTTTTGATAATAATAATAATAATAATAATAATAATAATAATAATAATAATAATAATAATAATAATAATAATAAAATGTATCATAATTTAATAGGAATTTTAACATCAATTTGTGAACTGTATTTATCGTGAATGCGGTTTTATTTTTTTAAGGGTTTTTTTTACACTGTTAGACTTATTTGCTGCTGATTAAACTCCTGACCTGAAACAGCCACTGCAATACTGTGTTGCATGTCATTTTGGGGACATGATGAAAGTACAGCTAGCCTCATGTGCAACCCCAAGAAATGAATGATTGTGCATATTCCTTTAAATGAGTTTTATAGAGCAATCTTGTCCGTTTTCTTTGCCTTTAGTCATGTTAAACCATTTCCTTTGCTTTTCTATACACTACCTGCTAAACAGCTGCATTTAGTCCCAGAGCTCTCCAGGCTGCTTGAGGCAAGGAAAAATATAAGCTGGTGCCCTTGTAATGGTTGCTATATTATGGGTGTGTTGTCAGTTTAGTGGCCCGTGTCAATGCCCAAAAGGAAAATAACGTGATGCGAACCGGGAAAAATGTCTCCTTCAGCAAAACATGCCTGGTCCATGTTGATTTCTGCCATTATTGTTAATTTGGTTTCTAATTGAGATTGATAACAATTTCCTCTCCTTGTCAAGTCATGCACATGCTCTCATTATCGTGCAGTGCAGTGTGAGCCTCAGGTCTCTATCCAATAAAAACACTTGTGCTTGAAAGACAAAAGTTCAATTATTGCCAAATTGCATCTCTCTGGTGCTTTCTGTCCCTAATACAAGAGCTGGCAGGGTGACAGGATTAAGCAAGCATTGCTGTATATCCATGGCCAACATTAATATGATACTTAACCCAAAATAAGGAACCTAGCATTTCTACTTGAGAGCCCACCCACAACGGAGTCGCTTTCATTGCCCTACATTCATCATGCATAGGGTACTACAGTATACAACAACAGCTGGACTTCATATAAGCCATTGTGTGTTTTGTAAACTAGAGTAAATGAAGTACAAGGCCAATTATAGTTGAATGCATTACTCATTACTGCTATGCATGTTTCCTGTTGTGCTTGCTGGCATAGAGGCCCCAATGCACCTCCCTGGTCTTAGACTGGCATTTCAGTCCCCTTGGGTCTGTTCAAGTCTTTACGTTAGTACACATGAGGATGAGGCCTATAAGTGGTGTTAAGTCTAAGAGACCTTGAACTTGCGGAGCCCGGTTTACAGCCAAACCCACCCCAAGCTGCTTTACAAAAGAAACATCAAACTACTTTTTTTTAGCCTTGCTGGTATAAAAAAGCAGCAGATCTGTACACTGAGTAAGCGTGACTATATTAGCTTCTGTCCATTCTGTGAGTTAATACACAAACAGTACTCCAGTACATATTTAGAATTGTGAAAGTGAATGTTACACGCATGGTTTCCATGGTAATCCAACGAACAAATTAAACCCTTCAGGAGAAGTTAGCCTCCAAGATGTGCTTGCTAATGCAGCCAGAGACAGTATTAAAAGGCTACCTGAAAATAGACCAGCCCTGTACACAAGAGGGAAAAAATCTTAACTTTTAGCCATTCAATATTTACGCTAAACGAGGGTTGAAACGATCATTATGTTTCAATAAATCCTCTAACTTCCTTACATTCTAAATTATGTCTCCTTTAGAACCTATTGGAAGCAAAGACACAAAAGACAAAAAAACCTCTTAACACTAAACAGTTTTTGTAAGCTGTTCAAAAGACATATAAATGTTGTATAAGTCCATTTTCTAGGCATTTTTGTGACTAATACACTGGTGTGATGTATGTGCTGTATGTGTGTGTAATAGTAAACTACTGACTGTACCAGTGGCACAATGGGATTACTACTACAGCCACGGTTATGGCTCACACAAACTTAATTGTCAACAACCTGATTATTTTTTCAGGATCTACAGCATTCAGGTCATATTGCTTGGTAGAAACACAAAACTGTTGTTCTAATTAAAAGTTTTAATGTGTTACTCTCAATACCCTTAGTTATTTTTAATGCTAAATGCAAGCTTTCAGACTCTTGACTGACCTCCTCTCGACCCAGACGCGTGTATACCTGGAGAAAATAAAAATAGTTTTTAAAGTTATCAGTCTTCGGAATATGAAAATGTCACAGCTATACTGCTTCGCTGTTAACACAATAGCTGTCAGTCTCAATGAATTTCCTTTTTCCCACCCTCCCGACATTGTCAACATTTAGACTGAACCCGCCCCTGGGATCCGTAGCAAACAGCTATTGGTTAGAAAGCCGAGTAAACTTATCAAGTCTTCAGTTCGTTGTAACTGCAGTGCTATAATATATGCAGGTGACTTTATGATTGGATAAAATAGGGCAGTCAGAGAGAAAAAACGAAAATGCTACACAACAGGTTTGAAATGTATCTTTATTTAATTATGGGTGTTGAGCATGTAGGAAAAAAACAATTGTAAAAAAAATATTTTAAACACAAAAAAAAGTGTTTTACTAAAATTGAAGTCTCAAAAAGGGGGGTGCGACTTTTATGCCAGTGCGACCCATACAAGGTTTTTTACGGTAGCTACTTGCCAGTTCAGATCTTGTCTATAGTAGTAATATCCACAACGAATGCGTAATTTTTTGAGAGTTTCTGCCTGGGAGACCTGCTAAACATCAGGTAAAATAAACACCTTCCACCTATAATTGGTTTTGGAGTTAGAAGGAGCGCTCTGTTTCCTCTTGGTACTCTGAAGTAATCCTCAGCTAATTCAACACTGAGCTAATGCTACTAACACACAAAGATAAAATAGGTATTTACAAATAAGTAATAGCAAGCAGTGACTTTATTCCACACAGTTTTAGATAACATTGCATTGCTTTGTTTGCACTGCTTCCAATTCCCTGACTAAATCATCTAGTGAAATGTAACTTCCAACCCAGAGCAGAGACAGGCCCTTTAGAACAGACTGTACATATAAAAACTCTGTTCAGCATGAGAGAAAAGGGGCATGCTTAATGCATGTGTGTATTTATTCTGATTGGGAGGGGAGGGAATCAGGTCTCTTCCTCATCTGTTTGTTCATGTAAATCAGCTTTGATAAACGACTAGGAAAGTGGCAAGAAAATATTTGCACTGTTGGGAGTACATTTAACCAAGATTTGGAAAGGAAATGCACACTGTTACACCTCCTGCATGCTGCGCGTTGTGGCATTCAGCAGTGACTCCGCACACCTCATATCTATTACATTGTTTCCAATGATCATTGGAGTGGGAGAGAAGATCCCATAAGCCTGGTTTATCTCCACCGCCTTGCTTTCTCCCCATAGTCCTTGTCTATCCATTTCACCCTGAAGTGCCTATGCTTTCAACAGCGAACATGCTAATGCCAGCCAATGGACCAACCATGGACACAGATCAAAGATAGAACATAAACTTCAATTTTTGGTATGTTTTTCTGGTGAAGAATTTGTTGGTTTCAGTTTTCATTGCTTGAGTTCAACGGACAGTTTCCCTAAATAATATTGAGAACTGCATGGTTATAATCTTGGTTACATAGCTATTCTAAATATTGTAACAGTATATAGAGATCCATTAACACATTGTTCATAACAATAACCCTGCTGCTTACTTTCTGTGTGCACACTGACTCTAAAGGATGCGGCTATCCTAATAAGGACTGTCAATGTAGGTGTTTCAATGGAGTCTGTTTCCTACACGTCTTCATCAAATTATATATATACAGTATATGTGTGTATATATATATATATATATATATATATATATATATATATATTGTGTAAGACAGCAGGGAGGGGGTTAAATCCCCCCTGTAGAAAAACATGTGCGTAGGCACATTTTGGGTTTGTTTTGTTTAATTGTTTTTGTTAATTGTGTTATTGTTAATTATCACCTGCACCTGGCTATGATTATAAATTACAGCCAGGTGCAGGGTTTATAAGGAGAGCAGTCAGTCTGCTCCCGGCTGCTGCTGAAGAGTGTAGAAGCCCGACTGTGCTGGTGTGTGGGTACAGCCGTAATTAAAAGAAAAAGGTTGTGTGAAGCCTATTTTGTGTGTGCTGTTTTGTTTGTTTTTTTGTTACAGGTAAACAGCTTAGCTGTCCTGTCTTTAGTTTAGGTTCCTGATTTGTGTTCCAGTTATTGCTCAAAGAAGAGCTAGGTGTTTGTTTTGTTTATTTTGCTTTTGTGTTTTGTGTTTTCATTAAAAATAAGCGCAGCCAGCTTTAAAAATCCATTCCTGTGTGTATTGGGTCGTGTTTTAAAGGGGCAATGAACCACGAAGAGGTTTGATTCTTTTACTATATATATATATATATATATATATATATATATATATATATATATATATATATATATATATAAATTAATTATTATTGTTTTGCAAGGCCACAGTAGGAGCACATCTTGCTTGGTTATATCTACAAACAATAAATGTAACTCAGTTTTGAAGCTCCATTACCTTATGGTTAAATTCACTGCTCTGTGCAATGAAAATCACGCTGCTGTCGCCCCAGGGTATCTTTGCAATTGAAACCTTTGTTAATGAGCCTTGATTATCCTTGTTAAATAAAATTTATTATAACCAATTACAGTACAAGCATCTGTTGCAGCCATCAGAATCATAAAATCTGTCCGCCCCCTGAAAAAAAATAATTGATATGAAATTACATGCATACAAGAGCCACAAAATTAGAAATACAACGCTTGCCCAACACTGTTGCAGGCCTTTTAAAAATATGCAATGCACAGGAATCAACACCCTGCATTGCTTAACATTGAGGTTGCACTGTTACCTAGAACTGCTAGAGCTGTTTGCAGTGTATTTCCTGCACTGATGCCATCTGTTGGCACCCTGTCCTTTCTCTTTTTTGTTGTCAATATGGCTCAGTGACCTCCTGAAGTGTGTTTATTATAATGGCACTCTGGTCTTCGTAAAATGTTGATTTACTTCTTGGCAAAATGGCCAACATTTAAAAGGACCCTCCAAAAGCAAAACACTGCAAAGTACTTGGATGCCCTTAAAAATCTGGATATCCCTGTTTTTAGCCAGTTTGATGTTTGTGCCTGTATTTGACTTTATGGAACTGTTTTTTCAACTGCTATGGATCTTCCATTATTCTGTTTTGCTTGGCAAAGTAACTCCAAGCTTTCCCCTGATTCTTGCATTACTATCCCCAACCAGTATACCATAAACTTAGCAAAGTGTAAGCTGCAACTACAACTGCAGCATACTTCCCTGTTCGTTACTAATGACATTGTGCAATGTAGTGGAACTGAGACTACATTTTTTTTTCCTATTTAAATTAGTTCAAATTTCTGCAAAGTGGTGCACAAATATTGACGTTTCACTAATCCCTGTCATTCTCATTTTGCATGATTTGTAACAGATTCTCAGACAAGTCTGAGAAAAGGTAATCCTCATTTACTATAATCAAGGTTTAGATCAGCCGGCCATTAGTTAGTTGGTTAGTTAGTTAAAGGTTTAAAAGATTATTTTAAACTTGCCAGAGACTCCGCAACTGGGATCTGTAACAAGGATATCAAGGTGCATTCTGTATCTATAGCAAATGATCCCAGTGGACACCTAATCTATTTGTGTTCAGAAGGTGCTGGTGACTGTTAATGGAAGTTGACAGCTGTAGAGAAAGTCTGAAAGGCTTCAATCAACGTACACACAAACCCAAACACTGTACACAGGTAATTGAGCAAATCTGTATCAACTTCTGACAAGCAGCTAGCACATTTAAGCTCTGCTGAATAGCACCTCTGTGGACCAAAGTCCCCTTATTTGAATGCAGACGGATATTCCCTTTGCAGGAGGTTTGTGCATGCTTTGTATTTATCTGGATACTCAAGTCTTCCATCCAAATTTTACCAAAATAAATGTGCATGGCAAAAAATATGAGCAATCTTAAATTATTCTGTATCTTAGCAAAATATCCAAGGCGGCCCACCCATTGAATGCTTAATTTTTCCAAACCCTTTTTATTAAAACATTAATTTCAAGTACAATAACTTAAGCCAATATCTGTAGCTCTCTCTATGCAAACAGATTAATGATGTCCAAGAAGTACGTGTCAAATATAAAAACAGGTGAAAGAAACACAAGTGGACGAGGAGCAAGCCACGTTTGATTGCTTTCTCATGACACAAAGTCTTCCTTGACTAGTGCTGTGTATTTCCATATCCCAGTCGAATCCATCATTAAGTGTTCCTTTATCTGTATATGTATTTAAAGGGAGAGAGACAATCGGTACTACAATACCAAAATACTTTTTGTTTTACCCTATGCACTTGCAGAGAACATTGAACATCTGGTCCTTTATTTTGATTTTATTTTTTACTCATGACAACCCAGTTGCAATAGACCACTTTTGACAAGGCCTGACAGAGTCAACTTGCTCCACAATCTCTCAACCCCTAAACCACACTGAGTTACCACCATGTAGTGTGCTCAGCGAACCCGGTCCCCTGATAACTAATGGGACTGATTACTATTGTGAACTCTTTCACCGTTTCTGAGCTGCTCTGAGTTTGGCAGATCTCCCATGTGGATTTTCCAGCACCACCCATGGGTCTGGAGTCAGCACTTTCTTCTGCACGTGGTGCCAGTTTGCAAAGCAGGGACCACGAGACTGTTTCTCATCGTCACCCTGCTCTGCCTCCACCTCCTCTGTTTCACCCCCATGCTGCTCCGCCCAGCCCCGTCGGCTCTGTCGGACCTTCTGGTGGACGTTGAGATTGTGCGGCACGGCCACGTCGGAAGCACTTGACGACGCGGTCCTCCAGCGAATGGAAGCTGACTGCCACCAGGCAGTCCCAGGCTTCAGGTATCCCTCAGCGCACCGCAGCCCGGCGTACAGCTCGTTCAGCTCATCGTTCACAAAGATCTGCAGCAACTGGATGGTTTTGGTGGCCTCGTGGGCTGGGCGGAGCAGCAGATCTCTGTGGGCGGAGAGGGCAACAGCAGGGAAGGCTGCTGAGTAGGCAAAGAACACAAGGAACGTTATTTAATTAATAAGCAATATCGAGTATGCACAGCTTATACACCTGGATGTCCGATCACCAGCAGTGTGATAGTGTTTCAAGTCAATGTGTAGAGTCGACTTCGTGAACACAGAGAACAAACTCATTGTTGTCAGTAAAACCTGGTTTGACCATTATAAACAGGTTCACATGTGATGTGCTGTGTATAACTGGAAACAGAACATCGCTAACTTGAAAAGGATCTGTGTTTATTGTATACAATTGAAAAATAGTTCACATTTGACATGGAGATGTTTCGATAAAGAGAGGGCATGTGTGGCAAATCATGAAATCAATTATTTTAAATGACTCATCTGTGAAAAAAATATTGAGAGAGAAAGAAATTTACTTTTCGCTGCTCTTGGTTTCTCTGAGCATTCACGTTGAGTGTTTTAAAACTCCCTTTCTTTTAACAATAGGAAATACTGCATCTCCATTCTGTTCTCCAGCCAGATATGAGTAAATTGTCTGTGACCCTAGGCTCAGCCCACTTGCCATCAATAGGACTCTGTGCAGAAGACAGTCACAAAAAGACAGCCTTTCTTATGACTATCAATTACGCACACTGCAAGATGATTGGGTTCACTCCCCCACAATTGCAGCACAAGACAATCAGATCTTTCCCACAAAGAGTTCCTTCTGTGTGCTATGCCAGAAGGCTGAGTGGAATAAAGCACTGCAGTACAACACGTTATTTAGCAGGAACATGACTTGTCCTGATTCTGCTTTGAAGAAGACAACTAGTCATAGGTCATGAGAGTGAAAAGTTTATTCCCAAATATTTTTGTTTTGTATTTTTTATTTTCTGTAAAAGCTCTAAAGATCGACAGGGTGATTCACACACAAGTCATCATGACTACAGTTCAGGACACTTTTTAGCACCAGCACATTCCCAGACTAGTGGATAGTTGGTAGTGATTGAGGGGCCTCTGGGCTCACTTGATTCTAGTTACCTTTTCAGAATTAATATTTGTTTTACTATAAATAATTAGTATTTGTGACCCAAATAAGTTTATTTTCCTTAAATATTTGTTACATGACTAATACACTTCTTATACAAATGACATCCTTGCCATGTATTGTAACATATCTATCTATTTATAATATACAGTTAAAGCTCCTATTTCACAAAAGGTGGGCAGACTCTTTGATCCAGGGCTGATGGAAGGCATTTGGTGACAGGTTTTTCTAATCTAAGACTGCAGAAACTACTCATGTTTAGAGAGTTACTCAAGAAACTTTCATGACTGCGGATCATTCTGGAAAACAGCAACAAAATTAATTGGAGGAGGTAATCCCTGAGGGACTGTCATGTATTTAGACACTTTGTAGACCCCTCTCCCTGAATCAGTGAGGCCAGAGACCCATGATTAGATTTCTGCTTGCTTGCCGGTACTGGAATTTACATAAGAATGCATTTGATACCAGGTTTGTAAAGTAGAATGATTCTGTGAAGACTGTATCTGTGTTATAAATAATGGATGACAAGTACATGGCTGAACAGTGTTCTTTGCTAAAAGGAAATAAAAAAAAGTATATTTCAGCATATCTTTCAGCTAATGACAACGCAAACAAAAGAGTTGTGACCTCCAGCATGCTATGCTTTCTGACACTAAAGATAAGGGAATTGTACTCACTGAAAACTGAACACCACTCAGGGGGCCATGAAATTCCCTTCCAACAAATACAAGCGAAGATACTGTGGATCTTCTATTAGCAACACCCACAGTGCAGCTGAAACAGGTGGCTGCCAGGCTCGCGAGTCCCATACCCTTTCTGTTTGAACAGTCACAAAGCACCCCCTTGAAGATCTCTTTTGCTTCTTTCATAGAAATGTAAACTGTGCTTCTGCATAACACTAGTTACGTGAGCCTGCATGAATCACTGAATCAATAAGCAACAGGCCCTTCTTGAATAGATGTACAGAATTAACTTTTTATTCGTTTTTTTTTTTTAAACACTAATGTAATGATGCTAATGGTCTCCATTGACTAATTTCAGTAGCCACTATGTGTGTCCATACACTGCAGTCAACAACAATTCCCAGCCAGAATCTTGACAACGAGAAGTTTTGACAGCGGTATTCATTCTACAAGAATGTGTGGGCTTTAAAACCCTGTGTTAACAATACCAAACTATATAACAGAGATTTTTTTTAATTTCATTATTTATTCAGTGAGGACCTGTCTTCTAATCTACGGCATAACCCTTGAGAAACCCATAGTGACACCAGACAGACAAAATCAATACCCTTGTTTACTGTTTGAGCCAGGTTCCTCAATGTAAAACAATAGCCTTTTATTTTAAAGTGGTCCCCTGCTACGTCCAATCTGCTCTTTAAGTGGTCGTTATTTTTAACAATACAGTCCTGAGGGCCAGTTATTTGACACCCTGATCTAAAATTAAAGGGTGATTTCTCTTAGAAACTGTTGCAGCTCACAAAAGAAGAAAAACACTGTACCTTTCAGTTTGAGGTAGTAGGTTGGAACCACTGTATGAGTATTTTAAACGGAAAGGAAGATGATGGTTTACGGTTTAGCTTACTGACAGATACCTAGTAAAAAAGGCAATGGTTTTTTTAGGTAATATGGAATTAACATGTAGAAACAATAGCTAACGCGTTAGTGTTATTTAAATGTATTAATACAGAAAAGATCCATCAACGTCTTATTCCTAATTATAGGATTTTGCCAGGTCATGCATGGCAATGAAAAGTGTTCAATGATGTAAATAAATAGGTCATATGCTTCTACATATAGAATACGCTAATCAATCTGAACGCTAAGCTCCTAAAATAAGGCTTCGTAGTAGGGGAATGCAGAAACATGGACTTGACATTCTACAGCACATACGAACTGTATGACACAGACCAGCACAGCACCGAAGAGAAAGAGCCAGTTGAAGAGGTGTACGCTGGCTGTAAACCATCCTCACAGTTCTAACTGTGCTTTTGCACGAGGTCTGGCATAAACTGGAAAGGGTTAAAATATTACTTTACGAGGATTACAAATATTTCACCACCAGCACATGTATGGTCTTCTGTGTTTAATAGTTTCCTTCCATATGGGAGACATTACTTTAAATACCTTCAAATTGTACTCAACTTCCATTATAATGCTTACAAGTCACGGGGGTACAGCTTTCTCCTCGTATAAACGATATTAACAGAATGCTGATTGCTCTTAATATCCTCCAAGGCAGGTTAAATAGGGGCATTTCCCTTTAAAGTTAAAGGGGATTTATTTTTATTTTTTTTCTTTCATTGGCATTTAAATCAACGGACGCGGAAACATAGTTTCGGAATATAAATTCCAATATAAAAAGGCACTCGGGATTAGTGAAAATGTTTTCGATTAGCCCTGTCCTTTTCCCCAAAGAAAAGATGTCAGCATGCATTTCACCCAGTGTGGCAGTTGGAGGAAACGGTAAATGCAGCCAAGAACATTAACCATATGAAAGCGGTGGAAGCAGTTAATGATGCTTCTGCTTTGAAATCGAAGAAGATGAAATTACAGTAAGGCTGTCTTTTAAATGATGCAGTTTTTTTTTTAATGATAATTCCTGGAGACTTTTTCAACATATTTCCCAACACAATGACGGTTTAGAGAATTGTGTCCATTAAAGCTGAATTCCTGACTGATCTTATTTCCCTGTCGTCCTGTCTGGTTTGTTATTGCTGGACAGGGCTGTGGATCATTGGCTCTTCTATAAATCACTATCAAGCCCTCCCGTATCAGCCAGCATCCTCCAAAGTGCACCAGCCCAAAAAATAACCTTGTTAGCAGAACCATTAGTGGCTCTTGATATGTATTTCACTTTAGCGCCGCAAGCGTACATTATGTGGTGTGTTCTGGTAAAATTACATAGAGCTAATAGAAGAATTCCAGTAAATCTTACCCAATTTCTACTACCATTGTTTTGTGGGAGTCACATTGTCCTGTAAAAAAAGACTTTATGGTAAACAGGTGTTTCAGTGCTGCACTTCCACCACCTTCCTGCATTGCACTTGAACACATGGATCCTGGAGACCTTTAAAACATGTGAGCCAAATACCACAAAGTGTGTTTACCACAAAGTGTGCATCTTTTATACAGGACAATTTGAGACATAGCTGGAGTTTACTGGAAAAGATGATGTTACAGCAGGACTGTGTACTTAAATGTTGTATGATGTACTGGTGTATACATAAGCGTGGGAATGGAAAATAAAAAGGAAATTAATCCCAATGGATTGGGCGAGGTAGGTAACAACTGACTCCCTTGGTCAACACTGATTTAATACCCCAAAGTCTGAGCAGTTCTTTGCTGTCAGCCGAGCACAGATGTGATTCTGCAGATTCTATCATTTCACCCCCTGACGCTTGTGGACCCCACACTGCTTGTTCCAGTTAGTAAAAGTCCTTTTCTAAGCAACACCCTGGTTGTGTGTGGCTCCCCCTGTCCCTCCCGTGTTGAGTGAGTCAGCCAGCAGCCGCCAAAGTGCATCAGCTCAAAAATATCCTCGCTAGCAGAACCATTAGCAGCTCCTGTTAGGTGTTCGACTGTTGCAGCAGCAGAGTGCATTAGGTGGTGCGCTGTGTTAGCAATCAGGTATTTCAGTGAACAGGGCACACACAATGCTATATTGTATTTAATTTAATGTAATTGGATCTGTAGGATGTTTTAAATGCTTATGAATGCTTAAAGAACATAAAGAACACCTTGAATTACGTTTGCCTATTTACAGAGGTTAATACATTCGTTCAACGTGTTTTATTAGTGGAGTCCGGTCGCCATGGGTTCTTTTCTTTTTTAAAAGTTTACTGTTACTGTGGTTGATCTCAGCAGTCTTGTCTGTTTTATGGGTTTGTATAAGTTTTATCAATTTTACCATACTTTACAATGATATGCCATGGTAATCTCTTCCAAAAGGTTATGAATGGCGAGCATGCACAATGGCAAGTAAAGCGAGCTGCTTGTTTACTGTTGCAGCTGCATTGTTGTTGTTACCTTGGTGAATAGCCGGAAGCACAGCTGGATATTGTTTTGGATCCAATCTGCATTTAAGACACCTGTAATATTGAGTATACTTATTTGTTTTTCCCTTTTTGCTCAAATCGACAAGATGTTCATCAGCAAGGCTTTTAAATGAAGCAGGCGATTCAATCTAGGAACTGATACAACACATAACCACAATAACATGTCATGAATTTCTCTGCACAATTTCACTGAAAATAGATCTCATTACCTGTTAATGAAAAATGTGGGAGTCTCAAGTTATACAGAATATGGTCAGATTAGAAATTAACACATAAATAAGGAATACTGCAGAGTGCAGTGGGGGGTTGGGGTTGGGGTTGGGGGGCTGTGTTGAGAAAGGAAGTTTAGGCACAATCTTTCTCCCAGTATTTACAATAACAGGTCATTTCCTGCTCTAGGGGTACCAGAAGAGAGGCCAAATGTCTGTCCAAAGTAGCACATGAACAGACTTTAATTGAACAACCAAAGTTTGGGTTAAATATACCGTGTACAGGAAAACAATTATTCCTTCTAGGAATGGATGTATCACACCACAAGAAAAAAACGAAACAAAACAACTTTCAACATTTGAAAATGTCCAAGTTTAAACACACTTTTCAACATGTTTATGTTACTTCTCTGAACCTAATTTAAAGATAGCTCCATTTGCCAGAGAAAATGTTTCAGGTGTGTTCACATATTACATTGGACAGACTTTCTTTTGTGAGAATAAGTATTATTAGTTTTCAGCTTTGACTTCCAGTACTGGCCTTACATACATGTCGTGACCCTTTGAGATGTATTATAGCACTAATTGCTAATTTTCCCTTTTATGACATTTAAAAAAAACAGCAAGACTAATTAGAAAAATGAACTGCAACCTTTACAATGCACAGATGCTTTTTTGCGACCTCAGCAAAATACCACCTGTGTACAGAAGCACCCTGTGCTTAGTGCTCATGTATAAATACATTTACATTGTTCAATCTACTGCAGGTGAGTACTGCTCTTCTTAAAAATGATAACATGGCTATGCACACTGTGCCTTACATCAGCCATCATAGGCAGAATTTTAATATTGATTGCCTCTCTATTTCTTGCAGGTCTTTTAGCAAAGAGAAACAAATTCAGATCCTTTTGATGTGTGGGTGCAGTCAGTCGAATTAACAGAAAACATCTAAATCAGTATTATACAGTATATGATGCTTGGGACACCCTGTTGCTGTTATCTACACTGCCTTTACTTTCTATGGTGTTAGCAATCATTCTGTTCTGTACATCCCATATCGTGTCATCAGATTTCTCAAGAAAGTCTTTACTGGGTTTTGAACTTGAGAAGTGCCAACTGTGAACAGCCTTACCCGTTCCATTTAAATCATGTGACACTATTACGTTTCAACTCTAATAGCCCCCCCCCCCCACTTCCTGTCTATATAAATGTCGAGTAGATTGGCCAGGCGGGGTGAAAGGTCACATTGTCATATGAGCTGGATAAAATGAGGAGAGGAAGGCTGTTCAGTGCCGGCAGTTAGGATTCTCCAGACAAACTCAAAGCCGGGTAAAGGCAGATATAAAGACAAATGACAACAACTCAATATTGAAGCAACCACTCAGCATGAGTGCAAACACCATGCAATAGTAAGGGAGATGTAAAGAAAGAAATGATGCTACTTAAGAGAAACATAAGAGATGTCTGTTGAGCTTCAACTTAGGATTTACAAATTAGTTTAGGGTTCACTTCAAGGTATTTTTCAAGTGTCTGCTCACTTACCTAAACGGCAATGATTTTTACAGTTCTGTATGTACATGAAACACTAAAAGCTGCTGATTGTAACACCCGCACACACACACCCCAGAGGGGATTAGCTTTTTCCAGCTCATACCTCAAAAGCTCCTATGGAGCTGAAATGTCATACCACAAACTTCTAATGACACACGCAGTGCCGTATTGATGTGTACCATTTCGACCTCTGTGGAACGGCAAGCTTGAATTTGTGTAGTGTGAGGCATCCCAAACTCAAGGGGTTTGAAAATGACAGGAAAGGAAGCTCATGGTTGCAGGCAACAGCAATTAAGGGGTATGACTCATTCCGTGTGTGCCCCAGCCAAACTTCGCTGCACATTTGACCACAGCCTTTCTTCCAGAACTGGAGATTTAATGCCCCTTCCTCAATAAACAGGAGCAACGTCACCTTGTGTTACAGGCATGCACCTAATTAAATATGTAACATCTAGACAGTTACTTGAGGTGCATAAACAATGACAAACTGGTCTAATTACCACCACTGGAGGAAGTGTATGTTTGATGATCGGACAGATATTAATAACTTTCGGAAAGATCATTAAATAACAGTCTGGCTTGGTGAAAAAAGACAGAGAGAGAGAGAGAGAGAGAGAGAAGTAAATTTGAATGTTTTTAAGTAAATACAAAATCTCTTTCTTATGAGTAGATAGATGGATAAATGGATGGCTGGATGGATAGATGGATAGATAGATGTTTAAAAAATATGGATTGATAAACAGACAGACACAGCATATTGATATATTTCAGTAGCTAGCTAGCTAGCTAGATCTACAAAAAGCTGTATGATGATTCCCCTCGCTGCAGATCACTGTGGAATGTGTACATGACCCAAAGCAGTGGAAAGATTCTTAAAGTTCAAAGGAATGTTAACAATCTTGTCTTGTAAAACACAACCAAGAGCACTATTCGATATTCAGTTAATATTCTGTAAGCAGTGGAACAAAAATGAACTGTGCTGTTTTTTTTGTTTGTTTCGACCATGATGATCATTCACGAAACTCACACAACTACATTTAAATGAAGCACGAAGGCAACTTTGTGTTGAACAAATAGGAGGGATGGCGCTCTTCTGAGTAGCCCATAAGAGTTCTTAGTTGCCATGGGCTATTACAGCCTCTGTGAAGGTCTTTTACCTACATACAGGGTGGTATGATCTTTCAGAGTTCTAATTGAGCCAATTGGGTGAGACTATTCCTAGAACAGCCTTATCAGAGATGGCTTCTCGGACAGTGCCACTCCTACCTGTTAGGAACTAAAGAAATTAAAAAAAAAAAAAAACTAGACTAGTAAGAATAACCTCATCAGTAGGCAGACCTAAGAAAACACAAGGCTGACATCAGAGGATGATAGGCAGGATTAGATGTGGCTTGGTTTCTAGTACAAATAGATCCCACTGGGACAGACAGGATTAATATTTTTTTTTTCTCTCTCTGAGACACCGCACAGAATTAATGAGGTTACCTGCGACTATGCTGGTGAGCTGCTGTGTTCTGGTGATGGGGTAGATGCTGCGTGCCTGAACAATCACTGAAGCTATTTTCCTGTTGTGTCCCTCCTCCCTCTATGTTCTCAGGATGGGCCTTAGCTTGTTGATCACCGCGTCAGCAGTGCTGGGCATGGCAAGGTACCTACGCACAGAGAAGGGCCCAAATAGATCACTGACGTCAGTTTTCATTGACAAGGGGTGAAGCTCCGCAGCGCCCAGACACACAGACCTAAACTCGGCGCTCTGTGAGTTTGTGTGCTTGAGGTCTTAAAATAGAAAAGAATAAGGAGAAGAAGAAGGAGGAGGAGATCCAGCAGCAATGAATATATACTGTAGAAAACACTTTTGTCTTCTCCTTGAGAAATGTTTATGCCTGGAGGTGAATCTGTTTCAGGTTTCAGCACAAAAACAAAATAATAATAATAAAAAAAAACAGGGGGTTTAAAAGAAGTAAAAAAAAAACAAAAAAACAAAAAAACAGAGCTGTGTTCTGTGGGTGAATAAAAGGCTTCTGTTTCGGGTGGTGTCCTTTTTAAGCACCTTGTATGAGTCACGTTTAGATAAATAAATAAGAAAGAAAGAAAGAAAGAAAGATGAAAATGGGCAATGCTGCAAAAGAAGTATGCTGTATTACTAGTGGGTATGATGGTGTGGAGCCACAGCTGCCACTGATTGACAGTGTAATCCCAGAGGGTATGAATAAGATTAGCATAGTGGCTTGACAGCCCTCTCCTACAGCCTCCTCCAAAGCATGTCCTCGGTGGCCAGTCTGCAAACAGGTTCTAAATACAGTGCACATAAAGACAATGCCTGCATCCTCTAGTTGTCTTAAGCCAGTCGGTTTGCACTGGGAACCGCTGTGCACCTCCACAAAGGAATAACAGACCTGACACAAAAGCAAACAGAGAGAAAGTTTCAAATTCATAATACGAATTTTGCAGAATTCCAAATCTGACACCCCTGTAGGCGCTGCAGTGTTTTCAATTTACAGTACAGTATAGTAATAAAAAAAGATCTTTCAGGTGTGATTTTAGCTTTGCATTACAAGCCTCATCTTTGAGTCTCTGCAGCTGGGCTTCACATCCTGCTATGCTTCATCTGTAGCTCTTCAGAAGGGAAGCAGCCTGGGGTCACAGACACTTGATTTGTTTATGGTTCGGACAATTCAAAGCTGCCAGTGTCCAGCTCAGGTCTTGCGCCAGGTCTGCCTTCAAGGTCAAGCTCTGTTTCTGCTCTGGATTACAACATCTTTAAATCTGTCTGGGATACCACACTGTCTTCAGAACCTTTTCTAGACACTTAAAAAATCTGAAATACCCTCTTTTTTCCAACGAAAAGACTAGGGCATCCTACCCCAATTCTACACGACACTATTTATGTAAGTGAAACTGCAGTACAGACTCCTGCCTATGCTTTTGTTAGACCTAAAAGACATACATATTTTTTTCTTACTGTCGTACTACTGCAATTTCAAAATTGCGCCTTTGGAAATATTCAGCGATCAAGTTGAAGAGATTTGTGAATAGAAGAGAGGTCTTCAGGTACTGAGCCGTTGAAACTGTTTAGAGGAGTGGTAAAAGATACTCTGCACACCTGTGCAAAATGCTTGTACATGCTATTACAAGTCATGCAGAAGCTGTAATACAGCCAAATGAGGTCATAGCAAATGTTTATAAAGATACATTGAATGGTTGCTAGTACTTTCTTTTCATTTTTTATGTTGGACTAATGGGGGGGAAAAACAATATGAAACATCATTCAAAGTTAATAAAGTATTAAATGAACTAATAACAGTACATTCGGGCAGCTAATTGATCTATTATCTGAAACCACGGGGCATCCTTGCTGAGGGAGAAGCCTCTCTCAGGATTGTCAAACTGCATTGAGAAGCAGACATGTTTGCTGCAAAATATAGTTTTAAAAGAGCTGCTACAATTTGCATTGTAGATGGGTAAAATTGCATTTAGAAAGCATTTTGCACTGCAGGAGGTATGAGGTTGTGAAGGGAAACACAGTGACATACAGTAGGGACACATCCACACCAAAAAACAAGCCCCCAGAATGCTTATAAACAAGGCTGTGCAATGGCACTGACCAAGTGTATAAACCACACAGCTTCCCAAGCTCTGACTGCAGTTCACTGCATTGCTCACAACTTGTTTCATTATTAACAGGAAACAGGGAAACTGTTTGGCATCGTGTATGAGAAAAAATTCAGTGCAACGGAAAGAAAAACATTCTATGTCTGTGCTTTTTCAACAACATCCACTTTGCCATGTTTATTTATTAATATGACTTACCATGCATTGCTATTCTTCATAGTGCTTTACCATGCATTCACTGTGCTTCATTGCATTTACTGTGGGAAACTTTTCTAAGGGACATCCAGCAGATACATTTAACTTGTTTGTATTCCTACACTGGCTCCAGTCAACAAGGTTGACGTGAACAAATCCTGTTTAACTTCATTTAGAGTCAGCCACACATCCCTTTGCTGTTTGGGACTGTCAAGCTAGACAGAATGCACGACATTCAAAATCCTGCTGACCCCTTTCTTTACGCTTGTGCACAGCTATGCACAAAAGCAGAGTAGTCAAGTACGGTACTTAACTCATGAGATACAGTCTGGATACTATATATATATATATATATATAGGCACTGGAACAGTTTTTACAGTGGGGGGTGCCATTCAACAAAACTGTAACCCCTGTATATGATGGAAGCCATGCAAAGCCAGGGGTGTACCTCCACCACCCCTAGTTCTAGCCCCCCTGTATATACATATATATACAAGCATGGGTGGATCTGGGGAAGGGGGGGGGGGGGTCTTGGGGTCCGTTTCTATCAGGTATCCCCTCTTCATGACAGTCTTCATTGCCACCCTTCATGAAAGTCTGGATATGCCCCCGATATATATATATACACACACACACATCTATACGACTTCTATTCTAACTTTCGCTAGTATATACAGACATGGAATTTTCTCTCTTATTTAGTAAGAAAATTGACAGTGTTTACGGAAGTAATCTGGTACTCATGAAAGGGAAATAAGGGAAATCGTGGCTGTTTGTCAGTTTTTTAAAAAAGGAGGAAAATGGCCAGCGCTAATTGAATCCAATAAGTTTAACCAGCCGTTTGTTTGCCTGCTGCAGTGCTGTCGACGGCACTGTCAAAGAAACGCTGAAATATGAAACAGTCTGAAATGTAATGTATACAGTGAGGGGCCAGCAGTACGTGGAAAAGCAGAGATCACGGACTGGAATGATGGTCCATGTTGTAAACTGAAGGGGCACCATCTCTCTGCCTGTGCGGCTCTCATTCAAACGCACCATTAGCCCTTTAACAGAACAATGTGTGAACGTTTTATAAAAAGCAACTGCCTAAGGGCACTGACCCTTTCACTTTTGTTTATTTCCTTTATTTATTTATTTTTGTTGGTTACTCTGTAATTCGGTTGGGTAGCATATGGACGGCAGGCAGCATGGGCTTCAAAACCTAGGCACGCTTCCTTTATTTTTTTTAAGGTTGAAATGGCTGGTAAAGGATTGTAACTTCACTGCTGTATTCTTGTTGATCCTGCTGCATTCTCCCTAAAAAGAATATAGAAATAAAAAATATAGAAATATCATGTTACTTGAGCAGGACTTTGACTACACTGAAAAGGCGCCGTTGCTACTCACTGTAATAACTTTTTGAGACTTGTTTGGTATCTGTATTCACGTTTTTTGTAATTGCTCTTATTTGAAATCGTTCTTATCCATTTATTGTACTGACTACTTGCTCTTAATAGAATTTACTCTTATAACCAATTATTATGAAGTTGAACTGCTCTTAGTCGTAATCACTCTCAAACGTCATTATTTACTGTATTTTTTATTTTCTCTCATTTGAATTTGCTCTTACTGCTGATTTTATTGTATTCTCTAACTGCTAATGTAATGTAATACGATACTTTGCAAAAACTGTAAGTCCACTGGATAAGGGCATCTGTTAATAAATAAATAATAATAATAATAATAATAATAATAATAATAATAATAATAATAATAATAATAATAATAATAATAATAACAACTTTGACTGCGCCAGGAAGTTTTACGGCTTCCAAGCTCAGTACCAGCTCTTGCAGCGCAAGTGTCACCAACAGATCAGTTTTATGGAACAGTTTCAATTCAAAATACTGCATTAGTTCATTACCCCATGATGTTTTATAACTTTAAACACCATAGTAAACATGACCCTATCTACACACTGTAAGGAGTTCAATTTTACATTTAACCTTAAGGTGAGGTCAAAGGCCACAATCAAGGTAATTTTTGAATAGAGCATATATGGTTTCCTAAATGTGTTGTATAGTAACCATAACCCTATGTGCACTGTAAGGAGTTATAAGCTAGTTTTACATTTGACCTTAGAGAGGACAAAGGTCACAGGCAAGGTGATTTTTGGATAGAGCACATATGGTTTCCTAGATTTTGAAAGGTTTTTAAAGAAATGCATCTGGCTGCCATCTTGCTTTACGCATAAACACAATTTTTGAAAAAGTCAATTGTATTGACACAGAGATGATGCTTGTCAACTTTGGAGTTAATCAACTAAACCGTGTTCAGCTGAAGCGGTTTTAAATTTAAAAACAAAACGTAGGTCTGGCTGCCATCTTGTTTTACGATAGAAGACCATTTTGCCATATTTGAATTCCATTGTCCCCAGGATGACGCCTACCAAGTTAGGCATTAGTTGGTTAAATGGTTTGCAAACAGAAGCAGTTTGATGTAAATGAAGTTTGTAAGTTTGATGTTTGGGCGCATTTTGGCTAATTTGGTGGCAGCCATTTTGATAGTAAAATTTATCGCTGCAACTTTTGCTTCGCAAACTTGAAGCAGGCTGGTTGCTGCTGACGTATGCGAAGTTTCAGATCAAGCAGTTCACCGGTTCCAAAGAAGATTCTGAAAGGTTTTTCCAAAAAATGCATCAGGCTGCCATCTTGGTTGACGCGGGAGCACAATTTCTTTTGCATCTGAACTGTAATCAACACGGGATGATACCTGCCAAGTTTCATGTTTATTGGATACACCGCGTGTGAACAGGAGCAGTTTAAATATTTAGGAGGAACAACAACAATAATAATAATAATAAAATAATAATAAAATAATAAAATAAAATAAAAAAAAATAAAAAAAAATCTTTACAATAACAATAGGCTTCCCAAGCCAGCTTGGAAGCCTAATAATAATAATAATATGTAATCTTTTAACCCTTTGCGGTCCATTTATTAATTGTGCGTCAGGCTCGCCAGGTCTAATTTATTTTCACACGCGCAGTTAATTTTAGGCAGCTGTTTAAAAGTATTTTTTCCACAGTCAAACGGGTTTAAAAGGCCCTGCATATCAACAAAGCACTCACTAGGCATCTCCAGCCCGCCCACCCTTTAGTTCGCTATCGCTTTCACATATGCTAAGAAATAAATAATAATAATAATAATAGTCGTACATACCGATCAATCATCTCCTGATGACTCGTTTTATCACCAAACTCCTCAATAATGCAATCCAAGTCATTATTTTATTGCTATAACATCTCGAAAAAGCTCTGCAAATGTCCGTGATAGTCTCTGTGCGCTGATACAGTAACACCCAGCTTGTTTCCATATGACCGCCCCATCTGATGCCAGGGGCAGGTATGACTATTCATGAGATACGCCTTTTTTTATTTATTTATTTATTTTTTTATCGGCTTGTCTCGGCTCCTTTCGCTCCCACTCAGCCATTGAATGGTTTTCTCTGCTTTTTCCGTGCGTTTTTTGGATGATGTCGGACAGGGTCCGACAAAGGACCTGATAGGAATGATTGCAATGTCGGACCCAGTCCGACAATGGACCGCAAAGGGTTAATTAAATCTCAATATAAATAAATACAGTAGAAGGAATACTTTGTATCATCTATATTATATTAAATTTTTTCTTGCCTTTTTAATATCCTGTTGTATTGTTTCTATTGTTGTTTCTGCGCTTCGATCATTATTTGGCATGGTTCTGAAAAGACTCCTCACCACCACAGAAAAAAAAAACAGAAATTCTCATTATACAATGAGATTCACAAACAAGAAGCTTTTTATTTTATGAAGAACAGAGCTTAAAGTTTGGGGGAGGGCTGTTACAACAAGCTGGTTAACAAAGTCATTTAAAGGAAACTAAGCTACATTAAGGAAAAAAAAGAAAATAAATAGGGAAAAAACAAGGAATCATATTTTAGTATAATTTTATGAACACCAAGTGTAAAAAAATATATATATATATCAAAAAATGAAAAGGCGAGACCAAATAGTTTTATATGATCGAGTAGGAGCAAAACTGAAAAAGCTTCTCATCAGAATGAAGGATGGTGGCAAAAAGAGAGATTTTTTTAAACCTAAACATTCTGCCTACAGCAATTCCCCCCACCCTGAGTAGGTGGTTCTATTTCAGAAAAATGCAGGAAATTTCAGCAGACAAATCTTAAATCCCAATTCACACAATCCCACGAATGACACAACATCCAGCAAGCTTTGAAAACCAGTGTTACGTTTAAAATGTAGCAGTCGGGTGCCTTTTCTCCATGCAATTCAAACTTAATACTCCCACCCCCCCCAAACCCCAGCCTCCCTCCTTTTTAACTGAAAATAAGATGAACCTTAGATTAGTGTATAATAATGGAGAGTCAGCATAATTAACTTGACCCCTTTTTCTCCATTCTCTGTTCTTTTTGAGCAAAATTGTGGGGGGTGCTCAGATCAGAAACAATACCGCTTTTCCACTCTCCAGTCAACTCAATCATGCCACTGAGACAACACCACCACTCAGACCTGATGTGTTTATTCAAGTACTGGAACTCCTGGCCATGTCATCCCTTGTGCTTCATTTTACTACAATTATAGGTGGACTAAAGCTATTGTATTAAAGGTGAGGAGCAATGAATTGACCTTGTTGCAGGTGTAAGCTGTCTAGTAGGAGAAGAACCCCCAGCAAATCTGTCTGGATGGTTGGTGCTTAGGTTTATTTGTACCTTTTAGTGTGATTAAGGTCCGTGTGGTTCGCTGGGTAGTTTATTCCAACTGGAATGCTATATGGATTTATTCCAGAGGAATTTGGCAGGAATGTGTCAAAGTATCTCCATATGTTTCTTGTTAGCGAATTGTTTGTGGAAAATTCTATTAAGGTTTTAACCAGCAGGCTTTTACAAGACAGGGCTGGGGTGTATTTGTGACGCCTCTCTGTGGTGTCCTGTTGATTAAATAGTTGTTTTCAGGTTATGACAAACTCAGGGTACCTCTTGATACCTCTTTTGAACCTAACCATTAGGAAACCCTAAAAAATGATTACAAAACCAATTTTTCTACAAGGGTTGTCAACAAGGCTGGGACAGGTAGAGTGTCAAATGTGCTGAAAGATTTAGTCTCCATTGTCACACCATGCCAGCTTAAGAAACAGCGCGTTCAAATCATAAACGTGCACGTCTTTAATTTTATGGTCAGTGATAATTACCAAAAGCTGATTAATCAATCTAATGGTTACCATAAGCGTTTTTAACCTAAATAGCCTCTCAAGAAGTTCTTGAGCCTTCCCTCATGAATCAAAACCACCTCCAAAAACTACAGGAGACAGGTGATCTCAACTTTAGAAGCTGAAAGTAATGCTCTGACTACACACTGCAAGATGATAAAATACTTTTTAGGGATGAAAAGCAACTGATATCCCCGTTAAACAGCAGTGCAAGGAAATAGGGGTTTTGTTTTAAAATGTCTGATACCACAACCCTTTACACGATTACAGACGCATGATGTAAAGTGAGTCGCTGCTTCTTGATCATGGTTTAGAACCTGAGGAGTTAATGAAGAGCCCAATGTCGTGACGTGCCAATCCCTGGGCTATAAATCAAAAAACAAAGCAGAAAGGAAACCGAAACCTAAGGCACAGCACTGTAGCCTGCTTGGATCCTTCAGTGCCACATCCTGTATTAAAACAAAGGGAGAGAAAAAACACACACACACACACACACACACACACACACACACACACACACACATTACTAATTCAGTAACACAGCAAACCTAATGGGCCACAGCATTCATGAAACTTTAAAAGTGGTTCTGAAAACAGAAGTGCCAAAGGGTTCAGCACTGCTAATGGTTTTCCGGTAGACGTTTTGACGTCAGAACCTTTTTCCAGTCCACTAAGCAGCTCACTTCGGCTTAAAAGTAAAGTCAGTGACACGCTCCTCCTGAATAAAATACAAATCACTCACACAGCGTTGATTTTCACTCCTGTTTATCGAGTTGAATGAACTGTGCTGACGTTAGTCTTCGGGGAACCAACTCGGCATGGCAATAGAACACCCTTGCGCTTGCTTTTTCTTTATTTCTTTCTTTTTTGCGAATGTATCTGAACTATATTTGGCATGCCTGAAAAGCTTCCAGATTGACAGCACTTGGTTTTCACCTCTCATCCAAAATATGGTACTTTCTAAAGCACTGACTCTGAGGCACTGGTACACACCTGGACAGAAGGGAAGAGGGCTACCAACTTGCCTAAGGATGACCATTACTTACTGATCTTCTAACACTTTGGCATTGCACTGGTTATGTACTGGGGGAAAGGTACAGTACAGTAGCCCAATGTCAGTTACAGTACCACAATAAGTTGGTGCCACATTAGTTTAGATAAAGCTTCTTAGTTTACATGTCTTCCTTTTGAGGTAGTCTGCCAAGTAATGCCGTCTGGGTCAAATCGGAATGCTTGTTGTCTGGATCATAACATGGGCTTGTTTTGAAGATAAGTTATGCTTCATTATCTATTAAAAAAAAAGCTGCAGAAATTTATTTATTTATTTATTTATTTATTTATTTATTTGCAGACGCCTTTATCAGGGCAACTTAAAATTATTATCAAATATCACAGTACAAAGTAAGTGGTGGGGTACAGCTAGTCTGCTGAAGGTGGAGGAGTGGAGGGGTGAGAGGGGGTGTAGAGAGAAATGATAGTCTGGAGATGGGAGGGAGCAGAAAGGTCAAGACAGCAATAGGCGAGTACAAGTTTTGAATTGGATGCAAGCAGTGACAGGGAGTCAGTGCAGAGAGTGGAGCAGTGGTGTAGCGTGGGAGAAATGTGTGTGTCATTCCATGTCAAGACACCAGTATAACTTTGCCTTCTCAGAATGTATACAGTGCTGCCCAACAGTACTGACACCCTTCTATATTTGCAATGCAAAATCAATTAATTAGGAAATGTGGCATTTCTAAGTGGTAATAATATCAATAAGAATTACAGCATTTTTCATTGGCAAAAATAGTAATGTGTCAATACTTTTGGGCTGCGCTGTGCGCTTGTACACTTACACTGCATTGCTAGAGGCTGATTTTCTGTCAAAACAAGGGCAACATGATGTCCTTGTGTTGTTTCTGAGCTTAAGATATTACAAGAGTGACAGTAAAAAATGTTCCTAATCTTTTGTGAACAGAGACTGCTCATCACAGTTAAAAAAAAAAAATACACATCATTAATTTCCATTGACTCCCCAATGAAAGACACACACCATTAGAGATCCCCTATCCTATGATTTCATGCTGGTTATAACAAAAAATCTTATTGAGGAGGAATAGAAACAGGGGTCCCATACGCACACACAAAAGTTATTTTTTTCTTCGGTTTAACTCTAACCAGAAAGAATAAGTGTATGCTAGCCAGGATCCAGGATATTCACACTGAACACGCTGGGAAACCTTTGATGTCTGGCAGCCCAACAGGGCTTGCAATGAGCCTGCCCCACATTGGGACTGGCTTTGTACCTGCTTTCTCGTCTCCTTGTGTTTATAAAGCTGTATATTAAATATGGAGCATCGCAATGCTGCCGGCTTTTCAGAGCTCATCATTATGTTATAAAAACAGAAAGTAACTTCTGTAGAATCCCGGCTTTTGAAGTTAGCTTCGAACCTTGATTACGAATGACACTTCACACAAACAAAAGTTTGAAGTCAAATCAACGTTTTTATAATAACTCAGGTCAAGTACAAAGCAATCCTCTATAGCAGAAAACAATCAAAATGTTGTTTGATTATTATTATTATTCATTTTTTTACACAACAGCAGATCACACCTGGTTCCACTGCCACCAAAAGAAAAATGACAGGTTTTCTGGAGGAGCTGGTAATAGGCTGAATAAAAAAGATTCTCATTATTTAAAATCTCAATATGTGTCGCTGACACTATAAATATAGACTGTTAACAAGCGCTGAAGATAATGACACTACCATAATAATAATCGTCTGAATAAACAAGAGACAGGCTTGTCACACTAAAGTATGATGCAGCATACAAAATGGGACTTGTTTGCTTAAGGAAATAGCCTGGTGTGTAAAATGGAAAAAACACATACATAAGTACGTACATACATACATACATATGACATGTAACTCGCCAGCAAAAATACTTCTTCTAACGTTTGAGTATTGTGCCAATAAAGACATTTTTTTCATGAAATATTGGTTTCATGTTGTTGGTGATTCCTTTTTTGTGTATGTAAAAAGCATTAAATGTCACATAAAGAAATGTATTTCCATTCAATGCCTATTAAGCTCTTAGAGAGCTGAAATTTGAACACTACAAATGTGTTAATTTTGATTGCACAATGAAAACTGCTCTAGAGATTTGAACCATAATACTGCATGTGTGCACTTCAAAATCATTGAATTTGATTTAACCATCATTTCAAACTCTCTATCTATGTTAAATTTAACAGCGGTTAATTTACAAGTGCTATTTAGCAAATCAAGAGTTTGGGGTACACTCCTCAGAACAAAAAAAAAGAAAAAAAAGAATTCAAATTAAAAGAATGACTGACAGGCTGAGTGAGTGAGTGAGTGAGTGAGCAAAGACTCCCCACCGCACCAAGCTTCCTGCTGCTGCTGAGAACTTTATCACAAGACAAACAGATGTCAGAAAAAGCCGTCACTTTGTGAAAATCATCTGCTTCATTCCAGACGTAAGGTACGGTGCATTCTGTTTTGATGAATCTATGTTCAGGCTGCCATTCAATCTTAAAATATTCCCGAGTGCGGACCTTCCAGCTCGCCCAAGTGCATCAAAGCTGCTGAAGACGACCCACAGATTGATCTCTTTTCAACAGTGGAGCATGGACGGAAATATCTGACAGGACAAATGTGAAAAGTACAGGCAGAAATACCTGAGGCAAAGCCTTCTCGGATTCTTTTAGAAGCTGCTGCGGTTTTCTGTACTGTTCTTTTTTTATTTGTTTCTTCCTTTCTTTCTTTCTTTCTTGATTTATTTTCACTGGAAACCAGGTGCAACGGAATTATTGGAAAAGAACAATCCATTTTGTTTTCACAGAAGACACAAGAGGAAACAAGTTTCATCTTAAACGATCAGAGGCAACAGTTGAACACTTTTACCATTTTTCTCCTTTTGTCAAAGGTGTGTAACAGGTCCGGGTGACAGCTTCCAAAAGCTTAGAAATCCAGCCACAGGTGTGACCACTTGTGACAGGGCGAGGTGCCCTGTACATTGTGTTTGTTTTCTTTTAGATCAGAGTCTCCCCCTCCGCCCTGTGCAGTGTATTCGGTATTTGTTTTGTTTATTGTATTGTATTTATATGATGGCGTAGCCGTTTGTTTTATTTTGTTATTATTTAGTAGCGTGGATGGGTAGCCCCATCCACAACACAATTAATAAACTTCGTGCAGAAGGTAGCCATCTCCCGAATTAATTGGGTGATTTAATTTGCTAATGGGAGATGGTCACCTGTTATAAAAGCCTGCGAGTTTACTAATTGTGTTGTGAATGAGCTACCATCACTACAATAATAACAAAATAAACAAGCGACTATGCTGTCATATAAATACAATACAACAAACAAATACAATACACTACACAGAAGATCTAAAGAAAACAAACAAAATGTACAGGGCACCTCGCCCTGTCACACCACTTCTAATTAGACTTGTAAGAAAGCACCTTCCCTGCTATTACTATTATTATTATTATTATTATTATTATTATTATTATTATTATTATTATTATTATTATTATTATTATTATTCAAAATGAACCAAAAAAAGAAAGAAACCAGTGACCCCTAGTATAGTTTTATTTTTTGCTTTCTTTCAAATAACACGCAAAGAAAACCTTTGCAAATGTGTAAGAAAGAAACAAAGAAAATCGTTCTATGCAAAAGAGTGCTAGAACAAACTCTGCTGCATGGAAACATTTCGGGAAAATGATATATTCATGTAATGGAGCTGTATCTATTAGGATTGAATTAAAACTTTTGGGTAAATGCCCTGACACATTAAGGACAAGTCTACAAAGTATAGGACACTACATCATTTTACACACATACAGTGCATTAATAGCAGTGTAGTTTTCCAGACCTGACTCCATACATCTATCTCCCATAGATGCTCACTCCTCAGAAAACTGACAGACCAACAGCATTCCCCTAAATCTGGTGACCTCACAACTCTGCCTTTCATGATTAATGACCAGTGTCATTCTTTTTTGCTTCACAAATGTGGTAAAATGTAATTAAATACTGGGGACCTTGGGTGCTGTTGTAGGTTTTTACTAACAAAACCATTATGCATGCATTTAGTTGAAAAGCAGCATTGAAAGACATCACATCGCCCCAATGCATTAGTCTGTGTGTGTACTGATCCTTGCATGTTCCTATGACTCAGCACTGTAGACTACATACATTAACTTGCTTACTTAATGTTTAAGTAAGCCTCATTACACATAAAACACCCCCACGGTAATAACATGCATTTCATCACTTTCAATTGGCTCTAGTGGTGCGTTTTGTTGGATTTTTATTCATGCGTTTGGCACGCATTAGTCGAACAAACAGTTTTGTTCCCCTTCAGTGTACAGTGGTAGTTTTGGTGTAGTTGTTTTCGTTGATGGTTGCCTATTTGATGTACGCTTGGGGTAGTTGGTATATGCATGCCTCCTGACTACTAAAATATGTTTAACCCTTATCTTCTCACAGTATAAATGTAATGCTAGACCTGTAGAACAGAGAAAACCGCAGCCAGGAGTCAAAACTGCAATGACCTCCCATTCCGGGCGACCCCCTTCTCAGCCGTTTAGCAGGTCATTCTTTTTTACCATGAAATGTGTGCAATCAGACTGGACGGGTCCTCTTAATTAGTTCTTTCCCAACAATTCAATCTAATTTGCTTATGGCTATAGCTGGCAGTCACAAAACCAATCAAGCTCGGAGAGATACCTGGATCTACACAGCAATTTAAAATGCAGGACAGCGGCAGCAATAATGCATTAGATTGAAAGCTATCACAGCCAGCCCCATTACATTAAACCATTAGCATACAGCACGGCTCTCCCCTGCTGCTGCCGCCACTGACCGCTCTGTATGGAGCGCTACCCTCTTTGTCACTTCACTTCGCAAATGTAATATAGCCTCTTTCATTACGATACAAATCTGTGGAGAACAGAAAGGAGGCTTACTATTGGGAAGGAGGAATGAGCTCATTTGAGATTGGTCAGGTCAGACTCAGAAGGTCAAAGCAGCCTGAAACAAGCGTAAGGGCAAGGGAAAGGGGAAATCTGGACTTCTGGTGTTGGGATCAATTGAGTTTTTCAATCAAAGTGGAATCATAGCGTTCTGTTGCTGCAGAGGTCCTCAGGAAACCAGACTGTTGTGCCCGTGACACCATCTAACATAATACTGTGTTCGGTATAGGTAGGGGAACTGAAGTCATTACAGTCTACTGCTATGGACTCTCAATTTCTGCTTGTGTGTCGTTAGATAAATCTGTATTTTATTGTCTTTTTATTTCCCATTTTGAAAGAAGTAGTTAGTTGCATGTCAAAAGGAAGAAATGATCATGCCTTCGACCTTCTGGCAAATACACAACTGCACCTTTGGCTAACAAAGAAATTGAGGACCGCTGTGTTACAAGGATTCAGCAGATATATTGAGAATCATTTTCTTTAGGCTTATTGAAAAAAGGGGTAATGAATGACTTGTTAGAGGCAGCAATAACCCCGGACTTAGTTACCCTGGTGTGGGAGTGTTAAAACAGTGCACCAGAGGACCTTTCAAATATTTGATGTAGACAGCTACCCCGCTCCACTGCAAAACAATAACTGTTTAGCTCATTTATTAAAAAAATAAATAAAGTCTATTCAACACAGGAATACAGTGGGAATTTATGCAAGAAGTTTGCACTAATATCCTTATTAATCCTTGTTTTTAGGCTGTACTTTCTTGTGGAGCACAGAGCATTATAAAAGAAACAAGAAAAAACTCATCAGTCTCCTGTGTGTGTAGGCACTGCGTGGGCTATGGTGCCTTGATACAGGCTTCCAATAATATTGGCTAATTGCTAGATTTCAGTTGCTTTTCTCCCCTCTGTCTTCAAGTGGGTGTCAAAGGGTTTATTGGCAGCTTACATTGTTACTGATGGAAATGCATCTCTTTTTTCTTTGAGCTCCTGGAGCCGCGATTCCCCTGATAGAGGCTTCCCCAGAATCAACGTCAAAAGGATCCCTGCCCACGCAGAAGCAACAGAAACCCTAACATCTCCTTCTCTCTCTCCTTTTATTAAACACAAGAACCAACCACATCGAAGCGCCTAGCTCTCCTGTTTAACTCTTTACTCCGTCCATAACTCGTGCTGCATGAGCTGGGAGTTGCAGGGAAGCTTGCTCACTTACCTTGCATTCTCTGCTTGAGTTAATGGGCCCCGTCAACAAAGCTTTATCCTTGGAACATTGACTGGCACAAAGACTTGTCTACTGTACTTCAGTTCCCAACAGCCCGTAACACAGTGTATACAGACAGGAACATGCAATTTAGACAGGGTGGATACAGAAGTTCCTAATGAAGCGACCAGGAAGTTTACCATACTTACAGGTGTTCTTTTGCCAGCTATGTGGTGTGCCACTGGGTCTCTGTCCAATGCCTACACAGTGATGTCAGATGCCTGTTGTAGAATGGCCTTGCTGTGTCCTCCTGCCCCAAATGTCATATCTAAGAAAGTCTGGAATAAAAAAATATAAAATTGGCACATATAAGTCATTACTAATGTAATGTGTCCAGTATGAATTACCAGGCTCTTTACTGTTTTGTTTCATAACCTTTTAAAGATAGCAAGTATTGGCTAAGCAGTCACAGAATGACTAAGATTAAGATAATGCAGAACTCTGTTGACAAGGTCACTCCAGCATTCCACAACACATGAAAGCCACATTGGGCTTAGATTAGCTGTAGATTGTCCTTATCTTGCCCGTACTTAGTAATTTAACTTAGTCAGACCAGTGCTTCAATATATATATATATATATATATATATATATATATATATATATATATATATATATATATATATATATATATACAGTACTGTGCAAAAGTTTTAGGCAGGTGTGAAAAAATGCTGTAAAGTAAGAATGCTTTCAAAATAGACGTTAATAGTTTATATTTATCAATTAACTAAATGCAAAGTGAGTGAACAGAAGAAAAATCTAAATCAAATCCATATTTGGTGTGACAACCCTTGCCTTCAAAACAGCATCAAGCAGCAATTCTTCTAGGTACACTTGCACACAGTTTTGAAGGAACTCGGCAGGTAGGTTGGCCCACACATCTTGGAGAACTAACCACAGTTCTTCTGTGGATTTAGGCAGCCTCAGTTGCTTCTCTCTCTTCATGTAATCCCAGACAGACTCGATGATGTTGAGATCAGGGCTCTGTGGGGCCATACCATCACTTCCAGGACTCCTTGTTCTTCTTTACGCTGAAGATAGTTCTTAATGACTTTCGCTGTATGTTTGGGATCGTTGTCATGCTGCAGAATAAATTTGGGGCCAATCAGATGCCTCCCTGATGGTATTGCATGATGGATAAGTATCTGCCTATACTTCTCAGCATTGAGGAGACCATTAATTCTGACCAAATCCCCAACTCCATTTGCAGAAATGCAGCCCCAAACTTGCAAGGAACCTCCACCATGCTTCACTGTTGCCTGCAGACACTCATTCGTGTACCGCTCTCCAGCCCTTGGTGAACAAACTGCTTTCTGCTACAGCCAAATATTTCAAATTTTGACTCATCAGTCCAGAGCACCTGCTGCCATTTTCTGCACCCCAGTTCCTGTGTTTTCGTGCATAGTTGAGTCGCTTGGCCTTGTTTCCACGTCCGAGATATGGCTTTTTGGCCGTAAGTCTTCCATGAAGGCCACTTCTGACCAGACTTCTCCAGACAGTAGATGGGTGTACCAGGGTCCCACTGTTTTCTGCCAGTTCTGAGCTGATGGCACTGCTGGACATCTTCCGATTGCGAAGGAAGTAAGCATGATGTGTCTTTCATCTGCTGCAGTAAGTTTCCTTGGCCGATCACTGCGTCTCACGGTCCTCAGCGTTGCCCGTTTCTTTGTGCTTCTTCAAAAGAGCTTGGACAGCACATCTGGAAACCCCTGTCTGCCTTGAAATTTCTGCCTGGGAGAGACCTTGCTGATGCAGTATAACTACCTTGTGTCTTGTTGCTGTGCTCAGTCTTGCCATGGTGTATGACTTTTGACAGTAAACTGTCTTCAGCAACCTCACCTTGTTAGCTGAGTTTGGCTGTTCCTCACCCAGTTTTATTCCTCCTACACAGCTGTTTCTGTTTCAGTTAATGATTGTGTTTCAACCTACATATTGAATTGATGATCATTAGCACCTGCTTGGTATAATTGTTTAATCATACACCTGACTATATGCCTACAAAATCCCTGACTTTGTGCAAGTGTACCTAGAAGAATTGATGCTGTTTTGAAGGCAAAGGGTGGTCACACCAAATATGGATTTGATTTAGATTTTTCTGTTCACTCACTTTGCATTTAGTTAATTGATAAATATAATCTATTAACATGTCTATTTTTGAAAGCATTCTTACTTTACAGCATTTTTTCACACCTGCCTAAAACTTTTGCACAGTACTGTATATGTATATATATATATATATATATATATATATGTGTGTGTGTGTGTGTGTGTGTGTGTATGACATATGCTTCACATACTGTACCATTGATTATATTTTGGATACAGTGTTTCATGCCATTTCAAGTGATTGGTACTGAGCTGATCAACATTCACACTCCCCTAAAACATGGGGTGGGGCTGGAAGGGTCTTGGTAATGCAAACATTTCAATATACAGTGAAGAGCAGTAAAGACGTTTAAAAAGAAAAAAGAAAAGAGAGACAAGGTTTAACCAGACTGCATGAAAACACACCGCTGATTTGTTTGTGCTCATTAAGCAAAAGCATCAATGTGTTTGCATTATGACTCTGCCATTGCAGTCTGTTTTAAGCTCACAAAGAGCCTTGAATGGGATACTTCCCTTATTAATCAAAAGAGCATACTGAGGAGCTCAGTGGGCCATCGTGCATGTGCTTCAAAAGCCACAAAAAATGGAGAAGTTGAAATGTAGAAACTGTTTATTTATTTAATTAAATACATTAAGGAAATCAATACTGCCGTGACTGACTGCAACATCATCAGTACTGGATCGTGTCTGGTGGTGGACCATGCTGTGGGTATTGCCTAATAATGCCAGCCACTTTTTTATTATTTTTAGAATTTTTTTTTATTCTTAACAGGCCTTAAAACTAACCTTCATTTTTTGAGCTGATAAATCCAGAGGCCACTAGGCTACTGTCTTCTGTATTGTTTTAGGACACGGTTAAAAAAAACGAAAACAAAAAAAAAAACTCAAGTACTGTTCACTGAAAAAAAGTTTGATGCATTTAATGGAATTCACAGCAGTATTCCTATCTGTGACTTGTCTGCTCGCCTCCCAATCAGCCACAAACAACCTGATGTTCCAGGAAAGCAATAGCAAATCAAACAGCTAGCAAATCAATACCCACTCTCTCTCACTACTCCTTCCGGCTTTCTACCCAGGAATAGCCAGAATGCTGAATCTGACAGGAAAGTAAGGAATATCAGATTAGGTCTGGGACGTCACCAACTGTGGAATCTGTTGTGTTCCTTAAATAAATAAACCAGAATGCTTTAAGCATCCACCCGTGGAGTAGAAGCCAGTGGGAAAATTATAAAACTGTTCAGGAAGAAACGGTCCCCCACATCTCACTATCCATCACCGGGACTTCGTTTATAAGCAATCTGCCAAATCATTGCCCCATGGTACATCGGAAAATGTCCTAAGCAAGTATACAGGTTTCCAGTGGACCTATAGCATACAGAGATCTCTTTTTGTCTTCATAAGGGTCTCTTAAACAACTGACAGAGACAGACGGAAAGATACTTTAGTCACTGATGTCCTAAGTACCTGCCATGGAAATATGCAGTTTTCTCAAGGGCAGGTGCCCTAAGTCTTCTTTGTCAAATTGTTTCAATAGTTATAGAACATTGTTTGATCTTAAAATTGCCCGATGGGTGCTTTTTTGAAGAGGGTACAAATATTACAGAAGACAGAAAAAAAATTACCCTAATCCATGCGGGTCTCCAAGGGAGGGGTGAAGGTTTGGAAATAACAATTAGTGCTGGGGTTTCCAGTGCAGAAATGTATTGCAGCACTTCAATATCGTTAGAGATGTTACAAAACCTACAGCACAAAAATGCCACAATATTGTGTTAAAAACAAAAGACAAGACTTTCAAAAGTCCATCACAGAATTTGCTCAATATATAGATATATCCTGAAATGAATTAATGCACTTGCTGTAAATTGAGTTGAGCTTCTTCAAGTACATTTCACGGTAATATTTTAACGCTGCCAGTAAAAGTGAGGTTACCTCTACCCCCCCAAAAAAGCTTTCTAATTATATACTTTTTGCCCTTTATTTCAAAAAGTGTGAAATGTGGAAGAATAAACCGAAGCAAGGTTTGTAAAGGGGCAGTTGTTTGTTGAGTCTAAAAGCCTTTTCCTTCTCTTAAAATGTCTCATGTTCTTATCCCTGACAACCTCACAAAGGAAAAGGAGAAGGTAAAAATGAATAATTGGCACTACTCCCCAAGGTCTTCTGACAAAAATAAATCAGACAATAATCTTCTGACAAAGTAAAATATCTCCCAAAACTCTAATAATATATCATTGTAATAAAATGCTATCTTGTGGTACACTAAAAGTATACTTATTTTCAGGTATCTTCTTGAGGAATGGGATGCAAAATACAATGTACAGGTCAAATACCTGGTAGGGGTGTTCCCGAACCTGAATCATGGACCATATCGAGTGGACACTATTTTCTCACATTTTTTTAAGGAGAGCACAAACTCCCAACTAAATGCCAGTTTAAAATCTTTTTTAATCATTTAAGATGCCTCTCTGAAAACATGCGTTATTTAAAATTGAAGTGGAAGGGGTAAAGGTAGGTGAAAAGAAAAAACAAAGAATATTGGTACCAAAAAAAAACAAAAGAAAAAAAAAAACATGTCCATTTCTCATTTAAAAGTCAACAGCACCGGATGGTGAAAGATGAGTCACTATTCTCACAACTGTGTTGCCATTCTCTCCCTCTCATTCTCCTAGAGCAACAAATTCCCATTTTGCCACAGCATGACCAAAGCCAGCCTTTAGAAAAGGTTAAGGAACAGGGAAAGTCGATGCTTGGTAAAAGGCCACTGGTTTAAGGGGGAGGCTTGTTTGTGTGTGCTTGTTTCTAATGCGCTTCAAAAGCACACAGTGGAACTGCCACCTATCGAGCGACTGTTCTTGTCAGTAATTGCTATTTGACATTGTACATGAAGGCATGGGGGGGGGGGGGGTGGCTTGCCTTATACAAGCTACAGTTGGCAAGGTCTATTCCAACTAGGCTGATGTTAAAAAAAACATAGAGAAAATTCAATAGAATTAAATGCCCTGTTCAGCTCTGCATGGAGTATTGTGTGGGCCTCAGCTTTTTAAATGCAGCCTATGTAAACAGGTTTTCATTTTTTTAATAACAAGCAAACTTAGGCTAAAGTATTGCTCATTTTGCTCATTATAGGGTTATATATAAGGCAGAACTTTTCTTTACTTTTTTTTTTTGGACTAATGGTAGAAATTGTTTGCTAAGCAATAGGATATAAGTAATTGCATCATTTCACCCATTTTGAACTACCAAAGCAACAGGAATCACGATATGGGTTTTGTTAAGAAACTGTTATTTGTAGAAACAGAAGTTAAATATCCCACCAAATGTAACATTGCCAAGAGGGAGGTATGGAAATGTGCAAAGAAAACGTACTGACCAGTTGCAAGGCGTAAGCATGGTTTTATTAACACAGGCTGAGCTATTTTAGGAACGGATATTGGCTGATTTTATTGATTGATTAATTTATTTATTGATTGATTGATTGAATGGACAGAATAAAAAAGTCAGTAAGACTATAAAACAATTCACTATATCGTGGATATACGACATATGCATATGGTTTAAATATACCACTTAACTAGAGCAAGTGTCCTGGTTGATATGTTAATACGGAAAATCATTAAACACGTGAAAAATAAACACTATCAGCACATAAACAGATTACAAAAAACAAAACAGATTGCCCCCTGACTCCAATCTAATTCCACTGGGTGACCGCAATACTGGACAATAATTCACACTACAAAACCTCCACACAATTCAGCACAAATCAATTAAGAGAGAGCTGGGTCAGAGACACAGGCTACGATTTAAGCAGATTTGAGAATGCTGGTGGAGTTTTGTGCAGAAGTTCACACTGCACATGATTATAGCCAGAAGCACGAGATCTTCATCTTTTGTTATCTTTACATTCAGTAACACCGTTTAGAAAAAGAAAACAGCAAAGAAAAATGTTTTTTTTTTTTTTTTTTACAGTTTCTATTAGCTGATTACAGCACTGATACCCCTAGGCTGCTCTGTCTAACTCCTCTTTAGCCTTCCACTTGTGCTATCGGATCATTCCCTTTCAAAGATAAAGTAAATTATTCTATCAATCAGTCTGATCCCGCCTAGGTTTATCTCCAGTGAGTTCAACAATAAAATGAACGAGCCGCGTACGGATTAGACAGCTGACACCCCAAGTGGTTCAGCAGTACAAGTGGGATGTCCTCTTTTAATAGCCAAGGCAGTTTACCATGGCAGTAACTTAGTTAGGTGGGTAGGCTTAGACACAAAAGGGGATCACTGCTGGGGAATAAAGGGTACATCAAAACTAAAATTAGAACCGGGGAGCTGATCTTGTTCCGCGAGAAGCTTGCCACCTGCTAACAAGGTGAGAATCACAATGAGAGGAGAAAGAGGAGGCACAATGCACTGTGCGCATGTGGCAGGCAGGGCTTTGAGAGGCAGCTTCTCCCTTGCAGCCGGTGGTGTCACTAGTGCAACAGGACATGGGGTAAGGGTTATGTTAGACTCTGAAGTCACTGATCTACTGTGAAATTTTCAGGATCCTTTGGTATACAGACTGTAACTCACACATCTGCTCCAGTCCCTCTCTCTGGCTCTGTCCTGCTTCGTCAGCTTTTCCAACTCTGTTCTCTTAGCAGTGCCGTGGGGGTGAAGGGCATACCTTTACAAGAGGGGAGTGGTTTCAATTATAAAAACTAAAACATTCTGAGCATAATGTGTACAAAATTCCAGGTCGTGGGTTTGGAGATTTACCTGATAATGCATTAATGTGATGAAATCAGTAAAGTCTTTCCATTATTTTCCACTTGCTGGGGTGGTTGAGATGTTTGGGTGCTGGGTGTCTGGTGTGGTCTACAGTATAACCCCATAATCCATCATTGTGACAAATGGCAAACACCATGCCATTTGTTATATAGCTATTTTTTGTTTTGCTTACATGTTATTGTTGTCTTGTTTTTATGTCTGTGTACCATTAATAAACCGGTCATCCATTTTGCTGAAAGTAAGTGAGCCATCTGGACTTATTTCATCCTGGGCGTCTGACCCCTGCCACAGTCTGTTTTTATAAAAACGCATTAAATATTAAGGTATGCAGAGGCCTTGCTAATGGGTTCTTTCCCCTTTAAAAAGAAGTCATTTCTATAAACCAGCAGTCGGAGCACAGCGTCTCCCTTAAGGATTGGGCTATAATGGGCTTGGCATTTGCAATTGCGATTGACACTAAACTGGAAATGAGTCAGCCTCATTGATATTTTATACAGAGCTTCGTCTGCACAGTTCCGGTGTGACCTGTCAGCACAAGAAAAAGTTGCTCCTGAAAAGGCTGTTGGGATACCTAACGAAACAGGCTGGTGGTACAGGGGCTGGCAAACATGTTTTTTTTAGGATATTGCATTTTAAGAGGGTCTGCTTGAATACAGTAACTCACAGGAAGAATTACGTGAATAATTTATCTCCCTGACTGCTTTGTGGAGTTGTTTTGTACCACAGTTATAATTGAGTGCATTCATGAAGCCTGTTTTGATTAATTTTGCAGTAGTTCAGTACAGCCCTCACAACTCCAGTAAATTAGAATGAATGCGTTGAAGAGGCCTGTTACATCTTCAACGGGGAGCTCTGTTTTAAAATGCGGGACTTAAAGGTGAGAAAAGGTGGCTAGCATTTTTTAAGACTTTTATTATGAATTTCGAAACAAAGGAAATAATTGGGAAATAAAGAAATCCATTTGTGTTTAAATTTTTTACATTTTCAAAGTATTTTATTTCTATTTTTTATTTTTTATTAAGGTAAATGTTTTACTGTGATACAATTGCCTGATATGTCTGACAGCAATATCACAAACTTTATCTGGAACAAACATTCTTGAATAAATAAGCAGCAATATTTGTTTTAAATGGAAGTTTGTTGGGAAGATACAGAGTGTCTGAATTTTTCTTTCTCATGAGAAATACTGCCATTTTCAAATAATAGCACACATCTAATATTCTCTTTAAGGTGTGTTTGCTTTTTAAACTACAATATTAAGTTATTTTGTACTTACGTTTATGTGGTGGTGCACAACATCAAAGATACATTTGAATGTTAACCCGCTATATCAGACAATTCAGCTGGCAAGACAGATCAAGTACAATGCAAGCCAGCTCCAGCAGAGGCCACTGTGGTGCAAAAAGTTACAATCCTTGAGACAGGTGACAAGTGCAGGGAAGAAAAAAAAAACAGCACAATGCCAGAAGTGAAACAAACAATACCTGAATATGATGAACACTTTCCAGCACTGTCCACATCCCTTCAATATCTCTAACTCTTTATAGCTACCTACAGTATCTCTCTCTATCTACCCTTCATTATCCATTAGCAGTCTGGCGGCTAGCACTGATAAAAGCTGCAAACCTCACTTCAGTTACACCAAGTGCTCTACAATGTCAGTGCAGTTTTGAATCTCCTTACAATAACAAACTGACCATTAAGAGGAGAGAGAGAGAGAGAGAGAGAGAGAGAGAGAGAGAGAGAGAGAGAGAGAGAGAGAGAGAGAGAGAGGGAGAGGGAGAGTGAGTGATTGACAGGAACAGGATCACTTTCCTCGTGCCAGGGTCTTTTTCCTGTCACCCGGAGTTCATCGTGGGATTCAGTTTACAGCTCTATAAATCTACCTGTTGCTGCCACCACCGCCGTCACTACTACATCCCCAGCTGCGAAATGACCAAAGAACCGAACTAAACACAAATACAACACTTGAAATGATCATTGCAAATTAGAGGTTTTTGTCTGAGTGGTATTGTGTGACTGCCAGTGACAGCTCAGAGATGATTACAGCCGTGAGAGTCTCCTGTTCAGTCATTTTGCTGCCCAGGGATAATGGAGCTTTAAGGTCAATAAAAGAATAGGAGGGTACTAAATCAGCCCCACTTGGAATTGATGCGTGCTGTTCCACCACTGTAACAATTACAAAGTGTTAACCGAGAGCCACACTGTGTCCCTTTGCTCTGGCTGATTACACCACTGTTCTTGTGCATATTTCAGCTTCGGTCCTCTTCCGACAGCATGGTAGAAATAGCTATAACTTTAAAAATAATACCATATGACCAGTACATAATGTTATATTGTCTGATGTTATTTTTCCAGCACAACTACAATAAACAATATTTCTATTTGAGGAGAGAAGGCTTTTTTTATTTTTATTTCCAGCAGTCTTGCGATTATAAAGAAACACAGAATGAAGGTATTTTATTTGAAAAATTGAACAATATAGAACTTCAAAAAAAGTTTGTTTGTTCAAGGAACTTTTTAATATATATATATTTTTTTTCATTAACCACCCATCGTGCAAATAACCTACAACCCATATAAACCAACTGTTTGAAAAGCTTTATTATGAACTATACTCATATATGAAGATCTTTGCTCTCAATACTGACAAAGGTCTTCACATAGCATGTGGGAACCCACGTGTACATATCCATATACTCAGCTGCTGCCCAGCACAGTAAGCAGCTAGGTTAAATGGCTTTGAACAAATGGTAACTTAAGAACCAGAACATTCTCATTGGATACACAGGTACAATACGCTAATACATAATTAAAGAACAAGCCGTTCTAGTAATTTATAATTATGCAGGGTCAGCTCCAAAAAGCATCTTTCATGCACACACGCCTGCTGCAGTGAAATGACTACACTGCACGCCAATTCATGTATCACCCCCATGAGATGGCGGAGTAGTTTTGGAAAAATGGAAGCTGTTTATTTGAATATCAAATATCCTTCCGGTTACCCTGGGAACCACAGAACATTCGATTTGACTGTTCAAATTCAACATCTCTACGCCAATTGAGTTATACAACAGAGGCTTCTAGATTTGAAAAGATTTGAAAATTATAAAATCGGCTATGAGAAATCAACCAATCGCTGTTCTGTCAATTCATAATATGTTGTGTGTCTCTTATTATGTCTCATCTCTTCCAAGTTATTTTGAATAGTAGTAGCGGGCAGAACAGAACCTTTTTAAAATTGTGATTGAAGGGGAATTCTCGTAATAAAAAACGTATTTATAATGGTGATGACAGGCTAAACACGCCCGGTTCATGAAGGGCTAATCCCGGCTCTTTTCCAAACGAATACACACAGTGGGATCTCTGCATTCCACAGAGAGCTCCAAGGTTTCTCGTTATGCTTTGTTTACTTCTCTGATGAAAGAAGACAAGTGTTGAATTGACAACAGAACTGGCAGAAGGCACAGGTGTCGTTGTCCATCCATCAACAATCCAAAGCACCTTTGACCTTTGTTCCATAGTCCAATTTCTGTGTTCTTGTGCAGATTTTAGTCTTTTAGTCTTGTTACCCTTAACAGAGGTATTCTTACTGCAACACATCCTTTAAGTCCTGATTTGAAGAGTAACCTTCGTGCTGTTGATTTGATGGACAACGACACCTGTGCCTTCTGCCAGTTCTGTTGTCAATTCAACGCTTGTCTTCTTTCTGTTTCTTAAGGATATTATCTTCAAGTATTGCTCATTCTTGTTAGACAGCTTTTTGAGTCTTCCAGTCCTGGGTTTGTCAATTACTGATGATGTTTCTCTGTACTTGTTGATTATGCTTTGGATACGCCTTGAAAATCGAGTGATGCAAGCTATTTCACTAGTGTAGGCTTTGAGTAAATTGTTGATGCTCATAATGCATCAGAGCAAAAAAAATGCAACATGTCTAAGACTTTTGCACAGCATTGGCGATATATATAATTGTAAGAAAAGAGCCTCAATCATAGCTAGTGAATGCAGCTTTGTGTTGCATGTATCATTTCTTTGTTTATACAGAGACAAAGTGGGGACACTGAGTGATGGCCAAAATGAAAGTCCTTGGCTTGGATCTCTAAAAATAAATATTGCTAAAAAAAATATATCTGCTTTAATAACAGAATAGAAAAAAATTAAAGTGCAACAACATATGTGAAGTTTTTTGGTGGTTGCAGTGAAGAATAACATGTTTTATGTCTTTGCTAAATAAATAATTAGCATTATTACTACTATTATTAATTGTCCTACACCCCACCTACCAGTAAAACTCACACCCCAAATTCCCCTAATTCCACCTGGTGTTGGTTGCATGCAATTCCACAGGGAGCCACAGAGAGAGCTGTAAAACCATTAGTCCTTCCAAGAGTGCAACAGTCTACAGTCAACACCAAAGCAACACATATGCTATATACTGTAAGCTCTGGGTCTCCTGGTTACCAGTCAAACATCATACTATATATCTGCCAAAACCTGGTCCCTTCGCATGTAAGCTTAGTACTGCACAGCCTCTCTTACTCTATACAATTTTAATTACAATCCCGTTGACTCAGAACCGTCCTGATGAAAAAAAAAAAAAAAAAAAAACTTGGTCAAGGCTTTGGGGCGCAGGATCAAGCTAAAAAGTAATGAACAAACCGGAAAAAATACACAATGGCAGCATGCTGAAATCTTATTTGTTTTATTCATTGCTTCCCATAACCACAGAATGTGGAAAGAAACGAGTATATTTGAGAATACCTGAATATGATGAACAAATCAAGCAAAAACGTTACAATGCTATGAGTTTTATGGTCGTTTACTTGAACGATAGCTAGGACTGCAAATGCCTCAATAGAATACGATGTTATTTTCTATGGAAGATAGTATGTTGTAATAAGCAGGTCTGTTAATATCCTCTGGGGAGAACACAATGGGGGTCTTAAATTAGACCTGTTGCCATTGATTCAAATGGATCCCCCTCATCTTGCAAGCATGTGTGGCAACTGTGGGATGACCCAAGTTCAGATTTAATGAGCGAAACATGCCTAATCCAGACTTACTGTTTAGCAACACAAACCACTGTGTTAACGTGTCCATGCCTTTGTACTTTAAAGTTTTGACATGTTAAATCAAAAGAGTGATAAATAAAGGAAAATGTAAACTGTACAAAACAAATGAAAACAGGTGTCATATCCTCACTGTTAGAATCGAGTTGCAAAAACAACAGGTGCAAGGGCCTTAGCCCCTTCCTGACTACGAAGTGAGTTTTGAAATTTCACTCTGAACTAGAGACTTGTTTTGTTTGCCAGGGTATTAATGACAAGCTTGTGTATAGAATCAGCCTGTCCTAAGAGGCGTTAAAGAAATGCGTGCACTGCATCGGAATAGTATAGTGTATTAAACAGTTTTTCTACTTTCGTGAGCCTTGAACTCAGAGATGCAGAACGCAGCGTGTGTCTAGTTCACTTCGGAGAGTAATCTGCGTCTGTTAAGGGGAGAAGCAGAGCCCCCCTGAGGGGAATCAAATGGGAATTTGAAATACCCTGCAGTTGGCAAGCCAGCACATGTTGCTGGACTAGGAGCAGGCACCAGGAGCTGTGGCTAAAGGGGGGGATTCACAGCACCCAGTCTGCCCTTTCCCAGCAGGGGGCTCTGTTAAACACAGGTGCAGACGTTGTCAGTTACACTTACAGATGCAATCGCACACAAACGATGGAGCTGCTCATGTCAAACAATACGTTTAGTTATACATTTTTATGGGTTGGCCTTTGAGACTGATTAGGCTTGTGTAGAACAGTTTTTTCAGAGTAAGTTTTAGCTTTAATTTGTATGTGCCATTTTCCAACAGCAGTTTTGTGTTCAGCGCCGCAGTGCAATCTTGGAATTTGTTGTTGTTGCATGAATTAGTTGAGATTCCCCTTTGGCCCCTTGTCACTGTGTGAAACACCAGCTGCAATGATATTCTGCTATGTGTGGCTGGTTAAACCCCCAACCTCTTTAAATACCGCACAGCACAGTAACCTGCGCTGTGTTTTAGTTTTGTTTTACGCAGTTACATTTGAAGTCTCTTTCCTTGGAAACTATAGCACCGTACATGCTTCCACTATAGTCCCCCTAATGTCCACAGAAAAAATGTAAAAAAAAGACGAAAAAGCCTGAACTTTATTCAGCAGCTGACTGAAACCATGTCTCTCCTGAAGGTGAATTTCACGGTATTCAACAAGACAAAGCGAACACGGACCAAATCCATTAGGATAAAAAAAAAAAAAATCACCCTGCTAACTCAAGTGCAGCCTAACCACGAACAAAACAAGAATGACAAAATTACAAGTTTAGCGTGGCATCCTGTCATTAGAGCCCTCTTTGCATGGTTTCGGAGCATGTATGTAGATTGGTGACAGGCCCTTTCATGGCATTAGCAGGTCATCACTCTCTACAAGTCGTAGCCTAAAGGCCTCCACGAGTTAAGACTATAGAATTCTTGAGAGAAGGCTATTCACTGTTTTAACTCTTTCCTGTTTGTTCACAGGGATATAATGTGGCGCTTGTACAGGGAGATGCAAGAGGAGTAATGTTATTCTGATAAGCATGATAAAATCCATATCAAATAAACATATCATACATTTGATAATAATATCAATCCTGACTACAAGAAGGTAAAATGATAAGAAACTAAGTCAAGTTGACAAACTTTTCAGCTAGTGCTTTCATTGGTGTACAGTGCATTACGCTGCGGAAGACGCTAGCCAAAAAATGTAGATATTCCAGTCAGTTTGTGCCTTCATCAGTGTGCAGTAACTCTACCGTACAATTCTGAGTGACCGTTTTGAAGAAACAGATGATAAAACGATAAGAAATGTTTGTCTACCGGAATCGTTTTTATTCCATTTATCATTTTTATGAAATATGCAACGAATTGTATGAAACTTTTAGACCAGTCACTTTGAAAATTAACACTGGTGCTAAAATGTTACAACTCTGGTGCTAGATCACAAGTGTTTGTGTGAAAATAAAACTCCAAATTTGCAGCATTGAAAACATTAGCTGCGTAAGACAGACGGCAGTGTTACCAGTGGTTATAGCTGTGGACACAGAGCCTAGAGGTCCTGCTGTGAAGCCCAGAGCAGCCACAGACACAGGGCTTGGTGTGTGATGCTTGGGAGTCTGTCGCTTTCCATCCATCCAATGTTCTTTTCCTGAGATATCTATGACAGTTTTTATTTTTTTAAGATGAGCAAATAAAAAAAGGCCCACAGCATATATACTGTAGATAAAGACTGATGTTTTAAAAGATGATCTGGTAGTACTTCAGATGACACAATGCCATTGAAGTGTAATTGCACAGTCATTACCAAGTAAGTGCAGGAATTATTTGGTAACTACACAGTTATTACAATGTAATTATATACATATGCATGCCCTGTAATCTGAAGTGCTACAGATGCACCTTATAGCTAATGAAATTATTGTACATTTCATAAGATCACTGTGTAGTTTTGACAGATGCACATTTTATAGCAACCATGTATTTTCATTTTAAAACAAAGCTAGGTGTACAGCTCTCAGTGTACATGCCATGCTTTCAGGTAGTTGGTTTCAATTCCCAGGTCATTCCCTCTCTGAAATGTCTTTACTGCCAGCCTATCAGTAAGTACGGAAAGCAAGTTGGTTGGTTTATGGTGGGACAAAAAAAGGGTTAATGGGCTAGGGACTATTTCACTGACATCACTTCAGACCAGCTGAAAGTAGGAAATACAAAGAGCATTACTTTGTTGCCGGATATTATTTAAATTATATGTGTTTCTTTCAAAACTGCACATAGTGAATACAAGTGCACCACAGGTTTCATTATGTGTGCCCTCTTTATGAAATAGAGTGGTTTTATGCAGCAACTGTTTCCAGACAAAAGTGTGTAGGCTGCTTTGTAAATGCACTTTGCAACATGCATTGGCCAGCCTTGACTGCTGGTAGCTGGCAGCTGCATAAGGTGTCGCTGAGAGAGAAAGGGTTAAAGGAATAACCGAACATGCATTTAAAAGCAATGCACATGCTGCACTTAATAGCGAACTGCCCCTCGTCTAGTTTAACACCACAAAGTAGGCACTGATGCACAATAATTGCCCTCCACTGGAGCTCCAGTGAATAGAAGACAGTGCTGTGAGCCAGACAGGTTTCCACAGTATGCTTTGTGTGTAGGTAAGCATTATCTCCGATATCATCTTACAGTATAGGGATCTGATTGAGGCTCCCCATTATTACCCATGGGAGGCTAGAACAGAAAGAAAATGACATGGGGCCAAGTTCATTATCTGAATTGGGTGCATAATGCTCGCATCTTCCAGTTGTTGGCTTTAACAATTTACCTTGAATAGAATTGATTAAAAGTCAATTGGAGGGGGTAGGAACTGTGTGTTTCAGGGGAGATACAGGGGAGGGACAGCGGGTAAAAGTTGCTTAATTTGCCAAAAGCCTGCTTGTCCCAATTGCAATTAGACTGCCATTCGGAGCGGAAAGGTTAACTAGAGTTAATGGCAAACCCCAGGTTCTAATTCTGTGCTGTCTCCGGGTCTTGTTTGTTCAGCAGTTAGCATACTTACAGAACAGCTTCTGGCTGTTTTCTGAGAGTACTTGTTTTTTGAGGATACTGCACGGCAATAGCGACACAGGCGGGCGCTGAGCGAAAGCTTGCTTGTTTACATTGAGGAGGAGTGCGTCTGCTCCACAGGAGAATTACTACGGAACCCAGTCGGTCACATTGCTGTTTGTGTACTCGGGTAGGCACGTCTTTTGTTGGCGATTTTAAAACACGCATCACTATACTGTACTCGAATTTAAGACGCAGGCCATTTTTGAGAAAAAAAATTGGTTTAAAAAATGTGTTTTAAATTCGAAGGAATACGGTATACCCTATTCCAGTGAAAAAAGCCAGAAAAATGTAACTTTAACCTTAATTAATTACAGACACCATGTTTTGCAATGAAAATACATGTTTGTTATTACATTAATTCTATCAAAACTGCAACTATGTAGGTAACTGAAGTGCAAAATAGGCACGGTTTGTGGAACTGGTTTGTTAGCTACAATTACTTTTATTAGTTTCTTATTTGTAATGAAACCTGCCATACTGCTACCATCATACCACCAATATACTGTACATAGGCTTGGTGTGGCAAAACATAACTCAAGCAGCTTTGTTTTTGTACTTCGATCACAAAAGACCCTGTAGGGCTGCCTGTTGGCCTCTTTCCTAGAAATAGCAGATCCACATTAGGGATGTTGAAACAAACACATTGGATTTCACTTACCAATCAAAACAACAAGACGCTGTGTTCCATGTGCAAATAGACCTGTCAATCATAATACATTTAATGGACATTATTTTTTTCTCTTGTGCCAAAGTGAACAAAGTTGCCTCTCTCACCTTTCCCGAGCCATGCACTGCGGTTAAAAGGGAATATTTGCCTTGGGATCAGGTAAGCCGACAGACACAGGAACAGGAAGGGACACAAATACAAAACCAATAATAGCATGAGCACTGAGGCCCAATGATGTTTTAATGACTTCCTGAGTAACACTGCTGCCTAAGAGACGAGCTAACCAAAACACCAGTGCCTGCAGTCATTGAATGGCAGACTTCATCAGTCATGTAACTCCTTGATTGCTTTACAAAAGGATTGTCCTTAATAGAAGTACAGATTGTATAGTCACTTTTAAGTACCGAAAGCACAAAATGTAAGGAAACCTAAAGCTACATATGAATTCAATAAGCTCAGGGGACAATGAAACCAGTACACTGCACGTTCAGTTGGTCAAACACCCACCTGTCTTTTATCTGCCATTAATTGACACTGGACTGTGCAATGCACAAGACCTTTCCATTTAATGCATCTAGCTGTTATAGTGTAGGTATTAAATGGCCAGCAGGTGGTGCTGGTGTATATACCAGTGGGAAAATCTGGTAACCAAGAAGGCTGGGGGCAAATCCACTGCTTTTTGGATTTGGCTACAAGAGAAATATTACAGCAGTGCATTGGCTTAAACAAACAAACCAAAAATATCTGACCCAAACCATTTAATATTAAACACTGCAACCGTTTTGTAATCCTGTTGTAATGTACATTAGTTTGTTAAATATCACATATATTTATATGACTGATTGGTTTCTTCTACCTTGGCTGTTTTTCTACATCCAAAATATTTCTTGTCACATTGGAATATGTAGCAACAGAGTAAACTGGCAATGTTTAGATGCCATAAATGAATGATGAAATAACACAAAACAAAATAGCTGTCCTGCTGACAACCCTCAATGCAGAACGCTGGCAGGATGTCATGACAATGCTGACCCCCTGCAGCAGAGGAGATTCTGGGTTTGAATCGCAACCACAACAGGATGGAAAAATGAGTTCTTCTAATTATATTCTGAGTTACAATGATAGCATGGCAAGCAGTTGGAATGCGCAGAAACGGTTCATTAGCGTTAAATAAGCTGGCACTTGTTTTTCTTGTCAGGCCATATTTACAGTTCTCCGATCTGAACCAGAAGGGCAGACCTTACCCACTGTGGGTAGGCAAATTATCCACACCCCTGGTAAGCTAAGAAAATGAGCCACCTGAATTAAATACCGGGTGGCAAGCTTGGCACATACACAGAATATAAAAATACACATACAAGAAATGAAGTTGACATTCTCAGCATGAAATCCCTTAGCACGGGGCAGTAAACCTGTAGGCGGATGAAATACATCTTTCACTTGGGTCACATCTGAAGTGAGGTCTTGGTTATTGCAGGGAGGAGTGTCACTCTCAATAGGCTTTGGTGCTGCCGCGACTGTTCTTAAGACAATGCTGATGTTACCCATGATAACCTAGCTGAGTATGAATAATAGAAGCGGGGTCACAGACATATAGGGTTACAATTCACGGCAAAGGGAAATACTTCATTCCTTATTGCTTCTTAAATCAACAATAATGATTTTTAAAAGAAACTGATAAACAAAGGCTTGATGATATAGTTTTCCAAAGTTGAACAAACATGCGAATGCTAGCTCACGATACACCTTTGGTTACATTTGTGTTTATTTAAACACTAGAGGTGTTTTTTTTAATTGTTTTGTTGAGATGCCTTTTTTCAGGTAAAGATAAAACAGAAATTGTCTTTATTCTTTTTTTTCTTTGGTCGCCTTTACCTTTCTATGATGTGTGCCATCATTCTGAGTGCTTCTTATTACGGTTATTGGAATTGTATTTGTTAGGGTGCTCTCAGGAGCTGCTCTTCAGTTCTATTTGCTTGCCGGAGATGTATGTGATATACTGTATTTTGTGTGTTTTATGAGGTAGTTAGCTTCCCAGCTCTACCAATTACACACACAGTGTATGAGCAACAGGTTCAAAAGTTAAAAGTGAATCAGGGCAGTGGTTAAAGAGACCAAAATTTAATTTCCAGTGAGTTCCTGGGAAAAGGAAGCCAAATTAAAAAAAAATAAATAAATAAAAGGGGGGCTTTACCGACATCAAGAGCTTAATCAAATAATAAATAATGTGCTGAAAAACAAATGACATAAATCACTTGCCTTGCCCACATTCCTCTCATGTTCAGGGAAGCAAGTACTTCAATTAGCAACGGTTACACTCGACGGCTCAAGTGTAATTGCAGGATTACCTCTAATCTGGTAAACAAGGCATCCGTTTCCTGGTTACCTAACCTCTGAACTCGTGTGCATGGAAACCAGCCCAATGGATGAGGTCAGCACACAAAGCAGACTTGCACCTAAGGATGAGTTTGCATTTTTTGTTTAAAGTGTTGTATGTTTAAAGGGTTGTATATCAAGATATTGGAAAAGTTAATGTGGTAGCATGCAAGACCAAAGATTGTGCTTCCAAGTCCCTTATACTTATTTAAGAAGAAAAAAAAACACCTCTCAATATAAATATTATCAGTGATGCAGTTCTTAGAAAATATGTCTGCAGCATATTTTCTCCTAACGAACTGGTCAAAGCACCTGCAGATAAAAACCTATACAATGAGGAAAGTCTGAAAAGGATGGATTAACGACTGGACACACCAGACACAGTTAGCATCCCTTACCTCTGCTTCTGAAGCTGAGGGAACACAAAGCCACTTTTTCAGGAACAGTGGCTTGAAACCTGGTTCCAGGAGACTGGAAGATCTAGTCTGAGACAACTTTGCTGTATCAAACCCCAAGTCTCTCCTGGTGTGTCATGCAGTGGCCTGAAAACTAGTCTCCTGAAACCATGTTCCAAGCCACAAAGTGGCTTAGTGTACCCTCAGCTTTACCCTCAGAGCCAACTCTTTACAGAGAAACTATAAGAGGACAAACTGTGATCAGACTCCTTCTGGAAGTATAGGAAGGACGGAAAGCAATCCAGACCCCACTGATTCCATGCAATCCAAAAGGTACAGCTTGTGATCACTGCATGCATGTCTCACTGCCACAGCAAACCTACTGAAACAAGCTCTAATTACGTCATTTTCCACTAAATAATGGCAATTATTTCTAACCTACCTGCGCCACCTTTATCCACCCCCCCTCCCGCTGCACTCCCAGGTCCCGCTTTCAATTACCGCCGATCTGCATGCTGGTTTCACAACCTTGTTTGCTCACAGCACATGAACGCTAATAGTCTCTTGTGTGTAATTGGTCTTTGAATATCTTGTTTTCAAACATCAAAGTTTCGGATGAAAGACTGACCCCACCAACCCACACCTGTCCAGCGTCACTGCATTGCAAACAAGCCTGCCTGGCAATTAGGACTCGTTCACCTTTAGCTAAAAACTGCAGCTCAACAACATTGGCATGCCACTGACTGTGGGGCTACAGAGATCATGCAACTCATTTGCAGCTGCGTGTTGTCTTTGTGTTCGTGGCCTTGCTGCAAAGGAAGGATCGTGATGAAGGGTGAGTTTTTTAGTATCAGGAATCACAGCAGGATGGAGTGTGAAATTAAACGTGTGATACAGGGTTTCTCATAGTCTCATCTGGGTGCCAGCGAGTTGGGAGTCCCATTCATGAATCTATTTACAGTACAAATAACTAGTGTATCTGTCTATGTCACAGCAGTTCCATTGCTTTTCTGGGCTCATATTGGTTCTAACGCACAGAACACATATTCCTGAGTCACTAGCAACGAATATCCTTATTATTAATAGCCATTGAGGGGTTGTTTTCAGTGTTTTAGTGGAACGCTTTGTTACAGCAATCTGTAATTCTGCTTGTTTTGCTCCCCATCATTGTGAAGGCCCATACATATTCTTAAATCAATCCACAGAAGCATACAAGAAAGCTTGCTCAGATTATAAGTTCATACGCTGATAAACAAAACAAACACACATACACATGCACACTCTTGGTTTGAGCCCAGCTTCATTAAGGGATTAGCCTTTCTTCACAGCGTCCCTGCTTAAATGAGGGAGGTGGGTACCAACAGAGGAATAAGCGTACAGGACCTCACCACTCAAAATGATTTAGTGCCTCAATTCAGCTTGACAGCACAGATAGAGACAGATAGACGCATTGGAAATCAATTTGCAGTTGATATCTTTAAAACGATTTCCCACGCCAGATGACGTAGCAAGACAGCTTTTCACTTGATGCATGTCTCCACCTGACTTCAGGGAAATTGCACTGAATAGCGTATTCATTCAGAAGCTGTACTACACTGTACGAATAGACCTAAGTGGAGACCTATGGGGAACCTTAAAGAAAGAAATGTGTTTAAAATGTGTAAAGTATTGGTTTTGGGGACTGGTAAACGGCTTAGCCGTCCTGTTGAGTAACTAGACCTTGGGAAAAGTTTAGGAAGCACTCCTTGATGGAGTTTGTTTTGTTTTGTTTGTTTATTTTGCGTTTTGTAAATGAATCAATATACAGGCACCACCCTGTTTTACACCCTGTCATTATATACTGTATTCAAGCACATATGTATGTATTCATTTATTACATCTCCACTTACCAGCATTATAAATGTAGTGATAGTATAATGTATTGTTAGCAAATGCATGTATGTCCTGTATTTATTACTTCTCCTTTTTCCAATGTCATTGCAGTATATTGGACATAAACTGTAGTCTAACTACAGTGGTTTGCAGTTATTTTTTGCTAATTTCAACAAGTCTTCTTGACTTACAATGCACTGCATACATATACATTATCTATCTATATCTATCTCTATCTATCTCTATCTCTATCTCTATCTCTATATATATATATATATATATATATATATACACACACACACACATACACAAAAGATGCTTCCTCTCATACACAAAAATGTATGATCCCTTTGTCATGCATAAATTGGTATTTTCTGCGAAACATCAATTGCTCCAAACTACTGTGGCTTGTGATATTAACAAGATTTATGACGGCAGCACTTCGTTGTCCATCCTGCAGCTCATAACAGTTCATAAATGTGAATGCTGAACAGGGGTTTGCTGGAGAGGGGTTTGCAGATGATGGGAGACTGTCTGAATGCTAATGAGCAAATAAAGCAAAAGGGCCCCAGCAAACACGCAAGTTAAGGCAACTAAAGCAACATACAACAAGGAGAACAAGCTGGATTGGTAAAACATAGTTCTTCAAGTTGTCAATCAGTTACACTAAACTGACAACTGCACTTTAATTAAATCTGAGACTGTTTCCAATTAGTTTAGAGTCTAGAGCTGTGCTGGCCTCATGCTGCCTGTATGAGTCAGTGGGCTCTGACTCATCCCACAAAACTATTCTTTTGGAAGAAATATCCGAGAGCATCCGCAAAGGATAGCAGATCAAAAAAAATAATAACAACAACAATCTTCCCATATTGAGATGACCCTGACACTTCTATAGGATGTGCTTGGATTAAAGTTTGAAATCTGAGCGAGAGAGAGAGAGATGATTGTATTAGAAAACAAAAATAAATGCTACAGGTATACAGGTCGTTATTATATATATCTTTTTTTTTTATTTTTTTTTAGACAGGTGTAATCATTCATCTAACATAGTTGTTATTAGGAAAGCTAATTTGCTTGAGATAATTAGGGTTTTAATGAATATGAAAAACAAAATGCTTCCAAGTGCACTGGTATTTGTTATGACTCAAAGACAAAAAAAGGAATGAAAGATGGAAAAAATAAACAGTGAACTTAGTGCAAGTGGTAAATCTAATCAAATATCAGATAGAATCATTTCCATTTTAAAAGTGTTCTAACAATTTACAGCACCTTTTATTAATCATGCAGATTACAATAAATCAACGTCCAGCTTTAGGAGCAGAATACACGCAGACAAACACAGTCAAAAGAAGATTGTATAGACTTATTGCTGCAGCATAAGATAGCACATATTATCTTTGCAAAGCACCACCAGCAGCTTTATGAATAAATAGAGCTGTTTTTAGGGGAATAGTAAATAAAGACAAGCAATGTTTCGATATCCCTGACTAGGTGACTGAGGGAAGTGGAAAAGGGCTGCAAACTTTGTATCTCTGGATTTGCTTCTTTGGCTGCAGTATATTTCTTTGAATGCCTTTTTCATCAGTATTTATCAGTATGACCATATTCATCAGTACACACTGTTGGTTCATTCAGGAGGCAAATGTTCAAATCAAATCCCTGATTCCTGGGGTGTCCAGACATAAATCTAATCCTAACCTTAAAATCAGTTTTACCCCAAACGTAACCCTTTAAAGTCACAAGAAGACTGTGAAATTGCTACTCACTCTCGCTGATGAGCAATTGAATATGTATCTCTTTACAACAGAGGCTACTGGTATTCAACGTGTGTATGCACCTGGAGCATTTTGTACTTGATACATTGCGACACGAGCCCTGATGCATTCAGCCCAGTTATTTTGGATAGTTTCCCCAAGCACGTTGCTCAGATCTGAATTTAAAATGTCTCCTACAACTACTGTAGTTGATGCAACAGTTGGCAGAAAAACAAAAGTTTGTTTGAGAGTTGCCTCGTCTTACTTCGCTCCAGTAGACTTTTATGTGTTACAATCCTGACCGCAAGGGCTGTCATTCTGACCCTCAATCCCAAGGCACAGGATGGATGGACTGAGCCCCAGTGAGCACTGCTGGAGCATGATGGCGATGTGAGAATACTCACAACTGATGCCTCCTGATTCACGCCTGCTCACAGTAAATGGAGCAAGCTCAAGTCTCCACAGGACTTTTCATGAAGTTTTTGTTTGCGTATAAAGTTTGCCATGCGGGCCCTGTTCATGAAGCTTTGAGGACTTTTTTAAGGAAAGTTTTGTTGAAGCCTGCTTTGATCGATTCGGTCAACCTTGCAGTTTCTGAAACCCGTTTTGCTACAGATTTTGAGAGATCTACTTTATTCCCATTTAAAAACACACTGTTCAACCGAGCAGACATTTTATAAAAACAGTAGACCTTAAAGTTTGTTAACAGGGCCCAGTGTTGCAAAAGAGACACACTGCATGCTTGTCTTTTTAAAGAGCTTGGAAAACGGTAGCACATGATTTTGACACACTTGCCAATACAGTGGTGTGTTCCGGGGGGTGTCTTCCAGTGTCTGGAACATTAATTGAACATCGCCGTAAAAAGGGAGCTTCCACTTTAAACAGAATCTGCTGTATATTGAATATTGAATAGAATCTGCTGTATGTCGAATATTATTACAATCCCATTTGGAAACTCCATTATTGTCTCAGCTCTGCCCAATGAAAGCTAACACAGTCTGAAATGTACTGGTAGTGGAACTGAAGTCATTACAATCTACTTCTCTGTGTTCTCAACCTCTGTTTTTATGTAATTTCATAAATCTGTATTGCAATGTCCTTATAGCCTCCATTTTGGAATAGTAGGAGTTTAATGTAAAAAAATATAAAAAGAGCGAAATATCACGCCCTTGACCTTATGACAAACAAACAAATATCACGCCCTTGACCTTATGAAAAACAAATATCACGCCCTTGACCTTATGACCAAACAAACAAATATGCCCATGGCCAAAAAAAAGTAAAAACCACGCACTCACTTTTTATCACTTTTTTTCACTATTCCTGAAGTTTCAGCATCTGAATTTACAAGTTAACTGTGCGTCTTGATGCTTATTATTCATAGGCCAGTCAATTAATTGACTTTGTTGAATCAATTAAAAAAAATAAAAGAATTCTATTGCTGAAGTGCCCTCCTCCACCATGACATTATATTACAAAGTAAAAAAAAAAAAAAGAAAAAAACATTGTTAACAACCCACCAAAGATCAGGCACAGAGAGGTCTTGAGAGGTTGACAAGCATGAAATAATGTGGGCAAGTAACAGCAACCCAATCACAGCTCCGGGGAACACCACAACAGTGAGGCTAAATACACAGACTGAGTGCGCTTTTATCTCTTTTTCCAGATGATGTTTTCCATTTTAAAGTATAGAAATCATGTAAGCACCTTAAATCAGATGCCAGTATCTCTGTACAGAATAACTACCACTAATAATATCACTAATAATGTTCAGGGTTTTTTTAGTTTTGTTTGTTTTTTTCTAACCACAATCAAAGACGTGTTGCATGCTGGCTGTTATGTGTCATACTTACATTAGTGCTGTCCACAGGGAATTCAGGTTCAGTACAAAGACACATTTCATGAAAGTTCAGATTGTAAATATTTCAATAAAACGTGCTGTAATAAATTCACAATCCCCACAAAAAGCAATACTACATAATTCATTTAAAATACTCGGATAAATTTTCATTGCCTAGAAAATTCAGTAGCAAATATTGTGGAAATTGTTACCTTGCTTTATTTCTTATTTACATAAAATACTGTACCATGTTTTTATTTTGCTTAAGGATTCTGTCCAGACATATATGAAGCTATGGATTTGTTTGCTCTTCATTGTGAAGAGCACTTAGAGACAGACATTTTCAAGAGCCTTCAATTACAAGGACATTGTTGCCAATATCCAACCCCAGGATTCACATGGTAGACACTGAACTTTTATTAAATGCTGGCCCTTTAATCCCTTCCTATAGAACCCCATGTAACAGCATCCAGCTCTATATCCATATGCTGACTAGGGTCATTCTTACTTAGCTTCCATGACTCTTCCTTTTATGAGTTGCATTGAAAATGCCCCTTAACTTAAACCAGCGCTGTCCAACGTATGACTCAATGTGACCCAAAATATTAATAGAACAGCTCATTTAAGTGGCGATCCAAAAGCAATACAAGGAAAATGGGTCATCTTAAGCAGAACATTCAGTCAATGTCAGTTTAATTGCATTTATTTGCGACGGTTTATTCAGTTTTTGTTTGCGAAAGCAGTTTATTTTCCTCTTTTCCTCCTACAGAAGTATGAATGAATCACATCATTTTTCCTCTTTAAAATTCAGGATATCAGTTATAATAGAACTGTACCTTGCAGTAACACAGGTTTTGTTGCAAGCTCTTGTAATGTGATTACAAAAAAAAAACAAAAAAACATTTAAATAAAATAAAGACTGCAGCAAAATCAGGAGGTGCCCAATACTGGTTCAACAATGTGGTAATTAATTACTGTAGGACCCAGATGTTGGTTTAATTGATTCAATTAAACCATTAAAAGAAGGGCTGAAACAATGAGCTGGATTGGAGGGGTCTAATTTGCCCATTGCTGGTTTAGATGTTTTACACAGCTTTCATTAAGTGCCCTCAACGGCTGTCAATTATCAAGCATCTCACTGAAGCATGCCCAGTCTTATTAGTTCAGTGGTTAGAGTGCCGGCTTACAGTACACATCCACTTTGTCTGTAACGCATCATTCAATCAACAACCTTGCTTCTATACTAGACCTTGTTTTTTGTTTAACAAACTTTGGATTCCACAAGTGGTCTCGAGTGTAAAATCTGCAATTTTACCTAAAGCGGCTTTTAGCAGGAACGTCAAGAACTGTTTTGCTAACTTTCAAGGGATGTTTAATCAGAGCCACAAGATGCTCTTAAACCCCTATCAATAGGCCACTTAAGGAACATGTTTCGTTTTGGGTTTTTGTATATTTGTTAGACAAGGAATTTTCTATGTACAGGAATGTGACATTTCCCCTGAAATGACAGCGTACACTCCAACTTTGTAAACAATCAATTATTGAACAAAGTTACGTTCGCTACAGCAAATGCTGGCTTTTCTCAGGCCAATACTGTTAGAGCAGTGACCTACAAAACCCAGCTGTCGATGAAACAGCCTGACGGCAGCATCAATAGAAAGTCAATAAACCAGGTAGGTATAAGTTGCTCTCTCTGCAACTCAGAAAGTAAAAGAGTGCATAACAATGAATAACCACCTTCTTTCAAAGGTCTATTCTCGATGTATTTTCTCTATCAAATATTGTCATGCATGTTTTCATTAAAATGCAAGCCATATTTCCATCTGCACCGTGAATCTAGTGTGTAATCTCAGTCGCATCTAATATCAAAGAGGGGCTGCAGACGGTTTCATCTAGATTCTACAATCCAATCTGACACCTGACATTACACACAAGTCAATGATCACCACCAGGGAGTGGAGACCAGCTTGTATCCTACAGCACCCTATACAATATCCTCTCTCTCTCTCTCTATCTATAGATAGCAACCTTGTTCTGCAGGGTTTCATTTCACATTGTCAATCACCGAGCCGAACCGCAAGTGTTTAATTACAGGGATTAATTATTCAAGACACATTTCAATACCTGAGGCACTAAAACGATGCAAGACCCTCAGCAAAACAGAAACAATAATAAAAATAACAACTACAATCAACTTTGCACCAGTTTTGCATATTGTGTATTTTACTGCTTTTATTGGTAGTATATAAACCTATGGATAAACAAGACCCTGCTGTATCAAGGGTACTGAATTGTGAAATCATATCATCAAAGCCCCCTTTACTCCTTTATTTATTGTTTTATGATTGATTATGTGTTGATTGTTTGTTTTTTTTACTCCTTATTTATTGTGTGTGATGTTGTTTGCTGTGGTGGTGTGAGCCTCTGTGGCAAAGTGCCCCCCCTGTGTATTATATGTTACGTGTTGTGTGTAAATGTTGGTGTATAGTCATCGGTACACGGGATATAAACGGGTCTGTGTTTCACGTGTGATTTAAAAATGTAGATTTGTATTTAGGCACGAGGAGGGCACAAATCACTTCACGTGCTGGTTAAAATGTAATGTGTGGTCACGGGAGTGCACTTAATTAATTCACGTGCAGTTGTACCGAGATTCCAATTGAATGATTGATTAGCAATCGAGTCTCGGTACAACTGCATAAAACAGCATGTTTTCACTCACTCGGGGTGGTGTGTTCGGTGAGTGGAGAACGGGATTGAGACGGAGGTAATTGTTAATTGTCAAGAAAATAGAAGCTCACCGTGTTTGTCTGTGTAGTCCGTTTTTGTTTATCTGTTTATTTTGGCCGCAAGTGCCGTGTCCTGTTTTGTGTTCTTTTATTTTGTTTATTAAACGCTGAGCGAAGGCATTCGCTCAGCTTCACCAAAAACCCCAAGTCTATGTGTTTCTATCTCTGGTCTGAGTTCCTCCCTGCAGCCAGCCTGTCACAGCCTCTTGCCAGGTCGTCATTGTAAATGAGAATTTGTTTTCAATTTACTCATCAGGATAAGTAAAGGTTTTGATTGATTGATTGACCTCCTTTGAATTCCCCATTAATTTTAGACAACCACAGTGGATGTCATTAAATGGTTAGATTTGTTTCTTTTTACATTAGGCAGGTAATGATGAAAGCAAATACAAGTAACTTTGTCCCATCTGTTCTTTCTCTGTGCCAAGCTTACAACTTTTATAACATCCCATTTCAAATACTTTTAATAATAGAAATCATGGGACAGACCAACTGGAATCCCCACTACTGAAGCACTGGAGTAATTCATTTTGTCAGCTTGTAACAGGGAGAGATCTGGACTGGCCGTCTGACGCATGCACAATGCTGCAGGAAGGGGGCGGCAGTCCCGTGGGGTCTGCCTGCCAGCCATGGCGGTGACACGGAGAGGTGGGGAAGAGGGTGTGTGTGCTTTCCCCCTCTCTGAGTGGCTGGGAGGCGGGCTCGAATGGGATTGTTTACCCTATAAAGTAATACTCTGCTGTTTCCTCATCTCTGCCCTTTTAGACCTGAACTACGAGCCAGCAGTCTCGCTGCTCGTCAAGACCAGAGGACGGACGGGAGAAACACCTCCACAAAGAATTGTGAAGGAAAGCACTGAAAGAGATAGAGAGAAAGTGGGGAATCATTGGGCAGACCCCGATAATGTTTTAAAACCTAGCTGAGGAACAGCGGAGAGTAGGACGGAGACCCGAGTCGTACGGGTAGCGGCGACTGGGGACATTCACGCTGCAAAGTGCAGCACCTTTATTTTGTAGTTTTGATTACTGTGTTTTATTTTCCCTTTTTCTTTTTGCCTTTTTGTTTTCATTATTTTGAGCACCTGCGAGTGCACCTAACTGTACCGAGTACCCTGCCGTGGTATTCCCGTAGGTTCTGGATACCATAGTTGGTAGCCAGACCACGGACCGCAGCGCCCTCTGCGGGCTGAAATAAATCAGTACAACTCACTAGAGTAAATACAAATAAAACAGAGCACCTGTGGGGTGTTTCAAATATAATTTCTGTCTCCCGTGTCAGTGAATACCCACACCCTTCCACACAGCTGTTAAAAAAAATAAAACTGCGGCTGGTCAGATTTTGACAAGCGAAATGGAGCTCTGTGGGGCCAGGTGGTGGGCTGGTTTGAAAGCTCAGGTGGTGACAGCCCAGTTCCTCAACCCAGAGGAACACGCTTTTCATAAACGCCTACCTGCGCCTTCATTAATCTGGCACAATCGGTCACGCTTGAGAAGGGCCAGTCGGATTCCCCGTGGTGCATCCTGGATCTGTGCCTGCCTACCAGGCTCTGGGAGGGAAATGAAAAAAAGAAGGGCTTCCCGTCTCTCCCTAGAACTGTCATCAATCCCAGAAGCTCTGCAGGGGGGAGCCCAGCACTTCTTGTCCACTGTGGTCGCCCACACGCAGTGGGTGGAATTGATCAGCTCGCTAAACCACAACGAGAACCTTCAATTTGCTTGACGTCTCAGAAGCTAGTGGGGGAACACTGTGTAAAAGTTCTGCTATTAGAGATCACATTGTACTTTTTCATAGGATAAACTGCTATAAAGCAAATGAGTCGACGGGGGTGGGGGATGGATTGTAAGTGATCAATGTTATTCACTTGCACACCCCCCACACTGTTCAATCGCTAAATCATCCTCTCATTAGCATGTTTAAAGTAAAAGTAACAAGAAAAAAAGCAATGCCTGTGTCTGGGGTTATGTTTGCATGACTTTACAGGTAAGTATATTTTTTATGATAACTTTCTCTTCTATACCCCCCAAGTTGTTTGGATCTCAGACTGACCATCGGACCACCCCAGGAACGCACAGGAACCACACAGGCAAATAGGTAAAATGGTTGTTCTTTATTAAGGCAAACAACAAAAACATAACACAGTATTTTTTTTCTTCACAAAGAAATGTCAATAAGAACACTACACTTGCAGCCTTGAACTCATAGCACTGATGAAGGCAACAGACAAAACGTTTATCTGCTTGGCTTAAAGAGTTACAAGAAACCCATTACATTACCTTTGCTGGGTCCTGTGTTGTCCACATGACAGCTTTGTATTTTTAAACATATCGCCAGCTCTTTTAAATCACACGTCACGCTACCGTTTAAATTGGGGGGAAAATATATTGCTGTGTTAAGGCCAGCACATCATGGTACAGCAAAGGTCAGGTTATGTGTTTCTTGTAAAGACTACAGGGGTTTCTGTAGCACTTTAAAGTTCTGACAGCATCTGCTTTTAAATCAGAAATAATTAAGGCTACATGATGACATTTTTCCGTCCTTATTTACAGATTGGTAACAAGAACACTGACTGAAAATCGGGTGTTTTTCAAATAATCCAGTCTGCCTTGACAAACTGCACAGGGACACTACGGAAACAGCGCGTAGAAAATTTGGATTTTTTAATTAAAATTTGCTTGACCGAAAAACCTTCTCGTTCTAAAAAACAAGAGGACAGTGGAGGGACTGGAATTATGGACGCTATAAAGTAAAGGACACTGATGGTACGATCCTTAGTTCAGGAGCCATACATAAGAAGCCACACAAAGTGCTGGAAGTGATAATTGGAGTCACAGTGGATAACAGCTAGTTTTTTTTTTATTGTAGTGTAGTAATTGAGTTTCAGTAGCTGTATTGATTTAAGCGTAGCCTCCTCGGCAGCAAACCCTGATGCCGAGGGCTTCCATAGACTACTAATAGAAAGCAACTGTACCTCAACAGAGAAAAACTTACAAAGGTGGTCATTGGTGTTTTAATGGAAAGCAGGTTTCCCACAGAGAAGAGGCTCTCCAGCTCAATAAGTTTTACCTGAAAGATGTAAAAAGTAAAAATCCTAAATATATATAATAAAATAAGTTATCGCTGAAACCTGAATTTGAGCCATTTTACTTCACAAACCTGGACTTTTAAAACATCACTGGCGGTTTGAATACCCTTGAAAAAACAGACTTAAAACTGCTCAGCGCTACCACATGCACATACAGTGCAGATTCCAACACTCTGGTTTATGTCACTTGTCACAGCCTTATTAATGCCATTCATTACAGGGACTGCTGTTGACGCAGCAATCCACCAGTTGTGACCCAACGGAATTTCAGATCTATAACATTAGCAATACCCTTCAATCTTGCCATAGCCACTTTGACCATAATCCAATCCATTGCTGCAGGGACCCTGAGCAGAATGAATGTGGATAACATCCAATGATCCCACAGCTCCAAAATCCTAGAACTGCACAGATGCATGGCTGAATGTGCATTGTTGAATGTGCCTGTATTACTGGGCAAAATCTTTTGCTGACTGCGACTGTATATTCCATTGTGCAGCAAGGAAATCAAAAGCGACTCCCATTCTCTCTGATTCAGAGCAGGCTATCAAATCCATATCTGTAATCACCGCTCAGGTCCCACGCTGGCCATTATTCAATTAGCCAAATGCTACAATTGCATCTTGATGGCTACAATAATTAGAGTAAAACAGTTAACCCAGCTGGTGGGATGCATCTGCATCAAGGTGAATGGAATAATATTCAGTTGTGTAAAATGTAATCTTTTAAAGGCTAATTTGAGGGTTAATGAGCCCTATCTAGTTTGTGTAATTTGAACACGAGGAGGCGAATGAGGCAAATGTGAGAGCAGAGGGAAGATACATTATCAGGTGAACTTCTTTATTGATTCCACTGCCAGCTGCAGAGCAACACCCAACTGCCCTCCTAGTCGCCCAAATTATCCATGACTATTGTCCAGGCTTAAACTATGGCTTGTATTCTAACATTATGGTCATGCCAAACCATGGCCATGATTTTTTCCTCCAACAGGCTGAATAGGAAGTAGGGCAAGAAAAGCCTGTGAAAAAACAAGAACAAGTAACCGAACCACACCAACAGCCTGGGTAAGCGAGATGTTTAAAAGCATGTGCTGTGTATTCAAAATGAGATTGTTTTGCACACAGCTATGACATATTAGGCAACTGTTTATTTATCAGAATATAATTCATATCCAAACTAATTGTGACCGCTAATAGTTTGCATAATCAATTTGTATGGATAATCGAACAGGTATTAATAACAATTACTGTACCTTTAATAATGTATACAATAAAGTTAACATACACAAGTACTTAGTGCACAAGTACATACTGGTGATATATAGCTAGTAACCTATTCTATCACATTAAGCATACAAAATTACAAAGCTTTACTAATCATTAAATTAATGCAATTCAGTAAAACTTTAACACCTACAGTTAAGGTAATGAAATACTGTAATTAAACAGACAATATACCAAGCTTTGAAAATCATCAAAGAATACAATTCAGTACAACTTTGAAACATTTCAGAACTTTAGGAATCATTAAACTTCAATAATCACGTCAAATGTTTCTATACTTTGATACTTGCTGTTATGGAATTGTAATAATGCGCAATTGAAATGAATAAACGGGCTCTCCTGCCCATACTGATGAAATAGAAGAAAAATCAAGTGACTGTTTTAGTTTAGCTTAACTGCAACAATTTAAAGCACACAATGCTCCATTATCATCTTAACACGCCGTTTCAGGTGTGTTAAGATGATATCCCCTTTGGTCACACATTTTTTATTTCACTATGGAGTTCGAGAAGTTGTCCTGCCAAAACTTTGGAAAAAATATTATGAATTATGAAATAGATACAAATAGATAGGAAACTTAACATGGTACAATTATACACACAGTGACTGAAGGGGCTATACGGTATATACATCACATTTTATATGAACTGAGCTCTGGTAAAAATGTGCTACATAAAAAACCTATATAAAAAAATAAACAAAACACAGAAATTGCTACAGTAACTAACACTAAAAAAAAAAAAAAAATGCAGCCAGATAATATGCACCTGTGCACAACTGTGTGTGTGTGTGTGGTGGGGGGATGTAGCTGAGTGGATAATGGCTGCGTTTACCTACTCGTAGTAATTACAGCTTGCTCTTCAATTCACTTTATCAGTAAAGTGCTTCTTTGAGATACTCCAGTGTATGGAACAGAGCTATAGAAATGTAATTGCTAAGTGGTACCTGCTGCATATACAAAAATAAACCCTTTATGAGCGATTGACACAGCAGTAAACACAGCTTTCCCTGAAGTCTCATGCTCAGAAAATGGCCCGTTTTAGCACTGGCTGTGTCTTTGTCAGGGAAACTGGCAGGCTCCAGTTAACCAATCAGGATTAATCAACACAAACCAACTCTGGTCTCATTTAGCAATCGGCGTGTGTGATCACAGTCATTGATCAGGTTTATTATTTATGACTAAATGGGAGTCATCATTCCTTTTACTTTAAATCTGGATACACTTCAACCGCACTTACACTGCAGTTACTATTTACTAAAATTGATTTATATATAAATACTTTAATTCGGTTTTAAACTCAAAATATCCTGGCATTGTCACACATTGCAAAAAAATAATTTAAAAACAAACGAGAAATAACTTCCACAGTATTTTACCACCCACTAGTAACGTGCGACTATATCTCACGTACCATTTGGGGCCAGAACAGAAAGCAATAACTTTACAGCAACCTGAATCTTGGACTGTGGCTTCTCGGTCGGACTGTGGCCCGAGTCACAGTGAGAGCCCCTGGGTCTGGCCGCTTTGCCTCATTGGTGCCTCCCACCCCGTGCAGTCCCGCTGGAGGCAGTGACACGTGACTCTTCAGTTCACTGCACCCTCTTCTGGTGTTTTAGTCACAGCAGCAGGCCTTGACTCACTCCCATCTGCACTGATACAGGATTGGCATCTGAGGTGTGCTAATACACCGCCCAGTTTACTGATCTTTTTCATCAGTTTAGTGTTAAATTTGAAACCTTTTTTTTTATGAACTGTGAATACAGCAAGATAAATAAATGTTGTTCAGGCTATGGAACACGATGGGACTTTCCGTCAGTTTTCTTTTTTTTTCTTTAAGACATTTTCATGATGTGTAAAGTCTAAACAGTGTTGATTTGAGAAACTTGGTCATTTTTTTTTTTTTCAAAGAATGACCTACAGGTTGCTTCAACAGTAATAAAATAAAATGTTGCCTGCAAGTTGCCTGCTGTTCCATGGCCTTCCAAAGGCATCCAAATCTCTGACTCGGGTCCAATCGACCCAGATGTTATTAAAATGGCTTTAACCAGAACGATTGACTTAAACTGACAGATACCACTGAACACAAACCCACCTAAGAGCACCAAGGAGTAATTACAACTAATTAACAAGCTTGGAATCTACCTGCAATTTATATCTGACTGACAACTTACAACTTACACCTTATACATGTTTAATGCTCTCGTTTTTGCTCAGAAGAGCCGACGTCCCAACATTATGGTATGTTTAACATACCTTTGTCAAGGGAAAGTGTGTTTAAAAACAAACAGTGGAGGTTACAGGCTTCTTTTTTCACTATGCTGTACAATGTTGTTTAAGATCATTAAAATACACCTCAAGCAAAGTCTTCAATGACCCTGGAAAGTAACTCACTTGTCCTTGTTGCGGAGCCAAACACTTAATGACCTCCTTCAGCATCACTGGTGTGTGCAGCTCTCTGCTTCCACCGGAGACCACATTCTCAGCTGTAGCCGATTCCTCCAGCCTCGCTGCTGATGACAGTAGTGTTCTGGCTGGCAGCAAACAACAACTTTCAAGCCTGTTGACTTTATTTCCAGCCAGGATGAGTCTGCTGTGCAGGTGAAGTGGGGGCAATCTGCAAAGCTGCCGACAGCTACCCACCCAAGACGTGCATCTGCAAGACCTGAAATTGAAAACATTTTTTTAAATATCAGACACCGTGACTGTTTGGAAATCCGGCGTTCTCTTTAAGCGTTCTGGAATAAGTCATTAATCACTTAAATTAGCAAAGAATAATGCTATAATAACACTTTCTGTTATAACACCTGTAATTAGATATTTATGTATGCAGCTTTGCTTAGCTTGCGACTCTCATAACTTGTGAATGACTTATCAGGATGATTTGGAAACGTGTACACAGATTCCTAATGTTGGGGGAAACTGAATTTGCAATTGTTGTAACAAATTACGTACCAGCTACTAACAGATCCTGGGCGAACGGACATTTTCAACACAGCTTAATAGAATAAGGGAAATTCAGGCCATTAATAGCATAATGAGAAAACTTTAAAGGGGAACAGATACTAGTTTTAGTTTACTGCTCATCTGTAGCACTTGGGGAATCAGTCACTGTCCCAGGCCTTGTGGTACAGAGAAGACAGCTGGTCCTCAGCAGTTTAACCCTATTAGATTTCAGCATGGGAGTGCATCAGGTGCCCTGTCCTCTGTGGGGGGTGGCTGGGGCAGGACTAGAAGAGTGTGTGTACTATATGCTGCACATCTCCTAAGTAAGAAAATCCAAATGTACAGCCTCTTTCTGTGAAGCAGCCTGGAGCAAACTGACACATTTAAACTCCCTGAGTGTGTCATTCGTCTCAGAGGCTGTAAGGTAACAACAGCCTTTGTGGAGCGCCAGCCTGTCTCTTGGAGCTCCAGCTGATTAACCACACAATGGCCTGTCAGGGTAGCAGGCACCAAGGTGTGTCATCCTAATAGGTCTGCTCCCTAATCCTTTATCAGTCTACAGTTACTGTAGGGGTTAGATGCTGCATGGGCTATTGAAAAAATAAGGTATTCCCTAAAGTGCATTTTCAGAGAAAACACCCCGAGCCATGTGCTTTGTACAACATATACAAAGCCACATACATCATCTCAGCGGTTCTTAAAATGGGGTCTGCCAGAAAGCTCTAGAAGCTTCTCATTGGTAAAAACAACACCTATATTTAATGCATGGAAAAAGGGGTCGCTGTTGTGGCTCTGCGTGGGCTAGATAAACCTCAGGATGTGGACATACCCTGAGCCCAGCTCCTTTTCACCAGCCCCATACATTAAACATGTACTGCATCTGCAGGACTTTTTCTTTCTGGTTTCATCATCCTTTTCCTCCGTTTTCAGCTTGGGTTCCCTTTTCAAACACCTCTGTAATAAAAGATGCTTGTGAAACTGGGGTCCATGCAACTGATCACTGGTATTTAGATCTAAATAGCACCATCATTTAAATAACTCATTTATGAACCTTCCTTTTTTTTCATTGTTACAGACATAATTCAACTAAAGAAGCTAACATGCATTCTAATGTTCTTGAACCAGTTGTCAGTGGGGTGGAGAGTATAACAGATATCGATTGATTGGTCAAACTCCTGTTGTAGGTAATCTAAACTCTAGCAGCTATTAACACAGCAATGTTTATACAAAAAACACAGTTCTATAGCAAAGGAGGCATATCTTGTGTTTAATTGCTTAATCTGTAAGGCTGTAAGTGAACTCTGCCTAATGTGCCAATTTTCTTTTTGAGGTGATTTTAAAAGAGTTTTTGCTGTAAAATCAAACACATTTTCCAAAGGAAAAAAAATATATATATATATATATATATATATATATATATATATATATATATATATATATATATATACTGTATATATATATATATATATAAAGGGATTATATACAAAAGATTGTACTTTTTTGTCTATAAAGTTGTTCTCGGTAACAGGAAAAAAAAGAAAAGTTTAAAATATCCAGCTCTGGCTCGAATTTCAAATCCCACTTAACTGCATTTGAACATTTGAGTTATATTTGTTGTGTCCTGTGTGACTAATACAGGATCAACTGAAAATTTTGAGCCACAAAAAGCATTAAAAAAAAAACAAAAAAAAACATAATCCCCAGCTCCTATTGAAATAGCTCAAGGGATAAAATTTTAAACTCCTAACTAACTTCAACTTTTATTATCAGTGAAAGAACAAGTGACTTAACATTATACAGCATTAATTGATAAAAAAGAACTTGCACTACAAAGTACGGAACTGTATTGTGAATGTCAGGAATGTAGTATGAGTGCGAGTCTGCCTTTGAGTTTGAGGGACGACCTCAAAGCTTGCATTTCTCACCTCTCTCCCGCGGCAGGCTGAGGTTCAAGTGGGAGGTAACTGTGGCAAGCGACACACAGTAAGATGAGCTACTAGTAAGATTACAACATTTGACCTCTGGGTGGCACAGTGCCTTATGGAAAATACTATGTCATTAGAAATCTTACTGGTATAGACAGGACTCAGCTGGCAATTCTTTGTAAAAAGTTGTCAAATGCTGATTTCGGGCATGTTTATGTTGCTGTAATATCTGCCCAAACCTGTACTCCGAATCATCCAGGTCCCAGTATGATCTGGAATACAGTAGGCAAGTAGGCAGGCTGACTGCAGAGCTCCTTTACAGTACAGACAAGTCAATAATCTGTTTAGCATATTCCTATGCAAAACTCTGTAAAATCAGCAAGGATGCCAACTCCTTCAGAGTGCCAGGACTTAGATTAGTGGGTTTAAATCATATATGAACTTGTCAAACTGGGCACTAAGACAAAACTATATTAAACAAAACAAAAAACTGCATCTTAAGTGAACATGTAAGATTGTGGTTTTAAAACTATTTGGTTTTAAATGATACATTTCAGGTTTAAACATTTTTAATTCAATATATTTTTAAGATAAAACATGAAACAGGCACCAAATAATACAAATACAATCTTCAGGACGTACTGTGTATTATCATAAATATTATCTCAGTTCCATTAGAAACGGGCTTCAAAACATTTTCTGTAACTTGTTCCCTACTGCCTAAAGCAACACCTAGGGGCAAACTTATTTTCCATACAGGCAGGCTAGCTGCAGCTTAATAAAGATAGGCTCTTCTGCTGTTGAAAGTGGCAGTCCTATGGTACTGTACCTTACAATAAGGGAAGTCTGTGTCTTGGTGGCACAGTATTTGATAGGGATTTTAGATTGGCAATCTGATTATATCTCCACTGCTGAGTTAAAATGTTAACTAGAGCTTGGGAACAGATGGCTGATATGTTAAATACAGTCCAGTGCAGTATTGATGTGCCTTGTTTCAGAAGGCTCTGGAGGGACAGAGAGACGTGATGGCCACCAGGGCTGTGTGACAGGGCTGTTCACACTGCTGCATGCCTCAAACAGAGTTAGATTAATTTAAGAAAACCCAGAGAGTATTAGTGACTCACGCTGCATCACCCACGAGTTGCACTGCTGAAGTTTAAAAAACAAAAGATATGTACTGGGAACCATGTTGTTGTTATGATTATCTTTTTATTATTATTATTTTAAAGAGATTTACAGCAAAAAAAAACCTCTATTGTATCTGAACTAATTGAGACCAGGGGATGTTCAGGTAATTGAATTACCATTCCTGTAAAAAATGTCAAATTGCATTCCCAATGAACAAACCTCCAGAAATAATTACAATAATCCTCCCTATACCTTGAAATATATGTACTGTACCTTAGATAGCGGGCTTGGTACTGTGTTCTCCATGATAACTGGGCAGAAGTGCATTGCACAAAATAGGACAAGTTACCAGGGGGCTGTTGGATACTTAAATTGAATTTTGGCTAATCAAGCTTTTACCGTGTGCAGGATAAATACACTGAGATACTTGGATCAATGTACTATACTGAAGTTGGGATTTGAGAATATATACAATATATATATATATATATATATATATATATATATATATATATATATATATATATATATATATATATATATATATATATAATGCTGGGTTGCATCATTTTATTTACAAGACCTAACAAAAAACATCAAAATTAAAATAGAATTGAGTTGCTCATTGTGTGGCATACAAGCACACTTAGCATCCATCCCTGTGCTTTCATATCCATGGCAAGGTTGAATTAGCAATCAGTTAACCGATTCAAACTGATTCTATTCCACACATGGATTTCCCCATTGCCCTTCTAATCAGGCCAGACCTCCCATTCAAGCAACACAATTTCACATGTATGGTTTGTCAGATTTTTTAAAGCAACAAAGATATTGTCATTCCTTTGATCACAGCAAAACAAAACACTGGGGGGAAAATGATATTTTACAAGAGATGCCTACAGTACTTGGGGGAGTTCATTTAACACAGTACTAGATACAGCAAGCAGGACAGACACAATTGATAGAGTGCATAGAAAAATGCAAACTTTCAAAAAAGATTCCCTTAGCCCAGCATACACAAGGAAACATGTTTTGATTTTGCAAAAATTTTTTCAAGAATCATAATTTCTCTGAAAATGGGAGGAACTTGAGTATTGTTCCTGTGATCACGTGTTATGTAGAAATTGTCTAGCCGTGTACACATTAATATAATCCATGGCATTGTATCAGCTGTTCAAACTCAGTCTGGGAGTTCATAGTGCACAGGAGCGCTCTCCTGATTGGCCAAAGGCTAAAAGTTGATACACTGTTAATTGGAAACAACTTAACAACAAAAAACAAACCTGGTGGATGACACACAAGACTGAGAAAATGATCCCAGATAAAAGACTCCTATTCCATAGCAGTTTAACCCATTCCAGGTTTTACAATAACCTGGATAAGCCACAGTGTGTGCAGGTAACAAGCTCAGAGGTGACTTGTTAAATTCATAGTTTAATCAGGAACAGATCAAACGAGTAAGCAGTGGGAGTCTGGAAATGCCCATTTAAGTAATTTTTCTTTTTAATGTGGAGGATGGCAAATAACTAAAATCACTTTAAAAAGGAATTTTCAGCAACAACAACAACAACAAAAAGTAAGAGGTATTGGTCCATGAGCTGGAATTACCATTGTAAGGGGGTTCCGAGGAACTGGATAATATTCAACGAGTTTACGTTTTATTGCAATGTATATTTTCACCGCATCGTCGTGGGCATGAATTGAGCCACTAAAATGATTAATCGGTGTTTTTGATGCAACCGCCCCACTGACGTAGGAACAACTCTAACATAACAACATAAAGCACTACACTTCTGTTTTGACAGGCTGAGATTGTGATGAAAACCTCCGTCTACCAGGCTGCACCCGTTTGTGACTGGGCATTGAATTTTGCAGAATGATACCAGACAGATAGACGATCAATTCTGATTCGTAAATAACGCCTGTATTGTAACTAGAATGATTGAAGATCCATATTAAATTATTTCCCCCATTCCCACGTCTCGCAGTTAAATTAATTAAAAGTTTTGACGTCATCAACACTTTTTACCGATAATTTCAGAATCTGCTTAATCAGAATATCTCATGACACCAAAACATGTACATTTTCTGCTTCACAAAATCACTCTCAGTAAACTTGCTTGTTGAGAGACTGAAGTAAAAATATGCGGCACCCCTACATAACATAATGATGCGTTCACTTAAGGGCTATGTATGGAATATCTTTGGTATCGCTGCACAACACGTGAGGACTCAGATCTGGGATTCGGTCCAACCCTGAGTAAGGTTGTACTACAATAGCTACCTAGTATTTTATGTTCCGTTTAAGAATTCTTGTTATCATTAGACAGAACATCATCTGTATTATAAATCATTAAAAACTCAATAGTATTAAAGTTTAGTTTAAGGGCACAGTTAAAAACAGGATGAGATAAAATAATCTTGTGATCAAAACGGGTTACTGTAACTAATATTGTATTCTCGTGTTTTCCCGTCAAAATCGTGTGCTAGCGCTGCAGAAAGTATTCTTTGTTCTTTTCCAGTACTAAAAAAAAATCCGAATTTGTAAAACATTCCTAGTTTATTATATATTTTTTCAATAATAAAAAACACCCTAGCAATAACACGAATTTGCATAAAATTGATAACATTCCCAAAAGAACGCAATACAATGCAGATATACTTTAATATACTTTAATTGCTGTCATCAAAGTCTAAAAAACATTTTTTTTTTTTTTTTGCAATTCACTCATATGAAATGCAAAAAGGATAGAAGTAGACGGCTATGCTTTAGATGTAAACGTGTTTACAATTTTTCTCGCCTGTTTCTTGCTTCGTGTTATGTTAATCCCGCACTGAAGTCTGATAGGTCTCACTATAGCGCTTGTTCTGCTCCCGAGAAATTTCAAGTCAACGTTTCGGTGGCCAGTTTAGCAGCACAAAGGAATATCTGCTGGAAACTGTCTTCAGGACATCAGCTTATTCTTAAAGGTTTGGGTGCTTTGATGTCGGCGAGGTGGGAGCAGGGCCGTCATGGGATACACAAGAAGCTGCACGACAAAATATGCACATTGCACTGGTTTGGTTTTGTATTGCATTGTTTTGTTTTTTTAAGTATATATACTTATGTAATCCAGTAAAGATTCATATTTTCTGACCTCATTATGAATAACATTTCTAAATAGTGAAACTTGCTGTACTCCCTCATCCTTCCTCTTACACTGCCATGCCTCTCTTTGCTAGGGGAGAACAAAAACATACATCTGGGGAAAGAATAATAAAGCCGAAAGGATTTATGTTGGAATAAATAAAACAGAGCACAATGCCTGCCACGGAGCGATGTGTGTAGCCATGTGAAGGTTATGGTTTGTGTCTGGCCTGAGAGCCAGAAGGAGGCTGAGGAAACTTCAGGACGGTGATTCACGTGGTCGACAACCACATGCTTGTCTTTGACCCAAAAGAGCAGGAGGTTAGCTTTCTCCGTGGTCAGAAAATAAAAAGCATGGACATTAACAAGGGGGCGATCAAGGACCTCAAGTTCGTCTTTGATAATGGAGGAAATTCGGCCCAGCAGGAGGTTTTTGAAAACACAACCAAGGGATTGCAAGACAGAGTTTTAAATGGGTACAATTGCACAGGCCATTTTATTAGTTGCTTGACCTAACAAGAAGATCACAGTGCTTTATATTATAGTTGGGAACTCCTTGTATATCTGGTGACTGCTGCACCTGGGATCATTTGTCCTGCAGGGAGTTCTGGGAAATGTAGTTTTTCCTTAAAGAACAAGCCATACTTTTAATATTGGTTTAGTGTTACCTTGCATTTGAATTTGACTATTTCATAAAAAAAAAACAAATAAAATACAAAGCCTGCATTTGTATTCAACTGCATCTGCTTGAATTGTGTGTCACTGTAATTCTAGTCAGAATTTAAGGATTTTTTTACTTCTTTCCTTTTAGTATGTGTCTGCTCTCTTATGACATCCGTAGCCAACCTCCAAAATAACGTGGTTTATACCCCCCTCCCCTTCTTCTTAAGGTATACAACGAACAAATCTGTGCCCTCCTTGTGAACTCTGGACCTCTGGCTGTTTGACAAGATGGCACTCAGGGTGTAGTTGTGCAAGGTTCTAACGCTAAATAGAGTACGTTCTTGTAGCAGTGGATGTCTAATTAATCATAGTGCAAAGGAGTGGTCCATTTTAAAATAAATCAATCAATAAAAACTCCACCAAATATAAATGTGCGTATAGTTAAATCGGAATTTGGAATCTTTGAAAACAATGAAGTATATTGAAGCCGCCGGTTCTATAAAGTGCCTGTTTTTAAGTGAATTAAAAAAAAAATCTATAAAAAAAACTCAGTATTGATTGAAGGCCTCTATAGATAACTCAAGTTCTTTTGTTCCAACACTTTGTAGCCTAAATCCGCAGAGCATATGCTTGAAGCGTTGGATTACGGGAACAGAAATAGAACACAGCATCCAACTGGCCCTCTCTTCGAGATCCCACGCAGTGTTTCAGGTAAACAGGTTGCCCAGATTCAATTTAGAGAGAAGTGTGTGTGTGTTTAGGGTTAGAGGTTACTTTTCCTTTTCTGAGCTGCAGCTGTGGGGTGCCCAGTTGTTGCTCCAGAAACGAGCACAGAAAATAATTCTTGCAAAGAAGTAAAGCAAGTTTGTGCGTGGTGTGGCTATATTTCAATGATTACAAATAAGTAAGGCACTGTTTGTTTGGTTTTTTTAAAAACATCATTGTGTATTTTTTTAGTTTGAAAGCGGCTGCAAAAACGCAATAAGCAGTACTTGGGAGTTATTCAAATATGAAAATAGCTTCTGCCTGTCCCCTCCGCCCCCCCCCCCAGCCACCCACACACACACACACACACACTCACACTCACTTTCTGTCTATAAACTGAATCCAACCCCTGAGGTAGGGGTGTTTTAGTTTGTTGCATCACAGATATGAAAGTATTGCTAACTATTACTGCTGCTTTGTGGAATTCTGATTTTTCATGACGTTCTTTCAGTTTTGTAACTGCTGAACCCCAGATTTTTTGGTTTATTTCAAAAGAATGTGTACATAATTAATACATAAACACATTGCAATGAGATTTACAGTCTTTATTTCATTTTAAAATAATAATAAAGTATTGTACAGACTCTTTACCATATTTAAGCACTTCATTTCTATCATTAAACATATTTGACAATCTTCATGCTTTTAATAGTTTCACCAATCAATGTATTGTGCATGTCCAATAAATAACTGCTCTGTTCAAATCTAGTAAAAAAAGTATATTTTAATTGTAAACTTTTTTTTTTTAACCTCCCAACAAGTACATTATTTACACAACACGATTTTCTCTAATCCGCGAATATATTAGCGACTATGGTGTGCGTGTGTGTTTATAACTTTACTAGATTGCAGCATTTAAATGTCAGGTTCATGAATTAAGAAAGCAGTATAACTTAATTACTGATTTACAAAAAACGTAAATAATACCTTAAATTTAAAAGATTAGTCTGCCTTGCCAGTGGCACACACACTGCCTTCTGCCAGTTCTGTTCAACGCTTGTCTTCTTTATATTCCTTAAGGATATTATCTTCAAGTATCGCTCATCCTTGTTAGACAGCTTTTTGGGGTCTTCCAGTCCTGGGTTTGTCAATTGCAGAGGATGTTTCTCAGTACTTGTTGATTATGCTTCAAAATCAAGTGATGCAAGCTATTTCACTCAATGTTTTTTTCTTCTTTATGCAAGTCAAGGTTGTTATAATAGTAGAAAACACTAGTGGAGGCTTTGAGTAAATTGCTGATGCTCATAATGCATCAGAGTAGAAAAATGCACAGCAGTGTGTGTGTGTGTGTGTGTTTTTAAACATGCATTGTTTTCCAGTGCACATCAAACCTCACTTAGACGGCCTGTGTGACAAAATAGTGTGCTGTGACATGACTATTATATGTTCATCAATAGACTGCAGTACAAATTGAAAGAGAAAAAGAGACCTGGTTCAAATAAAAACCTCAACCTTTGGGGGATACTTGAAAACCATTGATATAAAGTGTACTGAATAAATTAACTGATATTGCAAAACTAATGTGCTTTTCCTATTCCTTTTAGATTTATGTAAGGCAACAGGACAGAACATCTAGCATTAATCAAAACATCAAAACTGCTAAAATGTGCCTTATAGACCTTGCTGGGTCAGACCGGGCCAGTGCCACCAATAGCAAAGGAGTGCGGTTTCGTGAGGGAGCAAACATCAACCGGTCTCTGCTGGCCCTGGGCAATATAATCAATGCACTAGGGGATCCGAAGATAGGTTTCTATACAATATAGTGACTGAACGTCATTCTCGGCAGTGCATTTGAGTTGATTGATTTCGGTCAAAAATGAAAGTTTTATTATGCTTGTTGGAATTGATCTGTGAGTGTTAATGTTGTTGTTGCTGCTGTTGTTGTTTAGGACCTCAAAAAAGTATATGCAGTCTGAACTAACTGCAGAGAAAACTGAAAAACGTGATTTGTGTCCCTTGAATTGAGTAAATAATTCTGGTTTAAAGCAAAATCTAGGGGTTTATTTTCCTTCTTTGCATGTCTGGTCTTGAAATTAGGGTGCAGGGAATGGGTAGGGAGATGCGGCAAAGTGAAAGACAGAAGTAGCATTATGTAATCGTACTGTGGAGAGGCACCTGGAAAAAATGACAGTAGTCACAAGGAACTACACTTGCATCCTGTACCATCTGGATACAGATCCTTTACTATATAAACCAAAGTTAATATGTGTTATATTGAAAAGCCATTGAACACCGTAAGTCTCAATTGCAATCGACTCTCCCAGTGCAAGGCTTGTAAATATTTTACGCTAATGGAAGTCCTTATCTGGGCCCACCTGTCTAGCGCCTGTAGTGACCTCTCCTTCCCAGTCCTAACTTAGGGCTCTAGTGTAAAGCAATTTGATACAACGGCTAAATTTTACCAGTCCCATGGGTGTTTTTCTTTATAGACTGGCACCCCTGTAATTGTTTCCAACACTAGTCAAAATCTTTGTTTTGACACTGTTGTTCTGAGGCTGCATTTTGGGTTTTAGACAGTGTGCTCAGCTGTGTGAAGTGTTCAATGAAATCAAATAAGTCCGGGTGGCTTTTGGTCTCCCAAGTAATAAAACAGGTGTCAGAAACCATTGTGCTCTAATAATCAAAACCATATTGCATGTATTCTCTAAGGGCTATTAACAGCTTCAATTCATGGAGTTCAGCAGTTGCAAAGCAAAAACAGCCAACTGGTAAAATGTTAATGTTGGCTTAAAATGCATGTAAATGCAAGACTTTTTATTGAGTTGGAGGTTAAAATTGTTTGTGCGGGGAGGGGAAGAGACGATTTGTGGCGGTAACGTAGTAGTTCTGAAAAAAATAATAATTAGCACATTGATATTTTATTATTATAATAGCCAAATAAAAAAATCATGACTAAAGTGCCTTGGGTTAAATTTGATTCTTTCCCTTGCCCTTGAGCCATTTAACATCAAAATGGTAAAACAAAACAAAAATACTAGAATAATTATATATATATATATATATATATATATATATATATATATATATATATATATATATATATATATATATATATATATATATACTTGTGTCATAAACAGAAATGTTTTTAAATGTGGTTATTTATTTATCTATGTATTTATTTATTTATTGGCTTGGTAGTTCAGTCTGATACAGTATTTTATTTGGGTATTTTATATATCATCTGCATTCATTTAGCTTCTTGCTTAGTATTTTCAGCTTCCCCTATGCTTTAGAGAGATCCTATCCAAGCTGCTCACATAGTTAATATGCTGCCTAAACGTGCCATAGTTGTACAGTAACGTGATCCCAGCTACATTATTAAATGCTTGGCAATTAGGTTCATTATACTGTAGCCAAGGCAACTAAAATATCTCAATAACTTTTAGGGCTGCTGATTTTCCATTCTTGGGAATAGCAAATTTCATTTTCCACCACTCTATTATTATTATTATTATTATTACTATTATTATTATTTTTAATATTAAGGCCAAGATTTTTAATAAGACTCTTGTGGCTATAATAGTAACTAAAGACACTGTTTATAGTCATCACTTTGCTCATTGTTGGCATTAAAATAAGCAGAAAATCCTAAGAATTATATTACAACAGTTCAGAAAACAGATGTCCAGCACTGTGGTTAGAATAATATTTAGTGTTTTGAAAAGACCTGTCTTAGCTTATTGCACATTACAATAACAATAAACGGTTTAGTAACAGGTCAGCAATGTCATGCGAGTAATCCTATTTACAGTACTTAACAAATTAAGTTTAGTGTTTTACTGGCGTTACAATGAACAGGATAAAATATGAAAAAAATATTTATAAACAAAACAAAAACAACTGTGTTCCCTGACTCGTTGCTCCTAAACAGGTTCACTGCTGTGTATTACTAATTGTAATTGAAATAGTGCCCTTTAAAGTAAATGCATAATTCATCTTCCCAATTGTCCATCCATTATTTGTAACTGCTTGATCCTATGGAGGGTTGCATTGAGCTGGAGCCTAACCTGGCAGACATAGGGCGCAAGGCAGGACTACACCCTGGATGGGATGCCAGTCCATTGCAGGGCAACTAAGGGGCAATTTGGAGAGGCCAATCCACTTAGCCAACATGTCTTAGGACTGTGGGAGGAAACTGGAGTACCCAGAGGAAACCCATGTGAACATGGGGAGAATATGCAAGCGCCACACGGACAGACCCCTGAGGCTGGAAATGAACCCAGGACCCTGGCGCTGTCAGGCAGTAGTGCTAACCATTGCACCACTGTGCTGCCCTGCTCCCAATTCTTTCTTTGCTAATTCTGCCTTATTGTTTTCAAGATTCAACAAGAGGTGTCCAGACACAATGGGTGCGTTCATTGAGCTCATTCTGCTCAGAATCTGACCAATTTAGCCAATGTTGGCTAAACTAGTCAGATTCTGCACAGAATCTGTGCAAAATGATCTCCGTGAACACACCCAATGTCTTTATGAAACAAACGGTGTGTAGTGTAGAAACTACATCCACACAGTAAAGCAATCAATTTCCTTTAAGGAATGTATAGCTAGAAAAACAGCTTTGCTTCTTCATTGTCAGATAAAGTAATATAATTAGGAAACGACCACGGTTTAACATTGCTAATTATAGCTTTATTAAAGGCAGGCGTGGAAAGAAATAAACTAAACAGTAATGAAATACGCAATTAGGCTTACTTACTTCGGGAAAGCCCAGCCTTGAGCGCAGTACCTTAGGTCTAAGATTTTCAGCATAGAAGAATGCAGTGCGTAGCCTGTTATTATTTTTGATAGCATTTTTTTAAAAATAATTCTCACCAATTTACTCAAATATTACACTTTTGTTTCTTTGACGTCCACCAGCGCCTGCACCTGTTTAACAAAGCAAAAAAGTTATCGTCAAAAGTTTACATAGCCCAATGTATGGATATTTGGGGTATGTGCACTTTTGACAACAACTTAATAATAAAACATAGATATTTACAAATACTCGCCAGTGAAAACAGTTAATAAATTGAAATATTCGGGACGCTTGTGTCTCAAGTCATTCTTCTCTTTTTGTGACGCTGCAACGGCACTGCAGCTTCTTCCTGTTTAGATTCCGTGGGGGAGGAGCCGAACGGCACTCACGTTGTGTGTGAGCAGTCCTAAAGTCGGGTGAGTTTACACTGCCTTTCCGACGGACCTAAGCCTGCAGTCAGCCATGTCTTTAATTGGCCATTTTTTGGATGGCTGAGAGTCGGCCATTTGCATTTACACTGCAGAAAAAAGACCTGAGACGGCCTTAAGCCATCCTAAACATGGCCAGTGTAACGAAACGGCTGTCATCTGCAAGTAACCCTGTGAAGTGCTCCATTGTGTTTTGGAGACTGCATAAAAAAAGAAAGAAATGCTTTTGTTGTTATTTGAAAGGGACATCTGTATTTGCTTTAAACCCTTAACCGTTTTGTTAATTGTGTTTATAATAAGCAGTGGCTTAAAATTAGCCACGCATGTTTGCATATAAATAGTTTATATATTTTTGTAGTATTCTTTTTTTTTGTCAAACGTTGCATGACAAACCTTTATATCTTTTTTTTACTTTTTGTAGTGTTCAACTTTGGTTTGTAATGGATACTATACAGTAAAACTAATATATATATAGATCTCAAAGAGTAAGAAACCACACTGCAACCACAATGCTCTCCAGAGTAAGAACTGTCAACATTGGATACAGCTGTGGGCAATGTTGGAAGTTGGAAGTTTGACAGGAATTGTAACTGCTGGGATGATAACCTGCCTGCATCAGACATAACTAAAAAGTATACACAAATCTGTATGATAATAATCAATCTAGGCACTATATGCTCTGGTCCCTTCACCCAGTAGCCAACAGTTTGATATGTTTCCCCTTAATAATCTTGCACCATGAAAGAGAGATCTTGAAATATAATTTATTCTTCTGTAAGTGGGCAGGGCGGGGGGCAGTTTTAAGGGTCATTATTATTATTTATTTATTAGCAGACACCCTTATCCAGGGCAACTTACAATTGTTACAAATTATCACATTATTTTTACATACAATTACATTATTTTTATACATCATTTTTTACATACAATTACCCATTTATACAGTTGGGTTTTTTACTGGAGCAATCTAGGTAAAGTACCTTGCTCAAGGGTACAGCAGTAGTGTCCCCCACTTGGGGTTGAACCCACAACCCTCTGGTCAAGAGTCCAGAGCCCTAACCACTACTCCACACTGCTGGTCATCCAACATTCTTGAAATATAACTGTTTATTTTGTCTTCCACAGAACAAGAAGCCACACATTCCTTACAGGAAGAGTAAACTTACTCGGCTGCTGAAGGATTCAGTGGGAGGAAACTGCCGCACAGTAATGATCGCCGCTGTCAGCCCCTCCACGATGACACCTACAATACACTGAAAATATCAAATCGAGCCTTCAGTAAGTTCAGTATCTGCTTTATTTTGACTTAAGAAAAGAGACAGTTAATGCCTATTACACCTGAAAAGTTGAACACAAAAACTCTCTTGAAATATGAACTTTTATATATTACAGTATATATTTTTTCTTCCCCTCCAGTTGAAGAGCAATGTTGTCAGCCTGGACAGTCACATTAGCCAGAACGCTGTAATTTGTGAGCAGCAAAAGAGAGAGGTAAGCAATTGAAATGAAGATGAGCCCATATGTACTCTCACAGGCAGTTTTGATGTATGTAAAAATTACTAAAATTGAATGTGATGGTTATGAACAATGAAAGGCACAGTTAAACTGACTTTCTGTTGAGAGTTTGGAAAAAAAAACAACACTTTGATTATGACCTGGAAAAAGCTTTTTATGGTATGAAATTGCAGAAAAGAGTTTGACAAATCTAAGAAGTGTGTGTGTGTGTGTGTGTGTGTGTGTGTGTGTATATATAAACATTTTTTAATTTTTTTTTAATGGTAAAAAGGAACAAATGTATTTTTATTTCCCATATTCTTATGCTGGAAGAGAAGTTGAAGCAATACGAGGAAAAAAAAGTTGTAGTTCCGGAAAGCCATCACCTAAGCCATTTGGCAATTTCCACTCAGAAGCAGACTGACTTAGAAAAGTAAGGCTTTGTTATATTCCTTTAAAATTTTAGTTTTGGAAGTGGGTAAAATAAGTCTATTTCTTTCCTGTCCTTCTTTCCGCATCATAGACAAGGTATAGGAAACCCTTTCTTATATGCGAACAATAGCTTTAACTGAAATAATATGATCATTTCTAATTTTTTTTATTATTTAATAAGGAAATGTCTGAATTTGAATATTTAAAAACAAAATGCTTCAGAACAGCTCTAGGATACGGACTACTCAATGCAAATGAATAACCAACATGCTTGTCATATGTGGCTTCATTTCTTTAAATTAAAAAGAATAAATAAAAAAAAAAAAGAGAAGTCATTACGGTGGGTCAGACTGCAAGTGTTGTGTGCTGGCAGTTGTAAATTTGAAGTATTACACCTACGCAGTGCATCCGCTGGCATCAGCATTCACAACCTACAATATAGGAGTTTGGAGAGCTGCAGATTTCTCATTAAAAATTCAGAAGTTTGGCAGCACTATCTACATACTTGGGATTACATTGAGAAGTACAGTCACATAGCTCTCTCTCTCTCTCTCTCTCTCTCTCTCTCTCTCTCTCTCAAGTGGACTATTGACGTAAATCTGCCTTGTTTATTACTGTCGGAGCACTTGGTTTTTCTTTGTAAAGGAAAGAATTCAAAATATTGTCTGTCCTTTTTTTCTGGCAGTGTTTTTTTGTCTTGGCTCATTTACAGACTTACGTTATCTATTTTCTAGTCTTTTCCATACTGCAGATCACAATGGCAAGAAAAAAACCCCCAAGATTAAGACATGCAGTTTAATTATAAGTGTGTGAAATACATTACTTCATTTTAATGGCAAGAGGGGATGTCCTCGTTTTAATACAGACATCTTCACCCTAATTTCCTTCAGCCTCAACTGGCATTGGGATCTTCAGCGCCCAGTCTTGACTGTTTTTCTACTGAAATTGGCTTCATACCTCTCAGTTATAAAGTTCAAACGATTGTGTATTGATGAATCTTGATACATTACCAAAAACCATTACAGAGCTACTTGGCCAAATAAGTGTTACATGATTAATAAGTTTGATTTATAGCTGAATACATGCCCCCTCCTTATTTTAGGTTTACTGTTCCCCCTTTTAATTACTATTGCATTACTCATTATGCAATGTAAACCATCAGAACCAGCACCTGTATAGTGACCTGTATGAGTGAGTATCGTTATACCTCTGCTACCAGTGGTTCAGGAATAGATCCTGGATTTTCAGGCATATCGTGTAGCATCGACAAGGGTGTGGTTGCCAGTGCTAGTTTACTGTGTCCACTAATGAGAAAGATTAATTACATGTTTAAACGGTGTCGTATGGAGCATTTTAATTAATAGGGTTTCCTAACGTCAGTGATGGTCCTCTACTTAAAAAAAAAAATACACTGCACTATTTGAAAATTGCTTTACTTTTGATTCTTTGTTTTTTGGAATTAAAACATTTTATGGTAATCTTGATAACCATACAGATTTACCATTTAAGGCCACGGCTAATTTGGTTGTCTTGTTTTCTCTGTGCAGGATGGAAGAATCCCTTAAAAGTGTCTTTACAAATGGAATCATGATCCTAAAGGAATTTCTGGACTTGGAAAAGTAACTGAAAGTGAACTAGCTAAAAGCAGCTCACAGAGAGCATTGCCACCAGCAAGTACAGCTGCTCTGCTCAAATGATAAAGCTGAAAAGGTGAGGTTTCTGCAGGCACATGGTTAGTTAAGTAAGAACTATTCATTGTGGAGGGAGGTTGAAGTAAAATCACCACCCATGTCCACTGGATGGAATTTTTACGATACAAACTACTGTAAGCTGCTGCTCTTTTTAAAAGTTTTATAAAGATGCAAATGTTTTTCAAGATTGTTTTGTATGCTTGCTGTAAATCCTGTTTACATTTTCATACTTTCCCCTGAGCACATGCGTTAAGATGCAAATTGTCCTGTAAAAATAAGGTACTGTATTTATTTTCATATGCTCTTCTTTAAAAAGCCACCAACCCAAAGTCAATAAATAAATAAAAATTAAGTTATTTGTGATTTGGTAAATTCAGATAACTTGCATAGTTTAAAATGCAGCAGAGTGCTAAAATTGTGAAAATTGATGACTGCAGTTTCACTTGGCAATCTCTCTGAGCAAACGTGATTCCCAAACCAAGGTGAGATTTGAATAATTTGATCTCCGGTTGCAATGCAGATTGGCTTGAAATAAGGTCTTGTGATGGGTCATTTCCCTCATTGGTTCTCCCCTTTGAACTTTTTACCTTTTGATCCTTGGGGTTGTTTAAAGCAGTGCCTTAAAATTCAACACCACTTTGGTTCAGGTTTTACATTTGTGATGCTTATTTGAATTTTTTTTTTTAATACTGTTTTTCTGAAAGTCCACCGTTTCAAGAACTTCATCCATCCAATTGAAAGTTCCCTTAGCTGTATTTAGTACATGTTAGTCAGTGTAGTGGGAGCTATGAACTACAAACTTTAATAGCAGTATTTTGCTTTTTCTATCGCTATGGTGTAGTTTTAATTGGATACTGTAACGTTTGTCAAATTTGTACTTAAGTGATGCGTAGAAAACTGATATTGTCTGATAAATATTTACGCAGCATGTAAAGTATTTCCCACTAGTCCCGTAAATAAAGGACAGCTGTTTTAAAAATCTGCGACTTTAGAGCTGTACGAAAAGCTTTTTGAACTCCTCTTTTCTTCTTTCTTCCCTTAAACTGCTACAACAGAGAGACTCCCTGTAGAATTAACAGCTTTGTACAGCTGCAGAATAGTGGAGAACTGTCCGTCTTTTGAAGGCTGTGTTGTAGAGCAATTGAGCTGTAATTGCTGGATGTCTGGTCAAGTTTAAAGTCCTTGGAAAAGGGAGAAAAAAAAGCTAAATACTACTTGCAGTGGGTTTTTTGTTTTTTATTTGTATGCTTGATTGAACTATGTTCATGCTCCTTTGACATCACAAAACTGCTGTCTGTCTTCATTGCCCTCCCCCCTTCCTCTCCATCCTGCTGTTTTTAAATAAATTCCTAAGGCTAGCATTTGTTTACCATGAGTGATACAGATCGATATGTCCATTGTTATGTGAGTAATTGCAGAAAGTTTGTAAGGAATATAATGACATTGGTGATTTCTCCCAGTCTGTTAGTTAATTTTATGCTGATGATGGATAGAAAGCATTCCAAAACTTAGAAAAATAATGTGCATGCCCCCTTTTCTCTATTTTCTATGTTTGCACTTAAAATTGGAACTGTAGGTGGATGACTCCTTTTTATTTTTTTTTCTCTCCAAGCTGCAAGCCTGAAAGGTAAATTATATGCTGCTCTTGTTTTAAGGCCATCTGTAAACGTGAGTGAAGGGTGGCTGCCCTTGCTACCTATCGTTTGCACATGAAGCAAAAGCTCAAGGAAGTGCAGCAGCGCTTTGAGGAAAACGACAACTGGCTGCACCGTGTTGCAAATGAAATGCGATTGCTGGGTCAATATGCTCAGATTCCTAAACTGGGATTATCAGCAAGTGTCAATTTTGTGTGTTTTTTTTAATGTTATTTTTATGGAGATTTGAGCGCTAAGTTCTTGGGTAGTAATATATAGTTTACATAAAATACACAGTATAAAAAAAAATACTCCTGTACAGTTGCTGCTTAGGTACTTGATACAGAATTTCACCTGCTGAAAGAACTATAATCGAGATGACTGCCGCATCTTTATTTTTTAAAGGATTGGTATTTTTTGTTAGTTCTTGTGTGTGTGTGTTTTTTTTTAATTATTATAAACCAATACGTTTGCGATGGGCTCCCCACTAATTAATACTGCAGCAGGCAGGAGTGTTTTAGTGTTCTGCAGAGATCGTAATGAGACAGAGATCGATGATGGTCACTGATCACTGCAGGACAGGGCTGTCTCACAGTGTGAGATACCTGAAACAAGTTTTTATTCATTTTAAGGAACAGATCAGAGGCTGGTGACGCACACTGGGGTGAGATTTCTTGGTAGTCTGGTCTCTCCTGCGTCATTGCCATAGCATGGAGTAGAGATGTATTTATTTTATTTATTTGTTTATAACTTTTGGCTATAGAGAAATATTTTAAGTATAAATGTCGAGTTAAATATAAAACTCAGTAGCATGGGAGAGATTGTGTGTGTGTGTGTGTGTGTGTGTGTGTATGTGTATAATAAACATATATACACATACACACACACACACACACACACACACACACAATCTCTCCCATGCTACTGAGTTTATATATATATATATATATATATATATATATATAACAAAGAACTTGACCCCACAAAGGTTGTTGCATTTTATTTTCATTTCTGAATGCATGTTAAAGGTTGTTTTTTTTTGCCCGTAAGAGAGCTGCACTTCAGACACACTTGTTTCATATAGACCTCTGGGTGTGACCCCTGTCATTAAGTGGAACAACTTAAATACTGCTGGCTTGACCTCTACATCCAGATCAGCCCCTTTAGCACCCAGTCACACTCCATCCTGGTTGACTGCTTAGGTTTGTTGCTTTACAGTGCAATGAAGCATGTTTTAAAAGCTGAATAAGACACATTATGCTGTAGTACTGTACAGTGTGTTTCCTGAAATCTTTCTTCCAGTCTGCGGTTCTAACCACTAGGCTGCGCTGTCTTCCAATTCAGCAGCATAACTGGCTGTTCATGTGCGAGATCTCTCATTCCTTTCCCTCTTGGGCTACTCCCAAGAGGTAGTTGCCCGCTCTCTTATGAACTTACCTACAGTAAGACAGCACAATACAGTATCTGAAACTTGTCACATTCTTATAGTGACCCATCCATGTGTAAATACCGTGGGTTGACACACAAACTTACATTAAACAGCGTTTGGATGCTGCTGTTACTGCAGTTGCATCAAGACATGGTATAATGCTTTGAAAATGTTTGCATGGTTTTTTGTATTCTTTCTTTATAGACCATACATCATTGTTTTGTGTTTTCTTGTTCAGATGCTTCAGGTGAAGGTTCCCAGCTGGAGGTTCTGGATTTGAAACAACGTGTTGAACACATAACCTACCTTACTGGCCTTCAGGACCAGGACAAGAAACAAACTGAAAAGTAAGCAGAACTTCTGTAGACAGTACGAGACCCTGAAGGAGGCTGGACTGGCGAGCTTCATGGTTGAGTCCGAATTCAGGGAACTGGAACACCTGGTGTTGCAGGAGAGGGGGGTTGTGTGGGCCGATCAGCCAGTACCGGAGGAGACACAACACAACCCAAACAGCCAGCAGGAGCTGTCCTCCATCATCTCCTTCTCTGCCATCAGAACACTCCTTGCAGTAAGCGCTTTTTGACTGTATTTCCTTAATGATGCTTCGCCTTGATGGAATTAGACAGTGTTACAATACATTCCCTTCCTTCCTTTCTTCCTTTCTTTCTCTGTCTTTGTAGAAATGTATTTTTAAATCATGCTTTTCCTACAGGGTCAGAAAGGCACAAGAGAAAAAAGTTTATAGAAAGAGCGTTTGGTGGAGATAAAGGAGAGTCCTTTAGCCCGAGAGAAATGTACTCTCAAATGGAGGCTGTGTGGTCCAGTGGTTAAAGAAAAGGGCTTGTAACCAGGAGTTCCCCGGTTCAAATCCCACTTCAGCCCCTGGCTCATTATGTGGCCCTGAGCAAGTCACTTAACCTGCTTGTGCTCCGTCTTTCGGATGAGACGTAATTGTAAGTGACTCTGCAGCTAATGCATAGTTCACACACCCTAGTCTCTGTAAGTCGCCTTGGATAAAGGCGTCTGCTAAATAAACAAATAATAATAGTCGAGGTAAGGTGATCTCTGATTTGTATGAGTTTAGATTGTTGTATATTTTTCTGTTGTCCTACATGACCTATAAATGTAAAGCGCACATTTGCAATGCGTTCTTACTGGTTAGGATATCTAATCATTGGGTATTTTGGTAGGATGCAGATTAGATTATTTATAAAGCAACTTTAAGGTCAACCAGAGATCAAATAGAAAATAAAAATAAATTGATGCTTTTTAGCACTTGGGCTGACAGTTTTCAGAGGTCATTAAGGAACAGGTTACTTGACCCCGCTTCTTGTACCACTACATTCCCTCAGCTAACTGGGGGTTACTGGATATGTGGAAATGTTGTGCAATAGTGGGAGGTTGTCTTCATCTTGTTTTGTTTTTTTTTAAGCTAAAGAATCTGTCTAATGGTTCTTAATACACCCATGCACTTATAATGCAGCATGCTTAGTGACATTGTATACAGAGCTAGCTATGTGTTTTGCATGAAATGTATTGCATGTGTATCAAATACTGTACATTTTCATGTTTAAATAAAAGCAAATGAATGCGCTATCAATTTTCTTGCATGCAAGTATTGGTGCATCTGAAGTCGAATGTACTTCTATTTAGTTTGTCTTTTTAAATTACTGTACGTTGAAAGAGTTTCTCTGCATGGGTATGAATACCTCTGTATCTGTTGTGCCTTTGTGGACTGGCACCTCAAATATTGGTTGTAGTTGGAGGCATGAGCGAAGGGAATCAAGTAACAAAAGTATTGCTTGCTATTGCTAGTACTTTTAGTTAACTAGAAATTTAGTTATTTCGTGGAAAAGCTTGGAAGTGTGTTTTTCAAATCCATGATGCATTTCGGTTAAAACATTAATCTGCTTACTGTATATAAAATCTTAACACACTGCAAGGTTAATAAAGGAAACCAGTGGTTTTAAAACCATTTTTTTAAATTTATTTTAACTTCCAGCTATTTATGCCGATACGGAAAAGTTCCTTTTCCTAATTGTTTCAAGATGTTCTATTGAAATCTGGTTTTTCCCACCATGTGTTAAAGAAAACTGACCACCTGCTCCACAATGAACATCATTACTACTTATTTAAAAATCCATATTTCACTTGCATGCTTTTATATAAATAAATAAAAAATAATCTTCCCCCAAAGACATTTATTGGATTAAGTTGTATGGGGGCTTAGATGAAAATTAAATTTTTATTTGAATTTATAGTTGTGCCTCAATGATACATCATTAGCAGTCGCTTACACAGTTTGCATTTAACTTTTTTTTTTTTTTGGTGGTATGAGCATTTTAACAAATAAATCCCAAACAGCAGAGGGTTTGGATACATTTCTTTCAATACACTTCACAACACTTTGCTGTCGAGATGGCGAATGAAGAAATTAAAGTTCTGCCTCTGGAAAACACGAGCTGGAAGAGGGAGGGGTGAGCGGTGCTCAGTTTTCGAAATTAAAGCAAATACCACTATTTTTAGGCTTTTATAGTGTTATGAAATAGTATCTACTTTGGTTTATTAAATGTTTAAACAGGTCTGTGACAAAATCCAAACTTTATTCCATAACCTACCCGCGAAAAATACGGAAATGTAAGACCCTTACTTATTATTATTATTTGTTTATTTAGCAGACGCCTTTATCCAAGGCGACTTACAGAGACTACAGTGTGTGAACTATGCATCAGCTGCAGAGTCACTTACAACTACGTCTCACCTGAAAGACAGAGCACAAGGAGGTGAAGTGACTTGCTCAGGGTCACACAATGAGTCAGTGGCTGAGGTGGGATTTGAACCGGGGACCTCCTGGTTACAAGCCCTTTTCTTTAACCACTGGACCACACAGCCTCCTACAGCAGAACGTATTATATCACTGCGGCGCAAGCAGAATAACTTCTTTTTTTCTTTTTTGTAGAAATGCAAGTGTGTTCGTAATTAGTGCGTTCGTGTCTGGCTTCATCTGTGTCAATGAGAACCAAATGACTGGATGAGTGATAATGATATTATCTTTATGTCTGAGTTGGCACCCTTTTCCTAAGACACGGACAGAACTGTTTGTTTATTTTGTATTGAAATATTGGATTGTTTTGCTTTTTACCTTTGTTCCTGCCTGCACTTCCTTATAGTTGCTATCATTGGTAGAAACTGAACTGAGCTGTATGATTCTTTATCAATAGTGGTGTCGCTAATTTATTGCAAAATTCATTATACAGTAGTTTAATATATATATATACTGTGATTTTGTGGTTTTGAAAATGATAAAAAAAACACACAAACAAAAACTTAATGGTAGTAATCACTAAAGACAAGTTAATTTTAACCCTTATGGTTATGGTACACAAGGAATTGAGTCACTCTCAAATGTATTTCAAGAAGAAACCGTTTGAACAACATGCGGAAGTATCCTGAGGAAACTGACCGTTTGGATGACCAAATCCAACCTATCAGTACATTTTTTTTGAACCCTGTTTCGTGCCCTGTTAGCATCATTGTATTTGTGGAGCATAGATGTCCCTTGTACCTTAAAGGGTTAAAAAGGCCAGCTTCTAATACATTTTACTACAAAAAAACTACAAAAAACTCAACAATTTATAAAAATTTAAGACAGGAAAGCATTAATTTTTAAATCAGTTACATTGTTTATTACTACGGTAGTCTTATTATTTAACACATCTATAATTTACATTTCAAGGTCCTCCCAAGTATGTTACCTTAATTGCTATGTTTGGAGCACATAGAAGGCAATGGTTAGTTAAAGCTATTTTACCCTGTTTTGATAAACACATTCTGAGGAGAAAGGATGGGGACTATGACACTCGTTTTAAAATGAAAACTTCACTTTTAAAACTTATTGAATCCAGCTTTAGCAGTACATGTCAGTCTCTTCCATGTATTGTTGTCATTCAAACTATCGTTTTTAATAACGTAAATAAATGTGTATTTTAGATGTGACACTGTTTTTAAGATACATCTATTTTACTCATCTTTTTGTTTTAAATGCACTATTCCTGTTCAATGCTCTTTCCACTGAGGTTCTGAAGCATGTAGAAATCGTGCATTTTACTTTTCATGTGTGAATTATTTAAGATGTTTTGCTTGTAAGAAACATGTATTCATTTGTGGCCGTCACGCATACAAAAATTTATTAAAAAAAATAAAAAGGTTTATGGAAAGCATGGTTACATGAGGCTAGGAAAACCTGTAAGAATTACTGAGTAGTAAATGTCCCTGTTTTTACTGAGCAATGCAGAATTATTATTTTTCGTATCCTTGCAAATTAAGGCTGCAGCTGTATTAGGTGTGAGCTTGCTCCTCTGTTAGTGGCACTGTGCCAGAAGTCTGTGCAACAGAAATATATATCTGCAGCCTTTGGGTTAAAGGGTACATAAGGACCTTTTTATTTTATTGTGTTCCCATGTGTTGCTACAACTGTTTACATAAGGAGTGTCTATTGTTTTATTTATTTATTTATTTATTTACATTTTGATCACTTTTTTAAACTTTTAAATTGCATTCCCTGCCTCAAGATGGCTTCACATGTACCTGCATGGACCTCTCAGAACTACATTTCCCATCCTCCTCCTCCTCTTTGGTAAATCCATCTCAAAATATGTGAGCAGGAGGATGATGGGAAATGTAGTTCTGAGAAGGAACATGTAACACAATAAAATAAAAAGGTCCTTATGTACCCTTTAAGTACACCAACTTCAATTTTGAGTTTACTAAATTTTTTTTTTTTATCTTCTACCAGCAATAATCATTTTTCAAAGCCAAATGCAGTTGTGTTGAAAAATTGCGTTTAGCATCCATGTATAGATATGGGATAACATACTTTGTATTGATTGTGGTGACTAAGCCACATACTATTGAATCCTTTGGGAGTTTGTGTTCAAGGTTGTTTTTTTTTTCTCTCTCTCTCAAGTTATACAACAGATTCATCTATATTTAGAATCCTTCATAACGCGAAGGTGGCTCTTAACAATTTTTCAATAAAATTGCTAACTTAAAGGCTGAAGTCGCATGCAAACATCCAAGAACAGGCAAGCATGCATTTCGTGTGTTTTATGTGTGATTGCAACTAGATATCTTGTAAATGTTTTATAACAGATATCAAAAATTCCAAAGCATCATTTTCCCCTTTTAAAACTGTATGTTCTCCGATTTTTATGAAGACAATTTTGTAGAAGAACCCTGAACATGTACTGTAGGTTACAGGTACGGATTGAGAGTGAAATGATGGTGATAACAGTATTAAACAAAATCAATGAATCCATCCAGTTTGGGTGATTAAACCCAGGCAGCTTTTTGTTTTATTTCTTTTTATATGTTTTTCCATATTGGAGTAACTTTTTTTTTTTTCGTAGGGCATCACATTTTTTTTTATCAAGCTAAATGAAAGGCACCGACTGCAGTGTGGACATGATACATGAGCAGCTTCAATAATGTATAGAGAACCATCCTGACTTATTAGAGAGGCTGCAAGCTGAGCCAAAGTACAGCCCTCAACACACAGCAGTCTGTACCAGCTAATGTAGTGTTGTGATGTGGGGGATAACATTACCGTCGGCAGTTCTGTAGCTGGTATTCATTCACCCACATATGCTTGGAGTTCCATGAGTCAAAAAATAAATAAATAAATATTTGAGATTATTACGAGTCGTTGGTAGCCCATAAATGTTTATAAAAATGCATACTTTAATATTTGCCGTGCAAAGGCATATAACCCGCTAGACTTTATTCTTAATTTAGCACAGTTTCCAGAAATATCCTCTTATGCATGTATTAATATGCACCGAAGAAAAATCCCTGTCGTTATTCCATCCCAAATCTCCATTAGAACTAATCCCATTCATCAATTTCTTTTGTCATGAACCCCCCAGTATGTGGGCTATGACTCATGTTTGCTAAATATTGCAACCTGCTTTTCACATTAACATATAGATCCATAAATCTTCTTTAATGTTGGTACTCCTTGCATTTTGATGAAATGGTTCCTATTGGTGAAGCCCCTTCCCATAGTTAGAATGGCAAACTGAATGGCAACATCAGGCAATCATGTCTGAAACTAAAATTAAACGCTTACAAAAGGTAGCTATAAAATAGTTCCTTTTGTGTAAATGCAATTCTTAATGTTTTAGGAAGCAATTTATTCTGTTTAAGATTTATAATGAAAATGAAAATAATGATATACATGATGTATAAATGTAATTTTAAAATAGCTTTGACAATTGGCTTCCTAATTTTTCATTTCTTTAATTTAACATTGATTACATTCTCCACTGCAATTTTGAACTGAAACACCTGAAGTCAATATAATTAGTGCATTACGTTTAAATAATTTATTAGAGGGCCTGGGGGCAACTGAAAAACTGAGGGCTATTTAAAAAAGGGTAATGCTTTGAAGTGTTTGTGAAATCCATTGCATTAAGATAATGTCTTAATATTGAATTGGTCAATAAATTGTTTGAATAATAACATTAAATATGCTCTCTCTCTCTCTCTCTCTCTCTCTCTCTCTCTCTCTCTCTCTCTCGTATATATATATATATATATATATATATATATATATATATATATATATATATATATATATATATATATATATATATATATATGTGTGTATGTAAATATACAATAAACAGACATAGCCCTTATATAATATGTTAATTCAATATGACAAGAAAAAGAGAGAGTAGAAAGTAAATTGGCAGTTAGTTAAAGTGGCATCTCCAATTGAGATCATTAGGCAATTATGTAGAGTAAATGCTGGCTGTCATCTCTTTTAGTTTTGCTCGAGTAAGCAAATTAGGATTGGAGTGATGGAAGAAAAATCACAAATAACTTTTTTTTTATTATAGCTGTTTAAATTAACTCTGAATGGAATATTGCTCTTTGTGAAGCACAACCAAGCTCTTTCTATTTAGTTTGGTGGGATTTATGTTCTCCATACTTAAGAGATTGTGGTTAGGGTTAGGGTTAGGGTTACAGTAGGGGGGGCGTACTGGTACATGGCTCCACGGCTTCAACTGAGATTTTGATATGGTTGTGATCTGCAAATCCTGTTTTGTAATTTGTTATCTCAATAAACATTAAACAGACACAGATTGTCTAAACAAAGCCAGCAATTAAATATGATAAAAAAAAGCTGGTAATAAAAACCTATTGCCATTAGTGTAGAAGTCTGCAGGCCCTCGTTCCTTGGGAGGGGGGGGTTGGGGATGGAGAAGGGGATGGGGATGGGGATGATAAGAAGTACCCAGTCTAACTTCGGTGCAGTAGCACTAGCGATGTATCAGTCTGTGCATTTGTCTGCTGACGAGGAAGGTTAGTTAGAACACAACAGCAATACATTCATTGCTCTAATGAAGTACAAACTGCTATTAATGTACCATCTCTTGATGAGAGGGAGTTGGTAGCATGGCGGATGATGTATTTGGTTTTTAATTAATTTGAGTCATCTGTTTAATAATGCATGGTCTAAGTTGCCAAGGTTCTGTAAATGTATTGGTCTTGGTAATGATCAGATTTTTGTATGCACTCCCCACCACCCCCATTTCAGATGGATAATTTTTGTTTTGTGCATTAGCTACTAGGAATTCTTACTCTGTCACAGCCCTGGAAGCAATAGAAATGCAGACAAATCTATAATGTATGCACATCCATTTTCTATAGCGTTTATATGCCATCATGGTGGTTAGATCTAGAGCGAGGGATGGCTGGCCAGGTATTTCCTAGCAGTTTTCAGAACACATTGGTGATATGGATAACGGCTGTTATGCCCTTACAGAAACTGAAGACAAATCCAAGGAGAACATCCTGCCATCCACGTACGAGCCCTGCTGAGTCCCCTCGCACAAGCCGACTCGGAGGAAACTGGTGAAATCCTCTTTGGCACGAATCCCTGCCCCTCTCGGCTTGACGATTCCCTCAACAATGAGGGCGTCTACCCTATCCGGTATACCCCGGAGACCTGCCGATCACAGACCACACAGGATGCCTGCAGGATGGGGGAGTTCCACAGGGAAGGCTTAACCACTAACACCCCTTGTGCAACGGGGCATGGAGACGGCTGCAACAGCACCCCCCTGAACCTTACATTTAACCTGATGGATAACTCCGGGCAAGCTGACTGTGACGCCACGGTGATCCTAAGCCTAGGTTCGAGCAAACTACAGAGCGCTGTCGGCAGTGTGGCATTAGAGCAGGGTTGAGTGAGCAGCAAAGACAGTAGCATTCTTCAAAGGTTTGTTTGTTTGTTTGTTTGTTTGTTTGTTTGTTTTAAGGTTTTCCCAGCCTGGTAAACCTGTCCAGAAACCAAATATACAGGGTAATTAAGCAGCTAATGCATTTTTAGGAACCTGTTGCATGGCTCGTGGTGATGATGGTCCTAAGTTCTTGCTGCCCATTATTTGGTGCCTCCTAGGGATGTGCTTTTGGTACATTTTTGTGAACGTTTAAACTTTGCAGTGTCAGCGTTTAAATGTTTAAACCATATCTGCATACACACACACTTTTTATATTACATTCTGATACTGACAGTCCTGGTTTTTATTTTCAAAGCAAATAAACCCTAAATAAGCAAATAATGTTTTAACATCACAAAGACGGAGCACAAGGCGGTTAAGTGACTTGCTCAGGTCACACAGTGAGCCAGTCAGTGGCAGAGGTGACCTGTGACCTGTCTGGATACACGCCGTAGACTTTAACCACTGGAACGCACTGCTCCATCCACAGTAATTCTGAATGTTTTCATTTCAAATGGTGAAGCATTGAACTTGTGTTTTTGTGGTACGGCAACTTTGTTTGGCAATTATTTACATACCACGGTTTTCTCGTTTGGTTCCTCAAAGTACTTCCAAACGTGGCTTCCTTTGTTTATAGATGCCATTTTAAATATAGATCAAACTCAGATAAAATGCTTGTCATTAACGTTATTACCCCACCATGGAGTTGATACCACACCACGCCTACTACAGGCATAAACACACACAGTGCACCAATGACTTTCTTTCTGTGGCACCCATTAGAAAAGCAACATGGAGGCAATTGCCAAACCCTTCCTTTTTATAATATCTGCCCTTACTGTGGCACTAGAGCAGTCGGATACCCGACTATAAATTACTAAAATGAATACATTAAAACAATATGCATTTGGCGACATTTGTCACATGACCGGTTATACGTCTAGAATATTATTATTAAACGTTTAACCATTTCTTTGGAGTTTATACTTTTAAACATTTAAAATTCTCATCCCTCGTGCCTCCATCTGCCCAACTAAATAACTTAAAAAAGTAATAATAATAATAATATTCTACTGTAGCATTGCAAAGTGACCTACAGACTTTATAGCCGCCCCCTCGTACATACGGGCTCTTATCCCATTGCATTTGCTCACTCTCAATCAGCAAGGTGAAACACTGACACAGTAACGTCAACCATTTTTCTTGGCCCTGTTCCTAGAAGGGGTGTTTCAGTAATTAATCTTGTCAGATGGAGCTTTGATGAAAACTCTTGGAATTTAAACTAGATCATACACAGGGGGATTTGTGAATGGCTTGCTTGATTTGTTGAAGAAAAATGACATATGGGTGAGGTGGAGAGAGGGGGATTGGTGTAGGAGGTGGTACATGGTAGTTTTTGCTTTTTTGTGTCCTCTTACAACTTTACAGGAGGGGATCTCAGTAAACCATATGGCTTTAACAGAATTTGTTACAATTTTTTTTAAATAAATGAACAGAGGGAACAGCTTCATACTTTACAGTCCGGAAAAAAGGCTTAACTAGGGGTGGCTCCTCAAGTGTATTTGGAGACTACCTTCTCCCTCGCTAGTGGGCAATTCCATGACACTGACCATGGCCATGAAAAGTTACAATTATCAAACACATATCTTCCTCTATTTCTACTAAAGGGTGCATATCAATGCAGGCTATATTTGTGTTCAGTTTGTGCCTTTTCTTTACTTTACAGCCATTTAAAGATACTGTAAATAATAATAATAATAATAATAATAATAATAATAATAATAATAATAATAATAATAATATCCAACTTCCATACATGTTAGGTATCAATGGTAGGATAAATGTTTTAGTTATACATTTGTAAATATGTCACATTTTGACTCTGGGGATGTAATACCAAGTTACATTTTCTTGGGATGAAGGAAAATATTTTACAGTGATTCAAAATAATGGTGTTTAAATAAAAACCAAACGTCACATCCATAACATTTTTCTTGGTAAAGTTTTTAGGAAAGTTGTTTACTACATTATATATTTTTTTCTCTGCAAAGCTAACTTTTTAAAATGTATGTCATGGAATAAAAATGTTGACCCTTTAATAGATATTGCCCAAATTTGCATTTATGAATGTGACGCAATTGCAAAAAAATCCCATGTCTTACCATGCACAAGGAAAATATTAATTGTAATCACTAAAGGGCACCATAGCACATTGTCACGAGACCATATAAACAGATCACAATACCAAAAGATCATGTGTCATTTTAATGGGGATTAAAGTGTTTTCTTTCATCTCCTGACCTTACATTTTTCTGTTCGTGTTAACGCTCCTGCTTGAGAAAAATGTCCAGCACTGTGCAGTGCCGCTAGTTCAATTGACAAAGTTAGTGGCAATGTGCTAAGAACACATGTATACGACACGCAAGGTTTACTTTTAAATGTGCCATAATTTTCATTGATCACCCAAATACACGTACCTATAAATTCAAAATAGGGTGTTAGTTGAGTCACTTCATTCAAAGCAAAAAAAAAAAAAAACAGTTTCCCGTTCTAGTTTTTCTGTCTCTCACTGCTGGCAGGTTATCTGGTAATTTACCGGTAGTTCAGAAAGCTTTCAGAGAATACTGCATTCACAGAAGATCCTTCTACATTCAGCATTAAGAAAACCTCATTAAGAGGTATATTTTAATTATATTAATTAATATAAAAAATGTTAAATAATATAGTACAATGCTTATTAATCTTGTCAGTCATGCTGACTGAATTACCAGACAGTTTTTTTTCACTGAAAGTTTATCATCTTGTCTCTGTGTGTACATAATACAAATTAAATCAAATGTAATCATAATTGTATTTATATTTTGTGACATGTCCATTTAAAGTTTTATTTTTAAACAAGATTGTAATTAGTAATTAATTACAGTTCAGACACCATCACATCCATAACGCTGGACTTTGGGTTGTACTATTAAAATATTAAAAACCTGATATATTAATTAATATGATTTTGGGGAGCAGCCAAGTCTTTCTTACAAAATTGCATTAAATGTTTCTGTTGCTGGTCCCACAAATCACAGACTTTTTTAGAATATGTAAAGTGACCCAGCAATGCTTGTCCATTTCTGTCACATCTGTAATGTGAGATTCTTTAGGCAACAAAAAAAATTTGAACCATGGAATTTAAACAGGACAAGGTTGAAAAAGCACTTTATCTAAATAGTGTATAACGTTTCTTTTAATGCATTAAAGGACTCCTTGTGTATGGTAACAAAGTTACATTTTGTGTGCAAATGCTGGAGTTGCCCTACTATAAAAACTCAGGAAGATCTCTGTGTACACTTGGTTCTACCTGCTGTTATCGCTTCAGTATTTGTGCTAGAAAGCAGTTTTCTGGTTAACCAGACCCTGTTACAATAAAAATAAAAAGCTTTAGGCTTTGCATTATACATTTTTTTGCTGTTGTTTTTGTTTTAACAGGTTGGGTCTTCCTTCGTTACTGAATAATAATAATCAAAAATCTGCCAGGTCAGGAAAGCCGTCCTTTGCTGCAGAAAGAATGAGAAACCTGTCTAGTAAGAGTTAAGCATATAGGGGTATGTGGTGCAGTTGTATCCATGCAGTTCATAATTCTGTTTGTACCTCATTTGGTGTGCTTGTTTAGAAAATAACCGTGGCAGGCTGCTGAAGTGATTTATTGAAGATGAGGAGACGGAGTGGGGCAAAGCCGTGCCTGAGCGAAACCAATGAAATATTGCTCATGAGTGAAGAATAAATTAACTGAGACTCCATTTGTATATAGTTGATGAGGTGCTTTAATTGCAGAGTGCTCTCGCATAAATACATCCTGTTGCCACCACAGGATAGGAGGTTAATGCCAGCATCTTATATTATACTTGCAAAGTAGATGGTGCTATTTTTGCATTGAAACAATTAGGAATGTTATCAATATAATATATGTGTTTGCATGATTTTTTGTGTACATAGTGTTTTAGTAATATGGCTTCAGTTTACGTCTGATGTAGGTGTGACTCTTTGCTCACATCTTAATTCAGCAGAACAAAATATATGCTAGCATTAGGGTTTTTTTTATTATTATTATTTTGCAGGAGTTTTGAGTCATTTGTAAATGTAAAATGATGCATGTGGTTTTTATTTATTTATTTATTTATTTATTTATTTATTTATTTATTTGTATAATTCCTTTCTGATTGAAACATTGTCCAATTTTTATTTGTACTTGGATCAAAATAATTATTTTTGCATACTAATACGTAGCGCTCCTAAATCAGTCTGATAGTTATTGAATCCTCCGGAGAATTGGAAGGAAGGGATTACAGATGTGAGGCCCGCAGAAGACTAATTTCCATCTTGTTCCTTTTTTCCTTTTTGGCTTTCCTCAGCTATATGTCTCTGACTGGTTTGAGAGGAAACATGCAAGACCCACATGCACCCAAGCGTGTTAAAATTGACAACATGCCCAGCGGAAAACCTTTACAGGTGCGCAGGTTTGAAGGTAAGTGTGATGTGTTTATTATAATATTGTATTACTCAGATGAGTGTATAAGCGGTTGTGCAAATCGCTCTGAGAATCACTTTGGAAATAGAAGGAACCCACTTAAAGATGATGCCTGATATATTTAATAGACAGGGAGGTTATAAACCCAACATAAAGCAACAACTCCTCGCAGGTGGAGGCACCAAATGATGGCAACAAGATTCTTAGACCTCTACCATGGATCGTGAAGGGACTGTAGCTGACTCCTATAAATATTATGGTGTTAACTGTAAATATGGGCGCCATTTACTCTGAATTAAAACAGCAGAACACTGGCACCGAACACCTCTTGATTTCTGATGTCCCTTTTTTTCCCCATAGCAAATAAGGAGCATGTGTATGGGGAAACTAAGATATATTAGGCTTTCATATGGTATTGTCTTGAATCAGTTTTACTGTCACACCTTACCATGCAACGCAGCTTAGATTGTGGATGAGATGCAGATTGCAAAGCAGCTTTTGCAATAGCGACTATAGAGCTATCCCCGGAACTGTCCATAATCAAGCATGTCAGCAGAATACGCTCTAAATAATTGCTATTGTGTAGCATCACTCTTGAATAAGTATCACCTCCTTGCTGTGTGTGTTTTTTTTTTTGAGTGACCATTTATTTGTATTTATTTTCTCCCAATTTGGAATGTCTAATTATGTTTTTTCTCCCCACACAGCACAGACGTTCTGAGGGCGTGTGAGCGATCCTGGAGAACAGAGATCAGCCCTGCTTTTCATCCACTTTGCATGTGCTCGGTGTCTGGCCAATAGGGTTCGCTGTTGTGCGATGAGGAGAAGCAATCCTTGCCGGTTTCCCATCCCCCACCCCAGGAGCGTCCAAGACAAAGTGACACTCCCCTTGGGGTCCCCAGCAAAGCTAGGCCTCTTTGCACAGCGTGGACGCGAACTGGTGCTGTCCAAGGTGTGTGACTCATCCTGCACTCCCAGCGGCAGCGCTTTAACTGGATGAGCCACTCCGGAACCCACCTCTTGCTGTGTTTTTAATGGTTAAGTCGTGTCGCAAGCACTGCCCATGCCATATCTGTCCTGATTTTATAAAAGTTGCTATTTGTGTCTTTTTTTTTTTTTTTTTTGGAGGAGAGGGGAGGGGGATCTCGGTAGACACCTGTCAGCTGCAACATCTGTAAAGTGTCAACAGCCCCCTTTCTTTCCCCATTCTATCGAAATATTTAAAGCCTTCTGAGTTTGTGTCTGGAATGTATTTTGTTGTTGGCTGAGAGACTTGGCCTCTGTCCAGTAGTAAGGACTTTGCTGATGGACTTTCTGTTTTTGTACCAAATTAAGCCACAGTAGAAACATGATCTATCGACCTCTGATTACACCGTCATTATAAGACTGCAACTGGCTTGTAATCCAAAACCAGTATTTGTGGTTTGTTTTTTTTCTTACTCCCAGAACCACAAAGTCATGCTAGTCCTATAATGCCTCTGGAAGCATTGGATAAATGTGATTCTGGGAGTGCAAACAATCAACATAAACTAACCATCTCCTACTTGTATTTCTTTTGAGTTGTACCTTTTTCCCTTCCTAAATTATGGTCTTTTAATTCTTTGCTATGAACTTTCTATGCTTGAGACATGATTTTTCATTTATTTTAAACACAGCTGGCTATCTAATGAACTAATTGTATTGTCCAGGCAGACACCAGTTCAGTCTGCTGGAGCTTTTAAAGCATACCCAACATACTGACTTCCAGGGAAGTTCCTGTCCTGCATATTTTCAGAGTGCAGAAGACAGGATGCACCAAAAAGATAAATCAGAAGTATCATTTCAGACTTGTTAAGCATTCAGTGCTTTTATTTTTACTGGAAATCCATGCAGATTTAAAATAGTTTAGGAAGTCCTAGTTTAAACATACATGGGGTGTTCGTTGATCCAATGGACTGGAGTTGGAATCATTTGAGATTTAACTTTCAGACATCTCAGCAGTTGCTAGATAACTCTCAAGACCATCAGCTGCCTTTTCTGGACTCTCATTAGCCATCAAAGTCATGTTTGCATGTGCCATTGTAGAGTTGTCATTTAGAAGTTGTTACTAGGGGTTCTTGTATTACATTTTATTCACAAAACAAATCTGTTTTAAACCATTTTTTTCCCATGACGATATAAAGTACATTACTCCATCTGTAGGTCATACTTCCATTTTTACAGGAACAAATGGTACACTGATGTAGCTCTCCTTTTTCTTTGACACTAGCCACAGAAAGGTTCTCACCTTGTACTTGGTCATGGCAGCAGGTATAAGTTACTATTTAATTAGGTGCTCTACTGTTTGTGATTAGTACCGGGTGAGTGTGGTTAAATTGAATAGAGGTTGATTTGCAATTTGATTGGTTTCCACACAGCTTTTTGTAGTTGTGTGATCCCATTGAAGTGCATTGAAACTATTGTATTGCTGAAGTAGTGTCTTAGCGCAGTTTAGCAGCTGTTAACCAGTTCCCTTGCAAAGGGAGGGTGCGAGAAGAGGCTGTTGGAGAAAATCCGAACCTAGCAGCGAACCTGGAAAACGCCAACTACTAGACAGGTCTGTACCCTCCCCCCACCGCTCCTGCTCCCAGTACTACTGTACCTATCTGTCTCACCTGTCCTGCTATGACTGTCTCTCACATCCCTGTTATTCTGTCCTCTCACTCCCGCCCTCTATCCCCCGCTGCTCCCCTAGCCCCTCTAACCTCATCCCTCTGCCTTTCCCCCCTCCCACTCTCTCCCCTCCCGCACTCTCTCTGGTGCCCTCTGGAACTCTTCCGTTAACAAAGCTGATTTCATCTCTGCCTTTGCCTCCCACTTCTCTCAATTTCCTTGCTGAAACCTGTCTCTCTCCTGATAACTCTGTAACTCCTGCTGCCCTGTCCTCACTCTGCCTCCTGTCCCATGCTCCACGTCTCACTGGACGTGGAGGTGGGACTGGTCTTCTCCTCTCTCGCTCCTTATGCTTTTCTGTCCCCTCTGACCTCTCCTCACTCTCTGTTAACATCTTTGAATTTCACGCCGTCCAACTAACCTCTCCCTGTCAACTCTTGCTAATTGTACTGTACCGTTCCCCTGGACCTCTCGCTCACTTTCTCGATGAACCTTGTTCTTTCTCCTCGATCTCTCTGCTGCCTTTGACACTGTTGATCATCACTCTATTCTCCTATCCTCTCTTGCTGACCTGGGAGTCATCAGCACTGCTCTGGCCTGGTTCTCCTCCTACCTCTCTGACCGCACCTAACAGGTAACCTGGAGCGGCTCAACCTCCACACCTCACCCTCTCTCAACAGGAGTTCCCCAAGGATCAGTTTTGGGTCCTCTCCTGTTCTCTCTCTTCACCCACTCCCTGGGCCCCCTCATCGCATCCCAGGGTTTCTCATACCATTTCTATGCTGAAGATGCTCAGATCTTCCTCTCCTTCCCCCTTCTGATCCCACCATCCCCTCCTGTATCTCTACCTGTCTGGCTGCTATCTCCTCCTGGATGCACAACCAAAACGCCAAGCCTCTGTCACCCGAGAGCTCTTCTAGTTTAAATATTTTTTTTAACTTTTTTTTATATATAAATGTTTTAGTTTAAAAAAAAAAACATGTTACACCTGTGGTAACTTGAAGAGCAAAAATGTTAAATGTTTCAGGTTTAATTACTAAAAAATTGATATTGACTAAAAAAAGAAAAACTTGTGAATTGTCTTTCGTTCTTGTGTCCTTGTTGTCTCTTAAAAATAAATATCTGTATATAGTGACGTTGCTGTATTTTACTGTTACTGCGTTTAAGCAACCTTCCCTGAAGTTGGCAGAGCAATCTGATAATATCCTGTTTTGCTCCCTGCCTCCCCCTGGAGGGAAGTTGCTAACCCAAATATCATAGGCTGGAGGGGGGACCCATTCCTAATATCATTTCTGATTAATTGGCATAGCTGCTGCCTTATGCTATCCTTGCTTAACCTTTGACTGCCACGCAAATACTTTTGCTGTGCCATGGTAAAAAAAAAAAAGTCTCTTCTCTACCTCCTGCTGTGGATTCCAAACACACACACACACACCACAGCATCAATCTGTCATTACTTCAATCAGTTTTTTAAATCCTGTAGTACTAATGGAATTTAAAGTGTGAGCAGGAAATGTCCTCGACAAGTGCAGACGAAAGAGCATTTAGCATTTCCATCGTTCTGGACGTGTGGAAGGGCTGTGAGGTATTCTGTGCAGCAGCGACAATGTGATATTTTTGCATTTAAATGGCTTGCTGGGGATTTAAGCGAAGTGTCATGTCTGTCATCCCCCACCCCGCCCCCTTCGAGTGATTTTTTTTTTTTTGACATTCCAGCAGCTTAGTGGAGAATGTGGTTTGGTTTCTTGAGGTCTGATCTCGGTTTCGCTGGGTTGTGATGTCAACCGCAAGACTGCTATAATTGGGGTGTTTTTCTTTCTTAAAGAATCCAGTTACTTAACCCTAAGCTCTTCTGTCTTTGCCAGCAGTTCAATGACTGGGCAAGCCCTGCATCTGCTGTTTGACCTGTTTTCTCAAGAACAGAACTTGAGCCTTCATCCAATGTCACACTTTAATGCATGGCACTATATCGCATGGTTAATTAACTATGATTGTTAATATCAAATTACTCGGACACAGCTTTATAGCTGCTCTTTCATTGTGCTTGTTCGTTGCCACTACTAACATTCAGTTCTGTACATTAGCTAGATAAGCGGCAATATGTGTGGCTATGAAGCCAGACACAAGTCAAGCACCTTTAGGCCAACTATAGCAGATTCATCGTATGTTCGATATCACATGTTCTCAATCCAAAGTTGTCATTCTTTGTGTGTTTTCATTTCTTGCTGGCCATATATTGAATAAGGCCTTCCAAATAAATACAAAAAATATAGTGTTGCATTTAAAGGCTGTGACTCAAAGAGCACTGCTATAATGTTTATGTTGTTGCCGGGGTGATAAATCTGGAATTAATCAACTGGCTTATATAGCCAGATGATATGAATGGAAATGATACCCATACTGTTTATATATATATATATATATATATATATATATATATATATATATATATATATATATATATATATATATCTTGGATCTCAAGATTAAAGCACAGTGTCATGAAAAACAGTGGACCGATAACAACACTAATTGCGTAATGGAGTGGATCACCCTCAAGTTGAGAGTGTTGAGAAGCCCAGCCTTTTGGGTCAAATGCAACCCAACTGATAAGGTAGCTTTTAAGGTTTTCTTAATTGTTTAATCACATTTCTAAAACAAGCATTTGAAGCACTAACTATGGTACATGTTCACGTAATGTTTCTGTCTTGCTTCTATTTTCCTTTTTTGACAGATGTAGAATTGTATATCCTTATTTACAATATGAACACTCTCACCAGCATTATCATTCAGCAAAACAAACAAATAGTTAATGTGTCAAGGAGGCAGGGCATAGCTGAAGTCTTATGGTTTTTGTACCAGTCAATAAGATGGTAGCTGTGTTTTCTAAACTGACAAAACACTAGAAGGTAGCAAGTTACCTAGCAACCACATGCAAGATCTGGGGTCAGACCAAAGTTACTGTGATTATTCTTATCATTCCATTAACACTATATTAGTCTTATTTTAACAGCTGTATATAATTCACAATGCACTAACGAGGCATCAAAAAGCTGTATTTAAAGGCTGATTTGTAATTAGATGTTGTCTTAATTAGTTGATTTTAGCGCTGGGACAAATATTCAAAGAAATATTTTATGAGATGTATTTGGGTACAAAAATCAAATGTTTGTATTCGCAGGAAATGACCTTGCACTTACTTACTGCCTCACCAGAAGTTGTGCGACAGTTTCAAAAATGGCAAATGAAAAAAAGTGTGTGATTTGTGAGATATACTGTATATAAATACACAGGATCAACAAAGCAGCTTTTGAGCCTCTATTTGAAAGTTTTAGTAAACAAACCAGATTATGCACACACATACATAGTCTATGGAAGGCCATCTGGGTCAAAAATGCATTGTGCTGCTTTAGAGTGAGTCAGAATCTCATGGGACAGAAAAAAGGCAAGCATGTAATTCTGAAATGCCTTGTTGAAACAGTGCCCAACTTGCTGGAAATGTGTAGTGATTTTTATATAGATTTGATGTTTTTTTGTTGCGACTTTCTGTTATGTGGAATGTAATAAACTAGAACCAAAATGGTGACCAAAATGGTGAGTTTTGTTCCCCTTCATTTTACAACGCCATTTCCGTGTTTGTTTTATTTGAAGTTTTTAAAGTTAAATTTCAGTTTTCGTTTGCTTGTTCAACTACCAAAAGGCACAAGTAAACCGCATGTTATTACTTTATGAAAACGTGTCTATGGCCACTGTTTACTGTGAAGAAATGGTAACAATGAAAAAGTATAAAATAAATAAAATGCGGTGTCAACTTTGTATTATTTACAAAGTATGAGTTGTTGATGTTTCCTCTGCCCCGGTGGAAATCCCAGCATTGAGCTGCACTGGTGTATGCTGGTTCAGAAAGCATAGACCCATTAAAAAAAGATCTTGTTTACTATTAAGTTCTGAAGTCCATTGCTCATTGTCTACCCTTCTGGACTAGTGAACGTAATAACTTGACAGTGAAGTAAGAGCCGTTGCAGGTTGAGGCAAGGTAAAATCTGGAGATGTATGTTTTACGTTTTTGTAAATTTCATCTGCCATCTTTTCACAAGGTGGTAATCTTAACCTTTCCCTAGCATAGTTACATATTAGTTAGCTAAATACGTTCTGGAAACGCTAGTAATCGGTGGCATACCCACCAATGGATAAAGCTCTGAGTTGGTTACATCCTGAAAATTATTGCTGATTTTTTTTCTTTTTTTTTTTCTTTATGATCTGAAACCCTGTTTCTCGAAGTCAGTCATCACTTAACGAAAAAATAAAATGAGTAAGGAAAACATGCCTAGAATCTGTGCTTTCATTCATTAACAATAATTACTGGTTTACAAGATTAAAACAAATTATATATATATATATGTGTGTGTGTACACACACACACGGTGACTACCTCTCCTGGGAAAAAGCATGCATTCAAAGATTTGACATTTTCCCCAAATGTGTTGCAGTCCTTGACAAACACAAACAAACAGATCTGTAATGAAGCCCCCAATTTGTACATGTATTTATTCGTGGAAATTGACATGAGTGGTAAGCAAGAACGCACACGCACTAACTTGTACAACTGAGTACTGTCATGGGTAAATCTATCACGGATGTGTGACTTTTGTCTCTTTGCTAATTAGGGGTCTCGCTCTTGTGACACTTCACCTAGGCATGTTTGTGTTCTATTAGATGGATCCATGGCAGCAGTGCTGATCCTCAGGGACCACCTTCTATAATAATCCCCCTGAAGACTGCAGCTTTTATGTGTAATGTGCCCTTAAAAGCAGAGCAGATTTAAACCGACCTTTCTACATCACAACTGGATAGGCAGTTCCTTAGACACCCAGACATGTCCTTGTATTTACATATTCTTAAACTCATAATAACGTGTGCTGTGCTAAAGAACGTCTTTGGAAAGTTCCATCACAGTTGGATAAGCGGTTCTGCTATAGGTATATGTTCATTTGTAAAGTATGATCAATGTTCGGGCTGCTCTGCATGATGACTAAAACATGAATGAGCACAAAAAAAATAAAAAAAATACTTCAAAATACATCAAATAAATCAGATCTCGGCAGAAACCTTTAATTCCTAACTGGGCTTTGACAGCATCTGGGAGCTTGTCAGCCAAGCTGAACTACAGTTCCATTCTTCAGTCTGCTATATTACAGTATTAAAAAAAGACCTCTTTTTATAACAGGAAATAAAGAAATGCTTTTCTTTTTTATTACCGTATTACTATAATTATTCTTAGGAAGTTCAAGTGTTTTTAACGGAATACATCCGAAGCAGAGTTTCTTTAATCTCATCATGCAAAAATAACTATTGAATTGTGAAGAATTTTATAATACCTAACCAGTCTTGTCCACCACACAGTAGATGGTTTTCTGGGTCCTTGGCCATAGCTACAGTACAGTGGATCCCACTATCTAAATAGAATCATAACTGTACTGTGGTATCTCTATTACACTAAGGCTCATATTTACAGTATATGTATGGGACAACAAATGACTTTAAGATAACTAATGATTTAAGGGTTATAGCATGATTTGCACCAACCTCCCTGCCCCCTCCCCCCCAAAATGAATTTTTAAATGAGGGTTTAAGCAGATTTACTTTGTAAATGTTGTCCCAAATAATGTAATGATAGTGATTGAAGCCCAGTACGTTTCTTGGAGGCCAGACATTTAAAACTGTTTCACCCGTGGTCTGGGGTTGATCTCATGCTTTAAATCGTTTACATTTTCAGACAACCGCAACAAAACGGCACCCATTATGTCCTTTATTGCAAGCCATCAGAAATTGCAAAAAAAAAATAAAATATTAAAGAGACAGCACCAGGTTATTAAGATTTAATAAAATGGAAAGTTTACAATCCGTAGCAGGAATTCAGAACCCAACTCCCACAGAATCAAACATGCATCCCACCAGGACCTGAAAATCGTCTCAAAGTTTTTTCTAAGAAGTTATCCTGAATTATCATCAGTGTCTAAATTTTACCTGACCGCGATTTCCAAAAGAAAATAAACAGGGCCTTCTTGTCCTTCCAAGCAACGCAATGATGACCTGCGTTTGACTCTTTTGGATGAGATGAAAGCTGATTTTTGAGCATTCCACAGGATGCCCACACAATCAGCACTGAACACAGAAGCAAACCTTCTTAACTCAAGCACACCATAGACAGTATTGCCTTGTAACTGATAGCCTTTGCTTTGGAGGGTGAAAGGGTAGATTCCAAGTGACTCATCCTTCATTAGTAGCTGGCATTTAGATTTTGAATGCTGCTTCCTATTTGAAAGGTTTCTTCTCCTTAGCTTTTGGGATAAAATGACTTCAAAGTCAGAACTCCCCCGCCCACCAAAGCATTCCTTAACATCTGATCCGATCCAGATTACACCGAACATTACTTCATTGCGTAAGATAAAGTTCTGTCATCAGATTGAATGGGGATGCAAAACAGAAATTAAATAGTTTCAAAATTCTTGTAGACAGACTCCCCCCCAGTTTTTATTTAATTGAAAAAGTGCCTTATACCCATTTCTAAATGGGGGAAAGTTAGCCCCAATTCTGTCTTGTTTGAATGTACCTTTTTGTTCGATATCGTTCTTCATTTCTTATAAATAATAATAATACAAAATATGACCCACAGCCAGGCTAACCCTATGAGTACCACTTGGGTAGAAAGGCCACTCTTCTCATCTTCACACCAGTCACATTTTACAGATGTGTATCAAGGGGACTTGTATCTCTAAACACTGAGTTTGTGTCGAGGTTCAGCCACATGCAACATTAGCTTTTCTTTATTGTTGTAGCACCCCAGTTAAGCTCAGACATCCTCAGAGGTATAGCTGTGCAGAACACAGAGAGACACACCCAGAGAGCACAGGGGGCCTGCTATTGCAGGAATGTGTTAAATAAATGGAAATATACAAATTACGCATATGGAAATCACAGGATGTGCTTCACTTTGGATTTGACATGTAAAGCAGAGTCTCAGCCTTCAGTGCCTGGATTGGAAGGCAGTTCTCTGAGCTTGTTTTCATGTTGCTTTCTATTCGACTGGCACATAAACCAGTAAGGGATCATAAAGGGACCTCCACAGAACTTGCACACATACAGGGGGGGGACGCAATAATAGACACACCTGTCAGAACACTGTTGAGGGGGAGGGGGGGATAGGGCACTGAATTGATAAAAGAAAATGTTTTTAATTGAAGGATAGGTTGGTCATTTCTTCGTAATAAATCCTTCAGGCAAGTGGACAATGCACAAAAGCTTTCTCTCTTCCAGCGAGTCCTATGCAATTTTGCATAGCAAATTATTGAATGGGAGCTGCCATGTCTAATGCCAATCAGAGTTTTTAAAGCAAACAAGGCATGTTTGTTTAAGTACCGTAATTGACTCTATATAATACAAACTTTTTCAGCTTTTTTTAGTTTTTGTTTGTTTTATATCTTTAAAAAAATGGGTGCTATTTGACGGAGAGCTGCAGATGGTGGTTTAGTGTCAAAGAGTGGCCTTGAAGGGGAGCTAGTCACTTCAGGGGAGTCGACTAAAACATTAGTACAGTAGCAATACTAGAATTGCCTACCTTGTCCTTAATGACATTACTGCCTCATTTAAGGTCTGTATTGGTTTAATCTGAATGAGCTCTTTGAAAGCCTACTTTGTCACAGATTTAAGAATAATAATCAAGAAATAGTGCCTGTATTTGTCATTTGCACATGACCTTTAGGCAACTGAATTATTAGATTTTTTACTGTTTTCTCCAGAAACCATTCTGCTTGTTATTTATGGCATCATGATTTTCAGAACTCAATTCTGAAAAAGACACCACTGTGCCCTTACCAGACCCATGTTCTGACAAGGCTTTCGATCACACACTGCTTAACTGGTACAGTAGGTGGGTTCACTTCACAGCATGTCTCGTCACCACTGGGCAGGTGAGGTCAGGTCTAAAACCTGAACAACCATGGTTGTTTTCATGTTGCCATAAAATTTTCTTATCCATTTATGACAGTGACTCTTTTAAACTTCTAAAGGATATCTACTAGGCTGTTTCAGAGAACTTTTGAATTCTCAGCAACCCACTGAAGTGAACCCACCTACTGTACCAGTTAAGCAGTGTGTGCTGGAAAGCCTTGTCAGAGCATGGGACAATTTAAAATGTATATAGATATTGACTAATGTCTTAGCTGTAAATATTTAAGAGAGATACAATTTTATTCGTTGCTACATCAACTTGTGGAGTCCCAATTGGAGATAGCGTTGTCAATCATAGTACTGCATCCGGGGTTTAGCTTCACAGACTTAATTAAGGTCGGAAGCATTTAAAAAAAATAATAATAAGTCGTAAAAATATAATGGATAAAGTCGCGATCCACAAAAACCCCTAGACATACGATAAGTGACCTAAGGAATTTAAATTAAATTACCCAATGAGAATTATTAAACTGACGAAGAATAACCAGTAACTTATGACTAATTTGTCAAACTTAATTTTGTCGCAATTCTGTAACCTAAAAGCTACCCGCACAGATTTTCACGAAAAAAAATCTCTGTCACAAGGACAAGGAGCACATTAAATGCCATCCCGATCCGTTTTGAAATGGCAGAGAAAACATACCTCTCAAAATCGAGTTTAAACAAGGCTCTTCCCTATAACAGCGCTATCACGACATTATACAATATGGTGTCATTTGTTGAGAGATTCCCAGTGTCTGCAATTCTGTGACAGAGTTTCTCTTGTTTGCATATTTCTGAACAGATGTCGACGGATGCCATCAACAGTGGCAACAGAACCAACGTAATGGTATCAAAGTGAAGAGCACAGTGGAGAAAACATTAGGGTCAAGGTCATTGCTAAGTGTGAATTCTTAAACATTGATTTCCAGGTCAGCAGTGTTTTCCATTCCTTTTCAACAAACAATAAAAATGAGAAAGAAAACAAAAAGCCAGCTTGGATGCCTCATGCAAAAGGAGCTGACAAAGATACCATTGGCCAATTCTTTAAGAGCAGCACAGAAACCAGGACCAGAGGACACACAGTTAGAAATAAAGTGGAGACAGACTTTAGACACAGGGTAGGAGACACTTCTTTACACAGATAGTGGTGAGGAATATGGAATAGGTTACCTACTGAAGTTATGTTTTTGGTGCTTTGTAGTTGAATTTTGTGATAATGCAATGCCAAAACTGAAAGGTAAAAAAAAAATAAATTAATGCACTCAGAGACTGAGGTACAGCATTGATAGCTGTGGTTTAAGAAAGTAGTATGGGATGATTGGACTGTATGACCCTGGATCTCTTCTGGTCCAGCAGGAGCACAGCTCAATAGAGGTGTGACCTCCAAGATTGGTCAGAGGTCAAGCATGACCAGGTGATGGAGGACCACTGACCTCCCTAGAAGGGAGATACAGTTGCAAAGGAGGTGATGGGGGTGTGGCAGACTTTCTGAACATGTGGTGAAAGGAGGGCTTGGTCTTTATAGGTTTGGCAGCCAAACGAATTAGGGCAAGCCTCCAAATAAAAACAATTAAAAAGTCACATTCTTTCCATGCTGCAGTCCATCCACTTGTAGGCTTCCAGGCATTCCAACTGAACATTAACGAATCATTGGAAAGCTCCCCTGAATTGGATCTTTTTTTACAGGTTACCTGAAAACTTTTGTTTTAGGCCCTCCATTCTGATACAAAGATAAAAAAAAAATGCACATGAGCTGACCCCTGGTCCACAGCACCACTGGGACTGGAAAGAGCAGTGGAGATAATCTGCATGTGATCTCCTTAGCCAGCTTTCCTGTGAGTCCTGCTGGGGGAGACAATAACAATGGAGCCTTCTGATACTACAGCTATTCAATATACGCTTCTAATTAGTTCCAATTACACAGGGCCTTCCTTTGACCTGATCTTTTCTGGCATTTTTAGGAATCACAATGCAATCTTTTTGCATTAGTTAAAGTATTTTTCTGTGAAGTAATGGTGGCTGTGATAATCTCAAGGCTTTTATTTAAGATAGGGGTCACCTTGATGGAACAGAGCTTGATGAGCCCAGCTAATCACTGCCTCTGAACTGCAGACCTGTTTTCCTCATGCCCAGGCAAAGTAATGTTTAGTTCATGCTGCTGGGATTTCGAACCTGCAACGGTATAAAAGCAGGTCGTACCCCGTTGATCTCAACAAATACTATGTTTTAACTTCTCCATACTTTACAAAAAAGATCGGAAACTGTTTACCCAAAGTCATCAATGTAAAGGTTGTGAACATGCTGGTAAAAACCTATTGGGTAGACTAGCTCTTGTAGGAAAGCTGTTTTAAAAGAGATATCTTCAGAATATGCTGTGTTTTAAGCACAGAACTCCCTACTTGGAGGATTGCTATAAACAGGCAGCCGTCTTTATGAAGTAGTTTTCAAAGGAGTGGTGGCTCACGATGAAGCAATTCCATAAATCTTACCTGTCACACTTCTATTCTCTAATGTAAGTCAAACATGCATTTTTCGTTTTTAAAAAGCTCAATGATATGTGGTTCTGGGTTAAAGGAAGCTCAGATGCATGGCTTATGTTCAGGCAGTCTATTACTGTTTCACTTCCTAGGTCATTTCACCTTTTCACTGTCTTCAGGGTCAAAGCATGTCACACCTCAGCATACAGTGATGCCAACACACCAAAGGCTCTTTCGAGCTCTTATTTCCAGGAGGCCCTAGTTACACATACATTCCTCAGCCAGAGCTTCTTTCTAGGCTCTTGAAGAATGTTATACAACCAAAACAAGGTTTGCAGTTGATTATTTTCACTCACGTTGTATCTTTCACTTGCAACACAGGAAGTAAACGGAGAGTGAAACCATTTTTTTTTAAACAAATAGTTCCACCTGAAGACAAAACAAAAGGTCAAAACATCTGAGGTGCTTTTAAGTCAGACATGGATGTTGTATTATATATGAACAGCATCCTTTCTTGCTCCACGGCATTCTACAGTATCTTCACTGTTGCCGCTATAATAAGCTTTCTGAGTGGGGCTTTTCCTTCAAGCATACTTTATTATTTGTTTATTTAGCAGACGCCTTTATCCAAGGCGACTTACAGAGCCTAGGGTGTGTGAGCTATGCATCAGCTGCAGAGTCACTTACAACTACGTCTCACCCGAAAGACAGAGCACAAGTGACTTGCTCAGGGTACCACAATGAGTAAGTGGCTGAGGTGGGATTTGAACCTGGGAGCTCTCGGTTACAAGCCTGTTTCTTTAACCACTGGACCACACTGCCTCCTATATTGACTATTGAGGCCTCTGCCTCTGAGCAATTGTGCCTGAAACACTAGTGTGACACTAGTGGGAAACTGGCCAGAAATCTCTAGCAGTGTTGAAAAGGCTTCAGCATGTAAAGGACTCCCATTGGGCATCTTACTTAGTGAGTTATGACTTTAATTTCCTATTAAAATGTAATTAGCTGTTGTATTAATGCCCACATGAGATTGCAACAGGATTTCCCTGCAGTTTGTAACGCAATGAGCCTTGCCAGCAGGGAAGCCCCCCAGTAATGGGTTGCTGGGGGCTGTGGATGCTCTGTCAGCACACTGTGAAAGTGGAATTGAAGATACACAATGTAGTCAGGTTTTGGGTATTGTTGGACAATCACAGACACCTAGAAATTTGAAATTTGGTTTTGTGTTTACCGTTCTTCTCTTTTTTTCTAACAATAGTTAAGAAAGTATATAAAGATACAAAATCTGGAAGCACCTTCTCCCTGTCTCCCCACTGAAAAACATGCGCCGCCCCAGTTCTGTATATCCATTCCACCAACTGGGGGTTTACTCAGCAAGCAGAGGCAGAAATGGTGCAAATATGGCAGCAGCCAGGGAAGTGTCTTTAAATTCAAAATCTTAAGCAACAAGACCTTGCGTAGCATTGACAACCATGAGATAGCCTTTTTGAGACCTAGCTATCCCACAATCACTGACCCCAGCCTTGCTGTTCAGCGCTGCTCAGGGTCTTTGCCACAGGAGGGAACCCGAAATGATATTCTGCATGTTGAATAAGTGAATCATGATGCTGGATTATTTATGAATAGCATTCACTGTTAAAAGCATGAGCCATGTCAGACTGGCTTGTGATTAAAACAGGTTTTTAAATGACTCATTAAAGCGCCATCATTCTAGCGACTGCATCTACGGTTGTTGTTGAATCACACAGGAGGTTAATTGCCACACTATCAAATACTCATCACAGAGTGTTTATGCAAAGATATTTAAGTCAGATTTATTAGCTGAGATCTGCTGCCTACCCTAACTAATTCTAAAACGTATCCAAAAAAAAAAACACACACACACACAGCACGGTGAAATGATTAGCCTAAAACCCCCTTTTCGGACTACATCGTGAACACAACCACCACAAACTCTCTATCTTGTTCATCCCATAGATTAGAATGCAATTAAAGCTCTCTTTGTTTTAATGAGAAAAGGTTTGACATATCGAGGACAGTTGCACTTATCATGAAATGAACCGTAGCTGTCAAGGAATAATAGTTACATCGCTGAGTGTTCTTTGTCATGACTTTTGACTGTGATTCTTTCCCATAGACAAAGCAGGTCAGCCCTAGTGATCAAGAATCATGAGCTGGTTTCGAATTTGTCCAACGCTGGCTATACTTTTGCTTAGAGTTCCATTCAACAAACAGGTTGTGCTGTACACTGAAGACCAATACTTGGTTGCACGTGGTGTATTTTTTCTGTGTAGAAGAATTGTACCCCTTTATATTATATCTTTCCATGCAGAAGCTATATAACTGGTGCCCTTTACAAAGTGAATGACTCTTTCCATCGTTGTACCTAATTCTCTGGTACTCGTGCCACAGAGTCCCTTTCCTTTTTTTTTTTTTTTTTAAATTTAGTAGTCGCCAATTATTTTTTTATTATTTTCTCCCAATTTAGAATATGCAATAATTATTTAGGCTCAGCTCTCCACTACCACCCCTGCGCTGACTCGGGAGTGGTGAAGATGAACACACGCTGTCCTCCGAAGCGTGTGCCGTCAGCCGACCGCTTCTTTTCACACTGCAGACTCACCATGCAGCCACCTCAGAGCTACAGTGTCGGAGGACAACGCAGCTCTGGGCAGCTTACAGGCAAGCCTGCAGGTGCCCGGCCAGACTACTCTGGTGCGCGGTGAGCCGAGGACACCCTGGCCAACCTAAGCCCTCCCAGCCCCCACCCTCCCGGGGACGACGGTCAATTGTGCGCCACCCACCCCCTGGGAACTCCTGTCCATGGTCGGCAACGGAATAGCCTGGACTCGAATCCCTACAGAGTACCTCCTGTCCCAAAAATTCAAAATGAGACCTTTTACCTGCTATACAGGGAATATTGTTTGAGCCCCTCCCTAGGCTGCTGCCTAATTGAACAATAACTTTCCCTGAAAAGAACCACCTTTTTTTCCCTTTTTTTTTCTTAATGCTTCGAAGGGTCTGCCAGGGCCCCAGTGCTTGTCACTCCTTGCCGCTCAAGTGTGACTTTTGAAATCTTCAAGTCATCACTGAGTGTTCTGAATGTCATTGTGAAGGTTAAGAAATATGAAAAAGTTCATCAATAGCACGCAGCCGTCAAGACTAGTTAGCGTAGAATCGAACCGTGAAAATAATCCCCTTTTATCCTGGTGTTCTGAAAACAATCCTTTGTTCCGTCTGCTCCTGTCGTTGCTTTCTGGGCTTAATTTACCCATGTTAAACAAAAACACAAACCCAGGTACAACCAAACTAAACTACTAATATATCACCTGGCTGTCTTCTCTCTGTCAGTCCTAATGAGCCTCACATTTTACTTGTACCATGTTATCATAAAACATAGAGTCTAATTCTTGAATTTTCCTGAATATAAAGTACATATCATCACTGAAATATGTAAAATCCTACAGTTTCTACCATATCTGTGGCAACTTGTAAAAATTAAATTTGTTAACTAGTTAGACACCCACTCTATTCTACTTCATTTACAATGAAAGGCATCTGACCCTTTTGAATGACTCAAACCTTTATTGAAGTCTTTTTTTAGGAGTTTGCATAAACCAAGGTAGTTTTTATTGAAATGCTTCTGCAGATAATAGGGAGAAAATAGTTTATTACTGTGCAATTCAAAGTTCTTACTTTGAACCACAATCGCCAGTGCACAAAACAAGACAAAATGAAAAGTAGCTTATCTTATTTACTTCCCAAGACATCCATCATTATCACCGAACCCGTCAAAATCACAAATTATTATAAATATATATATATGATGTATGCAAAGTAGTGAATGAAGGGAACCCCCTAGAATATCCAAACTTGGCAGCTTATTAGTTCCATAGCTTTTCTGTATAACTTTATATAGAATGTGCCAGTCTGACTATTCAGACATCGTGATATTTCAATTATCACTGTGTCGATTAGATTAATCTAAATAGAGGTAGAACTAAATACTGCCAAAATTTAGATACTTAATACAGTATATTTGTACTATTTTCCTATCTGGTTTCAAAGAAGATGACAGCGTAATTTGAGACTGTTAAATTACCTAAATGTGTGGTTCTGTTAAATAAATAAATACAAAATAAACATGTATTTGACCAGTATCCGACACCCTGACATTTTTATAGCAACAGAGCTCCCCTAATGTAAACTGAAATATATATATATATATATATATATATATATATATATATATATATATATATATATATATATATATATATATATATATATATATATATTTTACAAGCAGGAGGGATAAACTTCCACATACAGGTGAATTAACTACATGAAGCTACACACTCAGAAGTTTTTGTATATACTGTAAATGTGTACGGTGTGTTGGATGCACCTGTATGGTAATTTCATACTAAATAAGAGTCTTTATCTTCTTGTCTAGTATTTAAGAAAACCGTTGACAAGTAACGTGCCATTCATAATTAGTTTTGATCTAGATATAAATGTGCATAACAAGAATAAGAAAAAAGAAAACTTTGGGACAACACTTAATGAAAAACTGTCCACGATATGATTGTGTCTATTTGGAAATAACTTCAAACAGGAATAACTTCAAAAATATAAAGACAGGAGTCTCCTTTGATCTCCTCAACAATCAGCAAAGTTAAGCTCCATTAAAATTTAAAAACCTGGCATCCTTCTTCATTAAAACAACAACTTCTCTGTGTGCATCACAGGTTCTGATATTGGAAGTTTTTTTTCTTTCTATCTTTCTTTTTAACCATTTCGCTGAGCTCAGGAATCCTCTTGCTCAGCAATGACTTTATCATCTAAAACAATAAAGATATATGTTTTTATTATACACCTCTGTCAAGCACCTTGAAGGGATTTAGTTCCGTAAGATCCTACATATAAACACAATGTTGTTGTTGCTGAGTGTTTTAAAGCACTTACTTTACTTCATTTTATGTGTTTTTCGTGGAGAATTAAGGCAAAATGGTGGATTTGAGGTGTGCCCAAAGATGAAGCCCAAGTCACAAAGTGTACCGATACACAGTGATTTTGGAATTCCGTTTAAACTCTGAAATTTGGGGCTTTTGGTCTAAAGCTTTGGTGCTAAAACAAGAATCATTGGTTGGAAGTTCATTAAAGATGGAACTTGCTTTAAACACACACTTGTGTCCAATGAAAATTGTGTGCACGTCAGACTAAATGAATGCTGGCATACAAAGGCAGTCAATACTCTCAATTCACACCACTGTCCCACAGTAAATAAAAATGAATGGGAGTTAATGTTGGGCTTGGCTTTAGTACTGTGAAAGATGAGAAGAACAAACCCTCTGAATGCCATTTGTTGCGAGGGAATAGATTGGAACTGATGTAACAAACAAGCTGACTCAATAGCACGTAGTGCATAAGAAACACTGCCTACTTGATGCAGCAACCTAAACTTTATGCAGCAAACCTTCCAAAATGCACCATCTGATAACTTTTCAAGACGTCGATAATTTAATCAAAGAAAGTCTCTGAAACCTTTTTTTCAAGTTGAGCACGTCTGCTCATGAACGCCTACTTTCTTGGACATTGCTGCTTTATTAACACCCACCTTCAAACACTCCTTCCTTGAGTCAAATGAAGCGTTAGCTAAAGCTTCCAAGGGAACCAGACTCCCTTGGCTGTTCACACACCTCGCTGAACCCTCAGCTTCTTTGGAGTGTCTAAACCCGAAAGGCAGCGGTCTGCTTGTGCCTCTTCTCTGCCTTCATGCAGGCTGTTGATTCCCTCGCTCTAAACTAATAAAATACAAATATTACAATCTCTTCAGCGAATCGATTTGTGAAACCCTAGCCTAACTAAAAACAAAATCCTAATCTTGAACTCCTGTTTGCTCAATTAAAAATAAAATTTAAACCTCTTATTGCTTTTAAAATTATATATTCCAAATTCCCTACATAGATGTGAGCCTCATGTTACACAGCAAAGACCAAGATGCTACCTCCTGCACAATTCAAATTACAGCAGCAAATGTTGCCTTTTTCACTGGATAAGCCTGCAGGTTTTACACTGGGTTTATAATAGGACGTCTGTGGTATTTTCTGAACTTTTCTCTAAGTGTTCTGATGTCAGTATGTGTGCTATCTCATATAGTTACGTCTACAGTCACCTTTGCTAAGAAAATCACCCGACTTAAGAGAGACAAACATTCCATGTCTCCTTACACCCACCTCTCTTAAAAGGCCACGAGTCTGGCAGACAGTCAGCATAACAAAGTTTCTGAAACCATATCGTTACAAAGGCCTTAAATGGTCCAACCCATGCATTTGCCATTAAGCCAGTCTTCCCATCATAATTTGTGAATCAGACAAAGTTAAGAACAAACAGAAAAGCATAATAAAGACTGGAGTATACATTGTGCTTTGCTCAAAGGTCAGAGAGACACTCTGAAGAGGACATCAGATTCTATATATATATATATATGGTGCTTCTAACCTGTCGTAATTTGTGGCATTCACAACAACTTTGACATTTAGGAGGTTATCAATGAGGCAAGGAGAATCCTCCGTCAGGGTAGAGACGTTGTTTCAACAGCAAATTGACTGATGGGCACCTTCATTCACAAAGCACTGTACCTGTCTCTATTTGCAGTGCCTGACAACTTCAGCCATTTATAGTGTGGAGTGCAGTGAAGAATACTAATTTCTATACTTTTATTGTCCAGTGGTCGCAGTCTCAGCGATTCATTGCTCTTTCAGGATCAAGTATGCTACATTTTACAAACAAAGAGTAGTGTTAAAAAACGCATTCTTGGACACATTGTGAAAGTCTGCGTAGTAAAGTAATGACAGTTATAAAAATGTGACCGCTTCATTGATCATCGACAAATTACTCGACTGTCAGTAACAGAAGTACACGTGGCATCCACAAACATTAGCTCAGCCATTCCAATGTGTGTGCTGGTAACTTTACCTGCACAACAATTGTGAACAAAGTGAAAAGGCAAGTATAATTAACTGTTTTTCTTTTGTTGAATTAATTCTAGTGTACCCATTGTATAAAAGATGAATAACGGGCAGCAGTTTGTATAATTCCTATGAAGGGATTAGACAGATCTTTGTATTTACACAAGGTGCTAATTAGAGTTTGCAAAGTCCCTGATTATGGGCTGACGATGACAGCGTGATTGTAACTCCCTTCCCCATGCTCAGTGTAGTTTCCTTGATTTGGGGGTTAATATTACTGTACATTTTAAGCAATATGTTCCATATTTCTATTTCGGAACAGCTAGAGCCTCAGAACTCTTAAAACAGCCCTGCAAGTCACTGTTCAGATGTGCTCAAAGCTTGGGTGCCAAAAAACTTTGGATGCGCTATAAATATTTCCGCCCATGTTTCGTGCACCATGTTTGACAGTGTTGTAAAAAAAAGGAAAAAAGAAAATCCAGTCAAAACAGTCATAATGCCAGATAACCTTGTGCAGCTTGGGCTCACATGCCCCTATGGAGCCTTGTGACAAAGCCTCGAACCTCACAAATACAGCATGACCTCTTGAAGTAAAATAAACAATTAGCATAATGGGAAGAGAGGGAGGCTGTTACGCCTTCTGCATTAGCTCCAGCAGAGGGAGGCTCTTAAACTCCTTTATCCAGCACAATGATGCACTCAGTACTTGCTTTAAAATAAACCTTGCTCCTGATCCCTTGATTAGTACTCTAATATATTACAGCATACTGTGGTTATGGAAATGATCATCAAAAGTACACCCTGTCTTCCACCTGCATCCATATCATTCCTTGGTAGCCGATTCTACAGGTGCTGTCCAGATGCCCAGTTTCTAGATGGCGTTCTCATGTTTTTAAATCCTTTGATGAATGTGATCTTATCCAGATCATCACGAATCAACCCCCTTCATATTTTCAGAAGTGTTCATTAAGCCCACTGCCAGGTTTAATTGGCTCTTTCCCAACAAGAAGAAGCCTGACTTCCTGAAGCTTTCCTCGTAACATTCCTTCAGTAATCCACAGGATCAAACCCGCAATTACTCTGTGTGGATGTGCATTATTACCTGTCAAAGATGGATAAATACAGCCTAGCTTTCCTATAAAATCATGGTAGCATGCAGAGAACACACCGCAGGCATTCAATGGGCTGACATGGTGAAGTTATTTGGGAAGAATTCTTCAAAACGCTGCAATATATGTTTTGCTATATTACAGCAGAAATGCATTGAAATACTGTCCAGTTACATATTTTAAGATTACAGCCCATTCATCCTATCGCTATCATCTGAGGAAGATAGGAACCCTCTCTGTGTGTTTGATCAGCGAAAGGGATTCCTGGGGAAACGCAATACTTTGCATTCCTTCAGTTGCCTGGTTAATATTCTTCAGTCTCTGATAGCAGTCTGCTGCACCTCAACACCTGACCTAGATCATTCAGCCTAGGAAATCCCAAACTCAATCCCTCCTTATGTAGGGGTTATTCAGCATTGACTACTGGTGAGCTTTTTATTTCCAACCTTTGTTAAAAAAAAAAAAAAAACTCTCTTGCTTACAAGCTGTCTCAAACTTTGTGTGAACCAATTAGAAATTCCATATCAGGGGCACGACCTGCTCAGCATTTGTTGGGAAAGTGGGGGGGGGGGCAGTAAACTGGCTTCCAGGGAAGGCTTGGGTCTTTCATGCAGCCCTGGCTCAGGGAAGTCAGTTTACTCCTGGAGAAAGATTTTGTGTTTGATGCTGTTGTTGTTTTTATTTCCACAGGGTATAAAAGTTGCTTCCTGACTTCAAATGTGAGTGGCTTACACCTTCATTTAGCATTTACATACCTGTGTGGTAGCAATGTATATGTTCAGTTATTCAGTGCCACCACATGTTTATTGCCAGCTGCTAACAGTACAGCAAAGCTCTACCAATGTTTGGCAGAGTAAGGCAGAACTACATCTTTTATAAATCACATGGAAATCAAATTATCAAATCAGATCATCAAAGCTCTTAACTGTATGGAAACTTATTGTAGGTGTCTCAATTTTTTTTTTTTTTTTACATGTGTTGTTGCCATTATGGAATTTTGAGTGAATGAAATGCAGAGATCCAATTGGCTCAGATTATCAGATGATGATGATGACAGCAGGAATATCGACTTCCTGCCCAGTAGTCTGGTCAACACTGCATGTGTTCTCAACATTAAGTATATTCTCAATTTTTTTTTTCTGTCAAAATATGTATAGTAGTAACTCGACAGTACTTGCACACTTAAGTTGTCCCTTCTTTCCTTTGATGTCTTCCACAACGAAATCCCTATGGTCACGGGCACATTCTTCTGGGGTTTTTGTGTGTAGCCATTTTTTTACGTTTCTCCACAATTCTGTTTTAAATCCTCTGTATCTTAACTGTAGCTTTAAATGCTGCTAACAAGCCTCCATTTCTGATTTTAATCTCATTTTGAATCTCGCAAGCACACTCTCCAATAGAAATGTCGGAATGTGCTGTCACTCAGTAGTTGGGGAGGGTTTAAAGTATTCAGAACGAATCAATGATAGATGCAAGTCAGGAAGGCGGGACATTGCCCAGCAGCACTGGGAAATGTATTTATTATTATTTTTGAAGTAGTTTGTTATTAATGGGAAAAGGGTAAAGTCAAAGTGAATTGATTAACCATTTCCACAGTTTTTCCGGTGTTTTCCAGTGTTTATTGGCTATTCACCAATTTCATTTTTTTGTATCGGGGGTGTTTTATCGGGTTTTATTGGATAAAACCAAAAATCAAAAGCCCTACCCATATGTTAGCATTTCAGTGCTAAATCCAATAAAAAAATTATATATATATATATATATATATAGTATTTGTTTGAGTTTTTTATTGTCTAGTTTGACATTTTGAAAACATTTAAAAGTTGTTGAGTTTTTTTTCTGTTTCTTCTGTTTGTTTGTTTTTTTCAAATTAAAACAATTTCAGACCGTTTCTCACGCAAAAAGAAAAATAAACAGGAAAAAAAGACATGTAGCCTACAAAACAAATACATCTTGTATTGTGCTATATCACAAAACAGCCGGAGAGTAAACTAATTTTGCAATCACGGTGTGTTATGAGTAAGTCAAGACAAAGAAGGAAAAAGTTGCACAAGAGGTAAGATGTATGCAATGATTTTGCAATCAGTTTAAGCTTTCTCTATTGCTTGGTTAACATTAGTGCTTTAAATGGTATTCCCTTCTAATTCTTCCCCACATGGATGGATTGAGTCAAATAAATTGTCTTGCGTGTGAAATAAGCATCTAATTATTTAAGACTATTAAACCCTCTGCCTAATTGTATATTCATGTTATCCCACAAGCAAGACAAATAGATACTGTACACCTTACAATGTGATATTTTGCACTGTGATATTTTGTAACAATTGTAAGTCGCCCTGGATAAGGGTGTCTGCTAATAAATAAATGATAATAATAATGTAATGAGATACAGTTTTCTTTTTTTTGGGGGGGGATAAAACTTCCTTCCTACTGATACTGAAGAAAAAAAGAATTTCTTTTTTAACAAATGTGAGTATCTGTTTTTGTTTACCTGATTTCATTTAAGATTTTCAACCATATGTCTAGATGTCTTTTATGCAAATTGCTCACAGTTTCTGTTTCAGTTTCTTATGTTGTTGTTTTTTTTTTTTTTGCATCTCAATGAAATGTGGAAACGAGTTATATCATGTTGCATTAGATTTTTTAGATTGGTAGTTTAAAAAAAAAAAAGAAAATGGGTCGTTTTCATCATGTTGGTTTTATCAGAGTGGTAGAGCTGAGGTTTAAGATATACTTGGGATTGCAGGTGGCCTTCACTGGCTTCACTGTATGGGAATTGTGTTTAGTGATCTGGTGTTGCATGATGGGTGTATCAAGAGCATGGCTTTGACCCTTAGAAAGAGTTACAATCATGTAATTTTGCACATTATTTTGCAGTTGGTTATACTATGCATTTACAGTAGTTTACCCTGGTTTGCCATATTTATTAATATACTTTACCATTCTTCGGTATTCTTTACAATGCTTACCTATGCTTTACCACGTTTTCACTATGCTTTACTTTGCTATGCTTTTACTATGGAAAACATCTCCTGAAAAACAGTAATTAAAGAGAGAAGGAAATGCATGAGCAGTTGATTTAAAAAAAGATTCATATTTAGCATCCCTAAATAGTACGGGGGTGGGGGTTATAGCATGTCTGTCAAAGTGCAGACATTTATTCTGCATATTGAACCAGATTGCGAAACTTTCGCCCAAATTAATATTTATAATCTGTACTAAACATATCTCTAAATATATCTCACATATATTTACATTCTATTTGGGAGAGAAAAAAAGTGTATATGTTTAAAATAAAGACATGGAAATTCAACCAAAGAATGACAAGAACTCAGAAACAACAAGGTTCTTACCAATAAATGAAGAATTCAAAGAAACATTTTTAAAATATATATACAGTATATTATCATCATAATTATATATGATTCTCGTCGTCCTAAAATCAACTTAAGACTTATTATTGTGTGATATTCTGACCCATATATAAATGTATTATTATTATTGCATCACCAGTGGCAATATTGCCAAAGAAAAACAACCATCCTGCAATATGTACAGTATAACTCTACAAAAGGTCAAGTAGCTAGGCAGCTCAGGTACCTGCATCAGCCATACATCTTTAGGATGTGTGTTTCTTTGTGCTTTGTCCTAATTGGAGTTATGCTTCGCTTTGTCATGTTGTAACGGGAGACCCCAGAAATGGGGAAGAGAGAGTAAGGGATTTGGACTCAGTAATATTATACTCCAAGCAGACAAAGGTGTACATCAAACCATGCCTGCGACATTGTAAAGAAGTCTTTGATGACCGACTAAGTCTGTCTGCTTTGTATTTCATTTGAGCTTGGGGGTTTGGAGGCAGGGGATGATCGAACACACATCGCAGACAGGTTGTTTGTTCACTGCTGACAACGTATCTTTCATTTTTTGAAACCCCACTTTGAAGTACAAAAAAAAAAGACTTGGTAAGACTTTACAATTCAATACAGTTAAAATAAAGAAGATATCCCACAATTTTGGCACAGTTTTTTTTTTTTTTTTTTTTTTTGCTTTATTGTCATTTCAGAATTCCTCCCCAGAAGAGATAGTCATTCCTGACTTTAAAAACTGCAAGTTTCTGCAGGAAAATGGTAAATGTGTAGTAACATGTAAGATTTGCGCTGTTTTGATAGGGCATGTTAGGAAGGGCTTGACGAACAGGCATGTCTTGGTTAGGGGCTTAGGGAAAGTATTCTCAATAATGCCGGGTCTGCCAAGAATCAAGGAACCCATCATTACTAGTGAAGTGGCTGTCTGAATTGGATAAAAACAAACTTAATGGAAGTTTTACTGCTCTATTGCAAAACAATCCTGAGGCTCATTTTGTTAAAAAGTTGTTTGTATACTTTTCCTGGTAATACTTTATAATAAGCCTGATTTTTAAAACATAATTACAAATGAATTAGTGCCTGGTTTTACTTCAAATTAAGTAACATCAACTTTCATTTTCAAAACTTCAAATGGAGTAAACAATAATTAATTCTTAACTGTAGCACCTACATTAATTAAACACGAATAAGCATACTTAGCCTCTGAGATATTAAGGTGTGGTGACCAAAGAATTAGAGCCGTTTACCATCTTGAATACACAAATAAAAAAAATAATGACTGGGAGACAAGAGAAAAATTAAAATGTACAAGTTATCATAATCAAAAAAATAAATACAAATAAAATAAATACACTTTGAAGAATATGGGATTAGAAAGATCAAAATCAGTGGGTGTACATGGTACAGATCTGTGTAACGTACACGCAACCAGGACATGCAAAATCCTTTAAAACTAGAGTGGCAGCAGTACCCACACATGACACAAGTGATGGTGGGGTCTAGCAGCAAGTGCATCCATCGATGTGGGCAAGAAACACTTGTTCATGTCCTTTAGTGGTTTGTGGTTTCCTGACATTTTCGCCTGAGCTTCATGAGCTTCATTTGTGATAAACTCTCTCCAATTAAAATGAGATACATTCCTATATGTCACAACCATATGCTTGACATTCTGCCACTTTCACTGGGGAGCCTACTGCTCCACTGTCGCCCACCAGCTTGGATCAGTGGGTGGCGAGGCGACATCTCTGCCATGCATCTTTCACCGTGTCTCAGCCCATTGAAGCGATCATGGCTGTGTTGTATTGAGATAACTTGATAGAAAATCATCCCTTTCTAAAGAATGGTGAGCAATCGTTCAGAGGTTTACATGTAGCCTATCTGTGGCGCATGGTACAACATGGCAATGCGAGATGCTTAAAAACACATTTACCTTCCGTATGCTTATTGGGCTTTTTTTTTGTATTTGTCTCATTGTTTTTCTTTCATATGCTTTAGCATTGAAGCATTTCCCCATCAATAATTTGAAACACTCACTCATAGATTCTATAAGTAACACATAGATAAAAAAATGTTTTCATGTTCGACTAAGTTTTGCAATGGTTTAATCTACTATTACCATACAACGATTCACTGTGCATTTAGCTTAGTTTCCAATAATACAAATGCAATGGGGTGAAACTATTATGTAGGTTACAGTAGATTAGGTGTGCTACAGTGTGTGCTGTCTTGCATGCGCACCCCTACAATATTTGCCTAATCTCTGCCTGTACCTCCTAAATTTACCACCCATTTACCATGGAGACCTTTTGTTCTACAACTTTTTTTTTTTGCACCCAACTTTTTTATGATGTTGATCTAATCCCACAGAGGTTGTCTTGCTTCTGTCAACACATGCAAATGCTCAGGATCATAACAGCAGGGACAGAGGCTGTCTGAAACCAGCATTGGCTTTTCTACTGTCAGTACACGCCATGCAAATGGAATTTATTCAAATGCACATCCACCTTGTGCCGTGCACTTTCAGTAAGTCATTCTGCTTAGTCACTTTGGTTTAAAGGCGCAGAGTTCTTTAAAAAGATACAATGGCAAAATAAGTTGGCCTCAATATTAAATTTCTTATCTGTTTAATATACTTTTATGTGTGCTCTGTATGATTGTGTCTGATTAGATCAATATTCTCCAGTTCTTGTTAATATTGCTCAAGGGTGACTGTGGGTAAGCTCATTAGTGTTGCACATGTCTCAGTGCACAATTTTCTAGCCCAGGGGTGGCCAAAGGTGGTCCTTCCACTCCTGGTCTTTGTTCCAACCCTGTTCTAAATTGTCAAGACCTCCATCAGGTCCCTGAACTAGTTAATGGTCTTATTGTAGCCGTTAAACCTGGAGTGGAATGGCCCTCCAGGACCGGGATTGGACACCCATGCTATAACTCAGTGCCTAGTGCAACACTTATTTGTTTCTTTACCTCACTTCAGATGCTGTGAGGAGTTTCTTCAGGAGCTTTTTTTTATGATTTAAGCAGAAACAACAACAGAGAAACATGCATAACACATGATTAAGCGCATATAGAAATTACATATTAGAAAACTGTCATTACCTTTAAAATCCCAAATGGTTAATAATAAATGTTTTTTAAAAGAAATAAATAATCAAACAGAATACTAACCTCAACGCAAAATTACGGAATTAAAACAAGATTCGAAAAATTTGATTCTGTTAAGATCATTCAGTCCTAACAAATTGATATTTTGTTTTGCTATTAGCTTCTTTGAATGATTTAAAGGAGTAGAGATCCAAACAACACCAAAACAGATCAGTAACAGAGAGGCCCAGGGAGGCTTTTCAACCCATCAGCATTTAGGCTATTTTTAGCCCTAGGTACTAGTACTTCATGACGTAGAGAACTCATTAGAGATATTTATGGAAAGCGAAATGAAATAGAAAAATGATACCAGCTCTCCCTCAGGATCCATAATAGTTTTCGGTAAAATGAAGACAGAAAAAAAAAATCTGCTGACTGTTACCTTTCAGTATATAGCTTACCTCTAATGTTTCAGCAGGCCAATTAAACACGCATGTAACATAATTAGGTATAATAAGCACATTCATTCCGTCCTGAAGTCCGAGCCTACACTTTCCCAGGCATGCATCAATAAAGCCGTGCATTGAAGTTTAGGTTGTGTCGAATGTTAACTTGTGTCATGTGCACCTGTGTAGAAATCGTTCTTCAGATAAGCTGTGCAATTATAGAACATGGCTTCTTCAAAAGCGAGCTTCCATTTCATTTTTGTCTTGGGGTATTACCGTATTTAATTGCACCCATTAAACTTGGAATGGAGTCGCCCTACTCTGACACTACTTATGGCACTGCTATTGTTATACTTTATAATGGCTATGGCACTGCCATGAGTTTGATTGAATCCTGTCCCAGGTCTTTGTTTCAGCCGTGTTCTAGTTCATTGTTCAATTGATGTATTTAAACCCTAATCAGTGAATGACTTAATTCTTACCTGTTCACCTGGTGTACATATCCCCTCCAGGACCAGCATTGTCCATGCCTGCTTTAAAGTACCTTCAGACAATGTGAGACATTACTGGATCCTGCACTTTGTGGGAATTCTGAACTGCTGTGCAATTGATACGATGCAGCTTTGTACATTGTGAAACATCAAATATTTGCAAACAACATCAAGCACAACTACTTGCATAAAGCGCAATTAGCATTACTGTGACTTCTTATGAAGTACCGCAGACAAGGCCTCCTCCATTAGGAGCAGAGCGATGAAGCCAGCATGACCACCTCCATTCTGAAGCAGGTAAGTGAAACATTCAATGAACTTCTTTTTTAACTGCATGCACCCAGATTACCTGTTGAGGACTTGTATATGCACCTAGTATATGCACCTAGTATATGCACCTATATGCTTATTCATATTAACTCCTACCCATATAGTTAAAATCCACTGTGCGGTACTTAATGTATAGGTAGCAATCTGAAGTTATTTTATTGTTGCAGTGCTATTATATTTTCTTGAGTGTGGACTATTTAGGTCTCTCTTTGTATTGGTGCTCACACTACTGAGAGGTAACTGTGTTGAACTTCTTTTTGTCACATAACCCTCAGATGTGTGGATTGCTAAGAGACTACAGTAAATGAATCTAAATGAATGTAGCCACACAGCGCAAACACAATTTGAAAAGTCTCTAGAGGCTGTGCAGCTCCTCACGGAAGCTTGTTGACCTGAGACCCTTTCTTTGTTTACCACTCTGTGTCATACCTCTGTTATTTTTGTTTGTTGTGCTACTTGCCCCCCAGTACTGACGCAATTCTTCCTGTTGTGTGGATACTACTAGAAGCTCACCAGCTGTTGCCAGCAGATGTTTTGGTAGACATTATTGGAAAGTTTTTTTTTTTTTTTTTTAAGATTTGAGAAATGCTGGCACATGTTTGTGTGTTTACCTTGTCATCAAAGGGGAAGACTAAGTGCTTTATGAAGTGCCACAGAACCCCAGATGAGATTATGAAGCCTATTTTTTTTTATTTTTTTTTAATACACATGATTTGTACAACACATAAAGACCCAAGAACAGCAGGTGCAACGCAACAGTGAATTGCAACTTTGAGATGTCAGAACAGTGAATACATATTTTGTTATGTCAGAAGAATGAATTATTGCTTTAGTGATGTCAGAACAGGATGTTGTTACTTTGTGATGTCAGAACAGCAAATTCTGATTTCGCATGGGTCAGGCTTCAGTCATAGGAACTGTTCATTTATTTCAGAATCCTAAATTGTGCAATTCATGTCTAGATGTCATCTTGCATTGACCCAGAGAGCTATTCTCAGCCAATGAAGTCATATTTACATATTTACAGTGACCAGAAAAAGCAGTCAGTGCAGAGTGCTGGGTATGTTGTATGTATAAGGGTTCCTTACTCTGCAATAGACAGACCAACAGCAGTCTTGAACATGTATGTAGACAGAGAGTAAGTGGGGCTGGTAGGGTTCAAAGGTCACACTGCCACATGATTTGAATAGAATGGGGGAAGGCTGTTTAATGTGTAAAGGCAGATTTAAAGAAAAATGATAAGAGCTGAATACGGGGGCAACAGAACCCAGAGCCGCTGGGAAAGATTGAAGCAAACACCAGTTCATATGAAGAGAAATATTCAGATAAAAAGCTATTAATAATATGACATGGGAAGCTACTGTGCTTGCTTGTGGTTTAATAAAATGCCAATTTCAAATACTTTTCAAAGTGAACTACAGTGATAATAAGCACAGATAAAGGACTACGATACCAGACAAATGTCCCGAGTTAAAGGGAAATAAATGATTGCACGTTATCCTAAACATAATGTAGGTTTTACAATTTGAACACTGAGCTGTGTAATCAACTTTCCATTGATCTCCAGAACGGTAAATCAAAGTGAAAACATGTTCATTAAATGCAACAAATGCAAGTGTGTGAGCTCAAGGGTTACTGGTCCTCAGGCATTATCCAACATGAAATTAAATCCCATCTGAATATTACACTTCAAAACTGCACAATACAGTGGGGCATGACTCGTTATTTTTTAAACGTTCTCTTATTAATACTGCATTGCTTCTTTTCCCCTAGATGACACTGCAACATTTTCTGTATATCTGTATTTCTGTTTAATTTTTTACCTCCTTTATCATGGACTTGGGTAGCAGTTTCACACATTCCAAGTTTTATTATGAGACTGATTAGCCACAGTGTGTATAGGTAACAAGCTCAGGTTTTGTCTTATTGAATTCATTGTAAAACCAGGAATATATATATATATATATATATATATATATATATATATATATATATATATATATATATATATATATATATATATATATATATATATATATATATATATATATATATATATATATATATATGACCTAATCTTTTTTGTTTCTGAAATATCTCACCTCATTTGTTATAAGAAAACTATAAGAAAAGTAAATGATCTCTCTCATAATAGATCACGTTTACATACCTATACCGCGTGGTGACAGTTGAATGCGATACACAACTTCTCCAATGCGCTACATTACACTGTACTAGTCAGGAGCTGTTCAGCTTGGGGCAGTGGCCCCACTTGTGCTGAGGATGATAGACCCAAACCAGTTACCCTGCAGTGAAGTGTCTCCCCTGGGCCCGGGTATTGTAGTTCTGCTTCTGGTGGCAGCCTGCCACTTGCAGCTGGTTTCTGGTGGTGAGCTGTCCCCATGTGGTCCTGAAGCTGTCTGGTGTACTCAAGACCCAGCATTTTAGCTTCCCTGTCCGACGGGCAGCCGAACACCATCTAGCTGGGGGTGCAGAGCTCCCATCCGAGCATCAGGAGGGCTGGAGTGCAGGCTGTGGAGTCTTGCACCAAGGTAAGAGAGCAAGACCAGGGGCAACTGGGGATCCCAATTGGAAGGCTGTGGTGATGGCCAGTTATACAGCCAGTGTCCGATTAAAGCGCTCAACCAGTCCGTCTCTCTGAGGGTGGAGGGGGGGGGGGGCATCCTTGTTTTGTGTATTCCCAGATGCCGACACATCTCTGTGAACACCCATGACCTCTCTGCGCCCTTGATCAGAATGAAGCTCTTGGGGGACCCCAAAGTGGCTGAAGAACCCCTCCAGCTTCAGCTACTGTTTCTGCCTCCTGGTCAGGCAGCATGTAGGCTTCAGGCCACTTAGTAAAATAGTCGAGCATGACTAACACAAAGCAGTTTCAGGGTGGGAAAGGGGTCCAGAATGTTCACTTTTACTATCCCCATGGGGCTACCAATGGGTCTCTTGCGAGTGGTAGTTGTCGCAGCGGTGACAGGAATCTTCTATATAACATCTGCACTGGCCCCAGTAAAACCCCTGTTTTACCCAGAGTAGCATTTTGGTGATCCCAAAGTGTCCAGTGCCCGGGGTGCCATGGTAAGCCTTCAACATAGTCTACCATAGCTGGCTCCTTCCACTGCCGCTGTAGGACCCCAGTGCATACCCAGTCCAGCCCATTGTGACCATAGGCCTTTTATTGTTGTGGAGAGTAATGTGACTTATTCCCAGGGGGGCCGACTTTGGTCTTTCATCTGCTTTTCTTCATATTCCTGTGCCAGATAGAGTGCCTCTTGCAGAGTCTGGGGCCGCTGTAGTCTCAAATGCCGTCTCAGGTCTCCCGCTCCCAATGCTTCTACGAACTGGATCCTGGCTTGCTCCTCTTGCTCAGTCGTGGTTGAGCTTCTGTAAGCCCGGCGGCTTTCCCTCTCCAGCTCTGAGGTGAGTTTAACTAGGTTTTCTTCGGGTGGCCGCACCCGCTGTCTCAGCTTCAGCTTGAGGCCTTCCGAGTCCACCCTGTTCCCATACCGATGTGCCAAGGCTTTGTTGTGTAGCAGCTTCTGCTCTCCGGTGATGAGTTGTGCATCCCCCTTTAGTGCTCCAATTAGTCGGCTTGCTCTTTCCGTCTCGCTCCAGCTGTGCAGTTCAGTCAGTTTCTCCAGTTGCACTTGGAAGGCTTCCCAACTGTGTGTTCCATCGAACTCGAGCATCTTGACTGGTACGATGGCTGTCTTCTCTCTGTCTCTCTGTCACCTGCTGTGGTTTCTCCCCGCCTGCTTGTATCACTCATTCTCGCGGCTGTTCCACTTTTCACTTTCCGCCCAGCAAATCACTTTCATACCCACTCTTCTAAGCTGCTGTCTCCTGCTTCATGTCCTGGCCCCTGTAGCGGCAGTGACTCAGCTCTCACTTCACTCTTGCCGGTAATTGGTCCAGTGTGGCGAACCTCAGTTCCCGGTCTGCTTACACACCACTTGGCTTGCATGCTACTCTGGCTCACTCTCTACGGCTTCACGCTGCTTCTCTCCAGCGTTGACTCCATCGTCTGCTCGCTCGGTCTTAATATCTTCTTCGCTGTCTTCTGCGCTCTCTCCCGACTTCACTCTGCTTTTCTTTTCTTGCTCCTGCTGCACACACACTCTATGGGGAGTGCACACTCTTTTATAGTGCCTCCTTCGGACCCCGATTGGTCACTGTCCTGAGCCATCATTAGCACATTAGGGAGACAATCAGAACCAGACACTGACATCACACACTCACAGATGGGAGGAGGGAGGGTGGAAAGAGCAGGGGCAGCATAGCTGAAAGACAGTGCCTGCAACAGATAGGGAAGTGACAGTAAACACACATAAATACATGGTTGTCTTCTTTAGCTCACCAAATCGCCTGGTGCTACAATACTGTAAAACAAAGAGCTAAAGTTACGTATTCAATTCTACATTTAGCTCTTTAATTGGCAACCGTACCTACCCCACTGTAAATATTTGGGTGCAGCTTTCTGGTACATAGCCAAATTAAGACATCGATGTGTTCCATAGAAGCATGCAGTTGTTCAGGTCTTATGACAAGAGATATGGTAACGCCTGTCTGGGCAAACCATGATAAAGTGACATCCTCCAACTCAGAGTTGGGCTACGTACAGAAGAATGGCACAGAATATGAAGAATTACTGATAAAATGCAAATGCGCAACAGGCTTGTGCCAAGCTTAAAGTCAATTTTTAATAGTTCAACTTTCCACTGTTCCATTTGGGTTTTGATTTACTGTGCTTAGGTTCTGGCAGTAACTCTGACCAATAGTGGGTTCTATATAATGGGTTCAATATGCTTCATGTTTATTAACCAATTACCTTGTGTTTCAATAATTCGACAGTTTATATTTTACAAGCTTAAGGTTCTGTAATTCGATGCTACCTTTTTTGAAAAACACAGAGTTCCATGAACAATTATCATTGTGTAACTTATATCGTTTTATTTAGCAAACCCTGGTTTCTCACAATGAACTCATTCTAGAACCATCTGTTGTTCAGTATCTGAAAGCGGTTCTTTAGAAACCATAGTGACGTTTAGCTAGCAAGACAACGCTGCATGGTTCAAGACTGAATTGAATAAAAGTCTCGGATTTAATGTGTTTTGATATTTGGGTTATCATGCCCAAGCCTATGGGGGTAATTAGCGTCTATGAGTTTATTTCGGCTCTGAAGTTGTTGGTACCGTCTCAACTCAAAGACACTTCGAAGGCTACCAGAGAGCCCTGATAAGCCATGTGAGTTGAGATCTACATCCGTGGAGCAGAGGGTCACACGGCGTTCTGTATAGAACCATGTAGTAAAATTAGCAGCCATTTGAATGCTTTGAAAACATGTTCCTTAGTTCACAGTCCCACCCAAGCACACCAAATATATATAAACTGTAATGCAAAATGATTTTTGTTGATGCACCATATGGACGTTCCTATTGCATAACCATTGATTCTGATTTCATGTGCTCGAATTTAAAGGTGATATTGGTCATTTTAGTCCGTCTGTTTGTATCTGCGTAATAATATATAATACTGTGTACAACTATACAATATGTTCATTTCTGTCTATCTACATAGCTATCTGGCTTGCGTATGGTACATGTATACATGCATGCACGTGCATACATACATACATACATACATACATACATACATACTTACATGCATACATACATACATTGGCATAACTCCCTGTTCTTCCCGTTGGTATTTAAATCAATTGAGATCACTTGGTGATTACACACTGGCTGTATAGGTCGTGATTTCAGTGTATCTCTATAAATTGCATTCCAGGCAACATATATTTTTGATTCATTGCACTGTTGTGAATCCCAGAGTAGATTCACACGCACAACCCTGTGACTGGCGTATATCAGGTATTACTCATATTCCAGTAAACTTTTACACCACATGCATTAATAGCGTTTCGCCACTGAACGGCAATTAGACGACATAGACTTCAGACATCAACTGATGGAATTGTACTGAAATGCAGTTTTCGTTTGCCTGATTGAAATTGGTCTTGTTTAGTTAATTCCAATCTCGCTTTCGCACATTTTGCTTTATATATAAAGGAACAGTCTTGTCATCCTAATCAGCTGAGAGAATTTTGGAAGATCAGTACACAATCTTTATCAGATCAGATAAACGTATAACATCTCGGGTCTTCTGCCAGACTCCACTCAAAGTTTTCAACTGCTGAAGAAGGAAGATTAAAAGGCACTTTTGCACGTAAGTATATGATCAATAAATACGTTATATATATATATATATATATATATATATATATATATATATATATATATATATATATATATATATATATATATATATATATGTTTTTTAATGGCAACCAGCATTCAAGCAGCATTCGCAATCGTTAAATGCAACAAGTCCCCCGAGAATGTCCTGTTGGTTAAGCTACAAAGTGAGACGCAAAAAAAGGAGTTAATGTTCCCTTACCTGTCTGCATGCAAATTCCGTTCGAAGAGTTTAAATTGCACAAGCCACAGGTGTATGTGAGATGCTTATGTAAAGTGCATTCCCGACCTGTCGTTTTAGAATAGAAGCTTTAAATAGGTGTGGTGCTAAACTCGCTTTCTCCCTGCCTAAGTCATAACTTTTTCATCGGTCTTTTCATTCCGGTATTCTTATGGAATGTACTACCAACCAACAATGTGGGATGCCGTATCGCATCGCATGATCATTGATGATCGCCTTCAAACTTGCGGTTTCTCTCATTCATGAGAATCACGTAAGAGTGATAAAAAGCGCATCTCTGATCTAAGCCATTGCGTAAATCTCTCTCTCTCTATATATTTTATATCTATATATGTGTATAAATCGCAGCCAGTTGACTTTCTATCTTCTCAGTATTGCCACCAAGGTGGTGGAGAGTTTAAGCTTGCGGATATTGCAAAGGCTTATTAGATTCATAAGTCACACAAGTGGTGGGCGATCCACTGAGCTGAGCAGAAGTTCTCGCATGATGACTTCAAACAAGACACATTACCTTCCAGCATCTGTTGGAGAGACTGGATTTTAAGACCCTTCTGTCTCCAGGACAGCAGAAACAATGGTGAGTAGCTTGGAAATAATTATTTACAAAGATAATTGCAAAAAGACACTTGGGCACTTGATTAAGAACAATTTATGGGAGAATCTTTTTTTCATTCTGCTACCCGGATTTCATCACTATTTTTTTTAAGAAACATCCGATGAAGGGACCCTATAGGAATTTTATTGTTATTATATATATATTTAATAGTGGAGTATGGGAGCTTAATCGAATTCTGTCTTTGATTTATAATTGCATTATAGAGTAAGCGCCGCTGTAATAACGAAACGCAGATCGCATCCGATGTTTTATTTTTGATCTCCAAACCTTTTGCGAAGTATGTGGGCATATTGTGTTATTTCTGCGTGGTATATATTTAGAGGTGGGCAAACAGATGCAGTATCAATGGCATGCAACATGTGTGGGCATTTATTTGTTCAGCCCTGAAGGACTATAACTGCACATCTAAACGGAATAGATTGCCGTAGTATAGTGTCTGGTGGAGTGCATGGTTTGACCGGAGGTCCTGTATTGAGGAATATAACCCGCCGTGAAAATCACTGCTGCCTTTCTTAGAAATAGGTCCGGCCAACATGTGATCAAATATTAACAGGACGGGTTTGGCAGGAAAATATTCACGTGACAAGGTGTGGAGCAGCAATAGAGTAAAGCAATATCAAATGGCACTTAATGAAAGTACAGATTTGTATCCTTTATAACCGTATGCTTTCCGCGGCAGTGCTAGGGGACGCTTTCAGCACCTCGGACAGCGGAGGTGACAAACAGAATGGACTACATAACCCTACCTGGATTCGAACTTAAGTCTTGCGGTTTCGCAAAGCTATGCTATAGTGCGTGTGTTTGTTTTATGCACTGGCTTTTGGAGTCACTGTGATGTAAAAATAGATCACCGAATGCTGAACGCTTATCTCTTGGAGTTTTGTCGCCACTTAGAGCATGATAAAGTTGAAATCTTAGTGGCGCTGTGTTCTATGGTGTCAATCCTTTATCAAGCACCACTTGACACACAGCGTTAAGTTTAGGGAATGCAAGTGTTGGTCTTGGGAGATCTAACCACTGATCGTGGTTGTTTGCTCTTAACAAAGGTAAGGAAAGCATGACTTTTGATTTAGTTTTGAGTGTTTTTTGATGTATTTACGTGATTCATTCCATAAGCATTGCTTCGTGTGTGTTGTTTTAACGGTATAGCATTGTGGTTTGCATTGTTGGTTTATGCATGTATGTATATTCTGTTCGCGCTGCTTATCCGTATGTGATTGTAAGTGTTTATATGCATGATGTAGGGTATAGAGACAGTCGGTTATGTGTTCTCAAGAATTCGTTTTGAGTTATAGTGGTATATGACGCTAACCGGATTTCGTATATTCTTCAATACATTTAATGCAAACATTTGCAAACAACGTTTTATTTAATTAATTTAAACCCATAAACTTGTGCTTGTATAGTTGTAACTTTAAATGATTTCAAGAGCATTGTTTTGCGGCAGCAATAACAAACAGAAAGGACATGCGTGCTTGTGTCGATTTAGTTTTAGTTTATTCAAATCCATCTTGCAAAATGTTGAACTTTGAGGGTAATTTAGAATACTCGGAACATGTTCTTGAGTAAAACATGGGGATCTATAACTCATGCTAACAGATTTACAACCTCATCTGATCGATTTCAGATGCCGATAGTGCATAAATCATAATTGTAATATAGAAATATTATCCCGCTTTTAGCTGCTCTCTATGCCCCTCCGTTCATCTCTGGGATCTCACGCTCATGCTTTACTATGGCTGTGCTTGTGAATGTGTTTCATTCATGCAGCTCCCTTACTCGTGCATTGTTGATCTCAGCTGCGCCTCTTATTTCTCTTACACGCGCCTAATGTATTTCGATACATACATGCCCGGGCATACTGTATAAACAAGCGAATCTGTGAACTGCATTATAGCATGTACAGTGTAAAGAAAGGTGTGGTTAAAATGTAAAAATAGACGTGCATTCTCTGTGAGATCGATGGAGATAAAATGAGATGGTGCTTGAAGAGAGAGAGAGAGAGAGAGAGAGAGAGAGAGAGAGAGAGAGAGAGAGAGAGAGAGAGAGAGAGAGAGAGAGAGAGAGAGATACAGATAGATCTATAGAGAGATTCACAAATTGTATAGTCGGTATATTATTGCAGAGATACAAACTCACAAACTAAAACGACAATATCCAGCTTTCATTAATTCGTTCATTCATTCAATTAATAATTCAAAGCAGAGACAATGTTAAACGCAGAGAGAGAGAGAGAGAGAGAGAGAGAGAGAGAGAGAGAGAGAGAGAGAGAGAGAGAGAGAGAACCCGCCTTGTCTTTTTTTTGGCTTGCGGGTAGTGTAAAAGTCCTGTTGTATCGGCAGTTGTCTTAATTGCAGCGAAGTAAACGAAGGTGTGCTAACGGGCTCGACGAGCCCACCTGGTCCCATTCCTATCTGCTGGGATGTGTTTTCAGATTGTTCTGATGAAATACAAGGCGTGGTGCTGCAAGGAAACTCCAAGACATCAACGCCTACCAGTGAGCACAGATGGTACCGTTTAAAACACACAACCATTGCCTACTTTATTTTTTTTATATCGATTAAAAATTATACATTTGAAAGACAATTAATTAATTAATTAATTTTTTGTTTGATCCACCCTGCTTTTTTCCTGGGGACATAAGATATTGTTGATAATCAAAAGATTTGGCTGAGACTGTGCGTGGGAGGAGAGAGAGAGAGAGAGAGAGAGAGAGAGAGAGAGAGAGAGAGAGAGAGAGAGAGAGAGAGAGAGAGAGAGAGAGAGAGAGGGAGAGGGAGAGGGAGAGCGTGGTGGTTGGGGGTTGCACGACACACTTCGTATCAAGTTTTTTTTTTTTTTTTCGTGGAACTTTCTGCAATGTACGTCATCAAATCAATCCTTACAAGGTGTTGTCAGCCAACACCTCGAGAGAATCTCCCGCCCACTCCCCTTATTGCGCTGCGGCGGTCTGGTGGGCGTCATAAACAAAGCTTGGTGTTATGGGGCACGACTTATTCTGAATTACATTGTCCATCATCTTATGTAAACTTTTTTTTCAATAATAAGGTGTCATGATTTATTTTTTATTCCAAACCACATGAGTGTGGTTTCCTTTTCTATTATCGGTGTGTAGTACGGTACAAATCCCAAATAAAGAGCAAAACAGCAGTTCATATTAGTGCAGCGGAAATAGAAATCAATTTATTTATCTTTCCTTTGCATTGTATTTTGAAACGAAAATAATGATTTTTGTGGGTTCGAAAATTACAGTGATGTTATTATTATTATTATTAGTAGTAGTAGTAGACGTAGTAGTATTCCAGTATTCCAAGTCAAACAGCCCGCAGGTAATTATTTACATGTAATTATTACATTTTCAATTTTACTTGTTTGATTGTGGCGTACCTGTAATGAGTTTGTTGGTAAGCAATACCACCAAGAGAAGGTACCCATAGCGTTTAAAGGTATCAAGGTAAGCCTGTTCACACCTGTTTCGTAAAGGCACCCGCAGGTTAATGATATATATATATCATGTAATGTGTGTGTGTGTGTATATATATATATATATATATATATATATATATATATATATATATATATATATATATATATATATATATATATATATATATATTGCTCTTTTTATTTATTTGTTTTATTTTTTTTTCATGTAGCGATAGAACTGTGCGCCCGGATACCGTGTTGCATCTGTCAAAGCGCGCGCTGGCGTTACACCTATATCTGTTAGTGTCTGTACAGCGTGTACGCAGCGACCTTGAACGCTATTGAAAAAATAGTGTGCTTTGATTAAAGAGGACAAACATGGGCGGTAAACAATATATCCAAGAGAGGCAGGTGCAACACTGCTTTTGGACCTGTGTTTGCATATGATTTTTTTAAAAAATTTTTTAACAATGCCGTCATATTGAATTGTTCTGAATGAGGCAGATCGGGATCGAAAAGTAAACAACCAGGCATGCGATGGAAACCAGAAGAAGGCTTCTTTATAAGCGAATCCGATGCTTCCTGAGGATCTACTACTTCACTCAATTCTCTTTTAATGGGGGCTTCCCTGTTTGCACACGTTTCTCGAACAACCTGAAACTATTTTTTTTTAAATTATCAACCACTTTAGGTTCCAGATTGTTGTTCATCTGTTTATTAGTTTGCATGTCCCTAATGACACACAAACGGTTTTTAACTTGGAAACATGAGTGTCTTAACATGTCTTGTACTAGAGCATGCATTAGACTTGCAAACATTTATACATCAGGCTGTTGTGTATGCATGTGTGTATACCGTGTCTTTAAGTGCATGGACAATGTCCTCCAATGTTATCCAAATACTTTTTGGAGGGTAGTGCATGTCTGCCTGTATGATTCCATGTGTTCTAGATATGCTTGTGTCTTTGCATCATTTCCGTTGTCTATAGATTCACGGTGTCTGTCCACTGTAACCTATATACTGTACTAATATATAAGCCTGAAATTTGTAGAAGGCACTTGCTAAGGCGCTATGAGTGAAACAATCTCTAAAGAACTGTCAGGGTTTTTCGCATTGCCCTATCCACACATTTGCATAGTTATTTGCTTGCATCTCAGTGAGTAACAGATACAGACATACAAATATTGATCCAGCAGCAACATTTTGTATTTATTTTTCGTGCTGCTATGTAGTCATGGCATATTGTAATTGCCTTAAATGTGTTTCAGATGCCATTATTGTGGGTCACTTCCTGGCAAAGTCAAAGGTTAAAAGTTAGGAAAGTCATTCCTCGACTTCTCTACTGGGTTTTTTTGACTGTTGTTTTTTTTACACCTGATTGCCGCACTTGATTTATTATTGATACAAACATGCTATCAGAAGTAGCCCACAAGGATAACACTGGCCATACCCGAAGTGCTTTGACATGACGTCCTGATTCTGATGTACAGTAAAACCTTGTGTTAAGGACACCTCAGTAATAAGGCCACTTCAGCATTCACTTTTTACAGGGCAGATTTGCTCCAATTGACGGAAATAAAGTCACACTCAATATTAAGTCCACCGCTTTATTCAGTATTAAGACCACAATCTGCAATCTCAGATGTATCAAATGTCTGTTAAAATACCTCTTTAAAAGATCAACATGCACATCAAGCGAGTTACTGACGTTTAAAATAAACATACAAACTTTAAACCCTCTGAAAACTTGATATTAATTTGCACAATTTGTTTGCATAAAAAACTAAAATAAATATCAGCATCGATAAAAATGGATAACCTTATTCATCTCACAATATTCTTTTCATATAAAACTGCAATCTCAGATCATTTCAAATGTACTTTATTACCATGTATGGCTGCTATGTAGTGCATGCTGCAGTGTTCCTTGGCTTAACTACAACCAGGTTCTTTGTGATGCAGACTGATGCTCTCAATTGGTGCTGTATTGGCTGGAGGCTGATTCTAGCAAAGATAGCACCAGTAGCTCAATCTTTCCCATTTAAAGCGATGTCCTTCAATTAGACTTGATATTACGTTTTTTTTCTCTTCCTTTTTAAATCTTATGGCTTTTCACTCCTTTTTTCCTACTTTTATCCAGGATGTGAATGGCCTGCGTTCATGTCCAGTTTCTCACCAGATAAACATTAACAGATCTGCCACTGCCAAGATGACAATCATGTCCCAGAGCCCATTGCTTTATCAGTTGGATGTTATTTGTTTTATGGTTTATATTTAAGAAAACATGCCAGATATATTTTTCATGAAGCACTCAAATGCTTTTGAAGCTGTTTATCTCTGCTTAGTTGGGTTATGGATTATGAGGCAGTGTATCAATCAGTCATACCCTTTTAGGCCCTTTTTCATAATACTAATTCTAATTATAATAATAACAAAAGTTACTGTATGCTCAATGTGTTGGGTACTATATACGTTTAAATGAGCCCTGTAGGATAGAGCGAGAAACTACATAAAGAGGCTCTGCTGCCAATTCATTTTGCCACTCACGCTAACAATACAAGATCACTGGATCGTTTACCCAGTCCTTTTTCAGAGCTAATCTAATACAAAGACATAACGTGGCTCTAAGTACCAACCGAGAGACAATGCTAAGCTAAGGTTCTATACCCATAGGGGCAAAGCTAATTTAGGAAAAAGCTCTCCACTTTTAGAAACACTCTGAGGCTTGATAAAAACATGAGGATTCCTATGCAAGTTATTAGTCTCCCTGACAGCTTGTAGTTAAGCAGTGATGAACTTATGTTATCTTATCAATGCTTAAATCCTTCATGTATGCTACCTGTAAACCAGTTGTGTGCTGGAATGAGGTTGGGTGGGGTATTAGATTCAAGACGACCCACCCATTTCATTTGTGAGCCTCCAAAGATAATCAAAATGTCTTTTTTGTTTTTAGGACTCCATCCATGCATTTTGCAGTAATTTACTGTCCATTCAGTTTTGTTTCTGAAGGCTTTGCACTTCAGCGTGGTTTTACGCCTATTTGCACATGGTGCCGCATGCATAATATAGAAATCAGCAGAAATAATTATCTGCACCGCTCACGACTGACTTGAAAGAGGCTTGAGGATCACTGAAGGTGTGTGTGGGAATCCTTATATGTTAAAACATTTTATGCATCTGGCCTTGGCCTTGTGGGGATAATTAAGTAAAAAAAAAATGTGGGTGGAAGAGCTTGAAAAAGAGTGGTGAGGATTGGCCAGGTTTCAGCCGCAGTTCAAAGAAACAAGGAAGGGAGAAAAAAACAACTTGCGTAAGCAGCCATATTGAAGATGATTGGCCTCTGACAATGCTATGTGCTGTGACTTTTAAAGGCAACAAATGTATGGAAATGCACTGCGTTAAGAATTATGCAGCTTCTTCTCCATGTTAACATCTACACCCCCGTCCACTTTATATGAAGAAGCTCATTAATGGACTTTTGTGCTTGTCAATAAGTAAGCCTGTGTTGACCAGCTCAGATCAATTGTGATTTAGTACGCCTGTTATATGACACTTTATTGAATGAATGCTACATCATCAATGGCTTTTTATACTAATGGTAACAATTACTTGTTGGGATTTTTTTTTTCATTAGCTTAATCTAAAAAGATAGGTGTTATATAACAACACATGCAAAACACCCTCCGTCTGTACACAAGAAAGTCCCTGGGAAGAAGTGTGCAAGCGTAATGAGCTTTAATAAAGGGCTTACATAGTAAGTATGCTCAACTACAGATCCCAACTAGGCATTAAATGCTTTCCTTAATGAGAGCAGTCAGCTTTGGGTTAGTTGCTGTGGGTGCAGCTGAAGTTAAACGTGTGAAATGTACAAACAGGAAAGATTTAGTGAGGTTAATAAGAGAAAAAAAACACAAAAGCAGCTCAAATAATGGTGGTGCCGTATCCATTATGATGTACAGCTATAGCGGTGCCATTGACTTTAATTGAATTCAGGATTGGATGGTTTCATTTTCCAGTGTTTGCTAAGTGACTGTGCATTGCAAGTTGTTTTTTTTCCCTTTCCTTAGTATTAAACACAGACACACACGTACACACACACATACAGACACACACACAAACACACACACACAAAGAAAACCATTATGCAAATCAGCACTTAGTAACCAAGTAAATTATTTACAATTCCAACAATAATACAGGACATTTCTGAGAAATAACACATCGGAGATCTTAAACTAGAAATAAATTACAGATCTTCTATATATTTACCCCCAGCCCCCATTCCTAGCTTTGTCTAGTTAAATTTCCCTTGTCGTTCCTCCGAGAATGCCCCTATGCTTAAGGACATTTTAAAGCCTATGTTAATTGCTGGATAACAAACACCTTCAGACTTCTCTCTATTCCAAACCATAGCTTTTCTTCTGAAGATGGTTTGCATTATAAAGCCGTCAAAAGTCACTGTAGTACTGCGCGATGCGTTTAAAATGGAAGGCAAAGCAGTACTGTAGCTAAGGAGCTGTTCCATCTATGCAATTAACTACAGTATAAACCGACTCTGCATCAGACCTTTATGTCATATGTATTATTCACACTTATTGATTTTCTTTGAACAGCTAATGATTTCCTGTACATCACGCATTTGGTTTTTATCAACCACTGACCCATCTTTCTGTAGGCAGGGCCTTTAGCTCGGTGAGGATTCCAGAATAGGTACGAGTCTTCAGCAAAACTGATAATGACATCTGGTCTGCCCCATAGCCAATGCAGGGTGCCAATCTATAACCCAGGCACCCGTGGTGCTGTGTGATTTGTTAATTAGCTGGCTTTGTGTACTTATAGGTATAGGATCAAGACCCATGGGCATGCAATTGATTTAGTACTTTGGTATCCTGGTATGGTTTACTTGTAGCAGCTTCAGCCGCACCAAATAGCATCCCAGCATCAATTCCTACCAGGGATGAAACAATAATGCATGACTGACACCCCTGCACAAGAGGTAACCCACACCCTTAAGCACTGTTTATTAACCAATCTGCATCTCCCAGACCTGAACTAGGCTGGGTTAGAGTGGTGTATTAGCTAAATCCATTTAGAAACTGACAGCTATTTTGCTAAGCTGGCTTCAGGTGCTCTCGGAATAGATCTCCTGTCAATATTGCTGTCAGTATATAGAGGAGACACATGCGACCCAGACTACCATAATACAGAGGTGCTGAATAACAGAAATTAGAAACGCTCGCCACAGCACTGTCAGAAGGAGGCAGCATGATGAGTATGGAAGGTTTTTCTTTTATGTAACGCTTTCTCATTGATTACTCCTCATTGATTACTTAGGAGTAAAGTCTGTTCTCACATACAGGTTTGCACCGTTGTTCCTGAAAGTGATTTGAAACTCTGAGGCACAGATTCTATGTGTTACAGATGTTTTTATGCCAGAGATACCATCTGCAGAACAAATGAATGCATTTTAACAAGTCTGTGTTGCATATGAAAGATTTCTTGTTTTACGTTTAACTCCTGTCCAACCCTGACATGGAGTAACATGACTAATGCAAAGCTATCCTTTGTGTAATTCTCTAGTGTTGTTCTTTCTTTCTAAGTCTATTTAACTGCAGCTGTAACATTTTAACTATACCAGCATATTGATTTCATGGAGCATCGTTTGATCATTATTCAGCATACACTTTTTGATTAGCTCTGTTTCTAAACGTGTAGGGATGCCACAAAGTCGCTATGATTTTAACGTTTATAAAGAGTTAAGAGAACGTTTTAAACTGTTAAACCAACGTTGCTTGGCGCCTGAGGAAACTGCGAGCAGATTACATTTGCCACTGGTTGTCTGTCATGTATATTCACTCCCGCCTAATTCAATGAATTGAAAGACTATACTTGACCCATACCTTTATAAGTATAAATATATATATATATATATATATATATATATATATATATATATATATATATATATATATATATATATATATATATATATATATATATATATATATACACACACCAATTGAACATTTAAAACGAATAAGAAATAACTCAAATCTTCATTCAAACAGCTGAATTAAAAGCTTAGTTTATTTCTGGTTTGGTACATTTTTATTTATCGGGTGCGTTACGCCCTTCTGGAAAGAACGCGCTTAATTAGCCCATTGTGGTTTAAGCGTTGCTAATACGTTGGCACAGTGGAACAGAAGAACCGCTAAAGCTACTTGGCTAGTGAACATTTTCAGAAGGGGCATTCCATTCTTTTCAATCGTAGTTATTATTCGCCTCCGGGGTAAGTACAGTGTAGCAAGCTAAAATACTTACTCGCCTTATGTCTCGGGTCTTTGTGAAGTCAGAGAGAGTCAGCGGCAGAGTCACATGCTGCAACGTCATTAGCTGTCGTATGAGGATTCCCAACCTCTGTCTCATTCACAGCACCAGGAGTCTGATGAGCAAGCTATATCTCCTAACAGTGTGTGTGTGTGTGTGTGTGTGTGTGTGTGTGTGTGTGTGTGTGTGTGTGTGTGTGTGTGTGTGTGTGTGTGTGTGTGTGTGTCTCTGTGTGTGTCTGTGTGTGTGTGTGCGCGCGCGCTAGCATGCAATCTTTCTGTTTAAACCGAGATCAAATGGAGCCACTCAATCAGGGGATGCCATTACCTCCACCATGCAATTTCCACCATCAATAATTTAATCTATTTGCTACATAGCAAGAAAAGAGAACTTCGGGCACTTGAGAAGAGAAGGAAAATTAAACAAACACAGACACACACTGCACACACACACACAAACCCAAAAACCTAGGGAGTTTCATCAAAAATCCCAAATGAAACTAGCCTGCTGATGTTAACTTTTACAACTAGGCATTAAAAGGTAGGGTTTTTTTTTTTTCTTGTTACATGTATATCTTGTGTGTGCGGGGTGGTGTGGTGTGTGTGTGTGGGGGGGACGTGTGTGTGTGTGTGTGTGTGTGTGTGTGTGTGTGTGGAGGTGGGGGTGTTGGGAAACCGTTAAAGTAATGACGTGCTTGATTCTGTAAATGCATCCAATACATGGCTGTGCAACTGTACCGGGGCTGGTCATTAATAAGAAATGTTGTGATTATCTTGATTGAATTCTTAATATGAAAACTACGGGGGATGGGGGCAGCATTGAGGGCAACGATTGTTTCCCTCTTTACTAAAAATAACGAGAACTTTATGTTTCTTCATTTTTCTTTAAGTTAAATAATGCTATATATATATATATATATATATATATATATATATATATATATATATATATATATATATATATATATATATAATAGTATACAGGAGTAGGATACAGTATGATATGAATACGTGTAGCAGCTATATTGTACAGCATGTAGTTTATTTTTGCTTGAGATCTAGAAAAGGGGCGGTGTATTTGAAACGGGCTGCACGCGAGTAAAGAGTTGTAAAAATAAATAGACGGGGGTTAGCCAATGGAAGAAGGAACAAGCGTCTAAATAATTTCTTGATTGTCAAAAGGCCAAAGAAACGCTTGTCTGAAAGGGGTTTGAACACACACAAAAAGCAAGGCGGTTGTAAGCAAATAAAAAGTCAGATCTTCTCATAAAGATTTTATAGGTAACCTGAGACGGCTGTGCTAGATCTCTCCGCGGGAGGCTTGCTATGAGTATCTGCCCGCTGACGGCTAATTTCACAATGCGAGGATGAATTTAAAGAGGAAAAACTGTCACCCACCGATGTCTGTGCGCAACTAAAGAAAGTGTATTGGAAATTACTTTAAAAAGATGGACTCTTGTGCTGGACGCTGAAGCAAGGACAAAGTTTGGGTTTTTTCCTGGTGCTTATAAAGGTTAGCATGGTTTGATACTGTCAGTTTGGGCGCTGGTTTGGATTGTAAAATACAATATAAATATACCAGACAGTAGCCTTTTGCAAAGTTGTGTCACTTTGAAATCCAAATTATTCTATAAAGATATATAATATATCAGATATACATGCATTTGGTGTATTTGTATTGTAGACATATTTACAATATTTTCGATTATGTTATGTTATATATATATATATATATATATATATATATATATATATATATATATATATATATATATATATATATATATATATATATATACACACACACACATACACACATTTACCGATAAGACAACAGGTAAGTTCTTGAGAGCATTTATATATTTTATTATTTTGCTACGTATGCAAAGTTTAAAATCGTTATTTGTTTAGCGCTCAAAGAAAAAAGAAAATCTTTTGCAAATTTAGCAAAATGTATGCTTTGAAATGCAGACACGAGAAGCTCATTGTGACATACAAATCTTTCTATTCTTTTCCTACGTGGTATGTGAAAGAAGCCACAGCAGAGCGTTCAAAAGCATACCTGCTGTGAATGAGAGTTGTTGATGTTGATGTTGTTGTCGCTGTTAAGAGTGGTCTGGGCTCATTAAAAGGTGTCTGGGTCAGTTTTGAGAAAAAGTAATGTGCTTATCTGACTGAAGATAGAGTTATTCGAGGCGTAGTTACCTGAAAGATCTAAGGAATCAGGGGGGAATAGAAATGCCATCTGTAACAGTGCTTGTTGCAAAAAGCAACCTGAAAAACTATTCTGCGGACAAAAGCGCCCTCTAGCGGGAGATTCTGAGAATGACCGACAAGTAAGTAACAAATAATAAAAAAAAATAATTTTAAAAAACACACAATCTAAGCACTTTTGGTTTTGTACACTATACAATAGTGAAATGCATGCATGGTGTATTTTCCAGACACTGTAGACATAGTTCATTGAGTACACACATGCATAACGATTTTACGAGAGGGTTTGATGAAGAAACAAACAATTTAAGGAATGTACCGTTTTGCACACAGCGTGCATGCATAGAAAGGTGTAACCTGTCCAGTGAAATCGTAAGTATGCAGTTAAAGGAAGTTGTGCTGCATCAAATGATTTTGAGGTGAAGCGTTTGAACTGTTCGTCCTCTGTGCTACTGCGATATCACTAAGTGAGCTACATTATACATTTGTGTTATCTTATTTGATATGATTGGTAAGGAAATTAAGATATGGTGCATATAAAAACGCGAGCTGAACTCCAGGTACCCCAAATATAACACGAGTACATTTGTTTTATTTTTTAAAGTGTTTGCTGCCGTATTTTCAATATATACAGACCTATAGACGAGGGTGGAATTAGCTAGAAGGGGACCGTGTCTATTGTGGTTTGCTGTCGATTACCCTGGGTATTATGTTTCCATTCAGCAACAGCCTGGAACGCTTTTAAAGACGCTGCATTTCTCCAGACAGCCGTGCGACGAATTTGACGAGAATTTATGGCGAGTAAGTTAAATCACTCTGCCATACGTGTACTTCCCAAAGTAATTGAGTCTTGCCCTTCAGCCACGGATGATACACCGTTTCAAAGAAGAGCGATTGGAACACTGCGTGCTGATAAATACATCTGCATCATTCGCCTCTAAGTGAGAAGTTATGGTGGATCGAGCGCAGTGGAAAAAAAAACCCCACCTCGTTTGAAAAGCTTGTTTCTCTGGAGTACGTGCGCTTGTACCACGAAGCTCGGCAACTCCGTTCCTCCAGGGTGGGTTTGACAGTCGTCAATAAATAATTAAGTACTTTAGGACCTGGTTTCATACGTCCAATTAAATTATTCAGGTCACGGTTGGAATAAAGACTTGGAAAATGGAGTTGCCTTTTTTTGTCCGCCTCCTATAAAAAAACAACCCGCGACTGATATAAACAAATTGCTAAGCTAATTAAAAAAATAAAATGGATGTAGCATTAATATATTCATGCGCCATGCTTTTAATTTTGCTACATACGCCGATATTACCATTATAATGTAAAAATGATGTCCTTGGTTGGTTTTTATTTTTATAAGCACTGTAGCAGTTTTCTTATTTAATGTGGGAATTGTAATGTTTAATAAAACAGATTACATTAAACTTAATGAGCTTGCTTAAGTCTATTCACACATTGCGGTAGCACGTATACTCGGAGCTGATTTGTTCCAAAAGAAAATAAGAAACAGAAGAAGAGGCCCGATGTTTCTTATCTTACTATTTATTATAGTCCTTACTGAACACAAATCTTTTGCAACCGCTTTTAAAAACCTAATATTTTAAATGTTTGCGCATGCGTTTCAGACGGGCAAATAAATAAATAAATAAATAAATAATACACATTACGCAGTAGAGTGAATAAATACTCAAATAAATGTGTTGAATAGTTTGACTGTAGTTGAGATGAGGCGAACAGCATACTGGTTATATCATTCTTTACTTATCTCTCCAGCTGGTTTGTCACATGTGGAGAACTCCACCCCGAACCATTTGCATCCAGTTTTACATAGACACATAAGTCACCTGTGAATTGGAAGAACTATTGCCATAGCAACCTAGTTAACGATGCGAAGGAAACAGTTAATACCAATAGGCCTAATATGAGAAGATGAGCTGCGCCTAATTGAGTTTTGTAAGCCATTGGTTGCTACAATAATAATAATAATAATAATAATAATAATAATAATAATAATAATAATAATAATAATAATAATAATAATCATCATCATCATCATCATTCCATTGTTTGGCTTTATACCTCGTAGCATTTTTATATTGTTGAATATTCGTCATATTCAGCGTTTTTCTTTTTTTTTTCTTTTAAATATAGTTAATATTCCTGTCTTTTCATATGTGCAAAACTGTACATACCTGGCGTGGTAGTTAAAATGTGTTTGTGAATCCGCCCAGCCTATCTTCGTATTGCAAATGCCTTTGTTAGTGGAAAGAACATACCAGAAAAAACCCGGGACGATTGGTTTTAGGTTGGGAATGTCAGACTGTAGCGGTCATTTCATTTTGCTCTCACCCTAAATATAATATAATGTACTAAGTTGTAATTATGTAATAATTCCTCTGATAAATTATTTGACAAAAGCGGTAGCAAAGAAACCTAGCCAGTATAGGGCACCCTCTGCTAAGGTAGGGACATGACAGGTGACAATAACACGTTTTCCTTCTGTGACGTTAGGAACATTCTTATGGGCTTACTCATATTAAAGCTTCACTCACACAGGACGCGAGAAAACTTTCTCTGTTCTCGTGCTGCTTCATTTCAGCGCTCTTGTCCCAGGGAGTGAGTCGGCTATGGCAAGGGAATCCGCAATTCCGAGATGGGATGGGTTAAACCTCATTATAACATTGTGGTATGTACATATGCATTTGCAACCTGCGCTTGCTTCATTGGGCGTAACCGCGGTAAATAAATTAGACAAATTTTGCATATTTATTTCTAAAGAAAGTTTGGGTATATCAACTGTGCTTTAATATAGTGGTACAAATGTGATCTAAGGGCGCCTTCTAGAGGCATAACGTCGATAGTGCAACAGACGAGTCGTTGAAAAGCTTGCTGTTGACACAGGCTTCTGGTCTGGTGAATAGAGCGTTTGTTTCTTCTTTTGTAAAACTAACCTCTTCTTTCAGTTTGTGTTTTATAGACTTATTTGAAATGACAACCGATATATTATTGTTATTCTGTAGGGGATTTTTTGACCTGAAAAAAAGAAACAAGGACCAGGGGTCACAAATGGAGATTAGATAAAGGGGCATTCAGAACAGAAAATAGGAGGCGCTTTTTTTACACAGAATTGTGAGGGTCTGGAACCAACTCCCCAGTAATGCTGTTGAAGCTGACACCCTGGGATCCTTCAAGAAGCTGCTTGATGAGATTCTGGGATCAATAAACTACTAACAACCAAACGAGCAAGATGGGCTGAATGGCCTCCTCTCGTTTATAAACTTTTTTTATGTTCTTCTTATGTTCGTTATTGAAACTATACATAGTTTTACACATTTGAAATGGACTGGACAGGATTTACACAGCGATGTATTTCGACGTCCTAATGTGATTGCATGTTTGTCCAAACCTTAAAAAAAGCTTGAATTGCACAACCCGTGAGTAAATAAAACATTTTAAAAATCCGCCTAGGTCGGCAACTGTTATTATTGTCTAATTACATAATAAGTGGTTTATATTCTTTGTCCTATGGAAGGCTAAGGCAATCAAATACAACAAAAACGATTAAAGAGAAGAGATTAAGTTGCAGTAAAATAAACCTAGCAATTACAGGGTTACAGCAAGAACAAACTGTACATGCATTCTATCTGATAATTGCTAGGCTCGTCTACTGTCTTTGAAACCCGTGGGAGCTGAATGGTAATAATGGGGTGTACATTACTGCCTGCCATTACACAGTCTCAATGTAAGTGAGGAACCAAGGGTGCTGCAATATGGCATCATGCGTTGTTGAAACATGTCCTTGTTCAAATCCACTTTGCAAACAGAAAAGGAATACTCCAAAACTGTTGGCACTGGCTGCCACTTGAGATCGAGCTGCGGGACTTTTTGAAACGTTACACCCGTGTAATTTGTTACTCAAGAAGCGCGGTGCCCCCCGACACTGTATCACATTACAACCATTAAGCTAATTGATTAATTCAATAATGAATCAAATAAGTGGACTTGAGAGCGAGCAAGAGATGGCAACGGGGTAACAACAGCCCTTCCAGTGAGCGTGTGCGTAATGATACTGAGACGCTTCTAAGTAAGAAACCCTTTGCGGCTTGATTGTCATTCGGCGAAGACACTGTGTTAGTACAAGCGGCTAGCCAGTGAGGGAGATGGCTGTAATTATGGTGACAAGTTTCCCATGTAAATGTTGGAACGGTGACATGTACCCTTGTAAGCCACGTGGAAAGAGCAAACAGCGAAGTGGGGATGCGGCCCTTTTGGACAGGCCCCTGAGAAGGTGCCACGTACTTAAACTTAAACTTAACCGGTTCGGGCACTAATTAACACCGCAGCTGAGAGTTCATCCATATGATTTTCTCCGAACTAGAAATACCCAGTATGTGCACGGATCTTCCACGCACCCCTTCTCCTGTCCTGCCCGATCCAGCCTCCGTCTTCTTGCGGAACTGCAATCTTGCGGAGACGTTGTCGTGCAGCGCACCAAGCCCTGTTGTACGCGCAGAACGTTTATGTATTAATTTTCAATTTAAAGCTGTAGTAGAGTGCATTTAAAATTAAACGCATTTGTCCTTTTCATTTAACAATTTCTTCAGTATTCCCTTGAAGTGTTGGTGCTCATGCACAGGTGTAATACAACGAATCTTAGCAATTAAGTAAGAAGCATATGGTTGTATATAGTCAAAATAAAACTTACCAAAAAGTCTAGCTATATTTACTTACATACAATGTCCAATAATGTTACTGCATATGTCAATAAAAAAATTAAAAAGTGTTAAAATTAATACAAATTAGCTTTCAGTTATAGTTTCCTGTTGTATAAATCAACCCCTCATTTGTGCCAGGTACAGTACAAATCAATTAGTAAGTACTGTAATATGTCTTTTGCAAATAAACCACACCCTTTAATCAGTGCTTTATTGAGGTTATAAACTGATAAACAGTGCCTTTATTGCACGCTTTGTGTTGTAGTGACTCATAGTCAAGCCTGGCCAAACTGCATTGCACAGCAAGTCTCATTTCCATCCATGCTAAGCTTGAATTAGGGTTGAAATCACAAGCAGCATGAGACCAAGCCAAATATCCTGTAATGGCTGCAGACTGTTTCAAGGCTACTCCCAATGCACCTTAGGATTCCATGTTTCATTAGCCCTCCACGCAGAAGCATCTCAGTGCATGCAAATCCTAAAAATGGGGCTTTACAACAAACCGCTGTCAGATCAGGAAGCTAGGTCAGATTTACTTGAACTTGAACCACTTTTTTGCATAGCTCCCGGTGCTTTGTTCGAGTGGAAACAGGCATTTTCTTGTCCAGTGCCGAATGTTTCTCTGATTTATTTTGGCTCATTGTAGTACGTCTGTTGCTTGTTGGTCTGCTTACGATCAGAGTTGTGCTTTCCAGCAGTGGCTTTCTGTGAACATTACCATTCCAAGAACACCTGTGAGATTGTCTTAATGGACACGGACACCCACTATCGTAACCCTTGTGTAGTCACTGAGATCCTTCTGCTTTTCCCTTTGTTGTTGCTGAATAGTTGCACATAATTCTCACACAGCTTTGGTTAAGTAATGATCACGTGGCACATCACACAACGTTAAATTTGCATATATTCCAGACTAGGGCATGCTAATTTTACATACGCTCTCCAATTATTTGGCCAGTCAGCATACATTTTATATCTCACAGTTCGGGTATATTCATGCAATTAACTTTATGGTTGTTTTCTGTATCCAATGATGTATACTGTTAAGTAAATCTTTTGTGTTTTGTTCACGCTGGAACTTGAAAATGAAATCCCAACGAAAGCATCTATTATGCTTATTATATTAGGAAATTAGTGAACATTTGAGATTTTGTTTTTTCCTGAATGGGAAAGCAGGGCCCAATTACTTTGAGTAGCTTTAATACAGCACAATGATTCACAGCTTCTGTTTCTCTGCCGTGTCAGTTTCAGCAGCAACCGCATCGATTTTCTTTAATGAAACCGGAAACCGGCAAATAAAAAATCTCATTAGTCATTCTCAGTGAGAAGGCTCAGAGGACCAACATGGAAATTGCATCTAGGCTTATAACCCTCCATGTGATGTTCACTGAACACTGGGGCATAGACTGAACCTAACCCTGCATACAGCCCGCCAGACTGAACCTAACCCTGCATACAGCCCATCACACTGGCCACACTGCAATGTGTGATTTTGCAAAAAGATTTAATTTGGAGTGGTTTTTGATGTTCTAGCAGTATTCGGTTGTCCAGCGTCACAAGATATTAAGTTAGCAAAATCTTGCTTTTAGAATAATTGCTTACTAGTGAAATGGACAACAATTATCATTGCTTATAATTGTAAAAGACACAACAGCAACGTTTGTGCTCTTGAAATTAAGAACTTCAGGGATGGAAATGTATTTTTAGTGCTAAAATATAATTCTGTATTTGGAACCAATAAGGAGATTCCTATTCACAAACCGCTAACTCGTGAGTTATTTAAGGACTGTGTTGATGAACTAAATTAGGATTGTTATATGCAAGATATGACTATAAAACATTTGGCTCTGTGTAAACAGTGTGCATCCACTTGTATTGTGTAATCCCTAATGCATCTCTTCAGAGAGAATATCCATGGCATTACTAAATTACTTTGCATGATAATGGCTGTCAGATATGGTCAAACATCCGGTTGCAGCAAGCTTTTTGTAAAACTCTGTTTACACAATCCTTGTGTGTGAAATCATACTTCCTTTGAGTCATAGTCTGTACGAACCGAAATGGAAACTTAAATGAATTCATTTTGGCTGCTAATGGACACAGTGCACGAATGGACAATGTTTAAAAGCATTTTATCTGTCATTTTGGCACCAATGGGAAAGACATTCTAGAGTTGTAAAAAAAACAAAATCAAAAAAAAAAAAAAAACCAAAAAGACTAAACCAAAAAACAAATGTCACTGGTTTTAGGTGCAATTAAACTTTTTTAATAGGTTGTCTGTAGGCAGTTGACCTAGACACTAGCTGTTAACCCTAGCTCCACCCCAGATGTACTATGGTTACCTAGAAAGTATGAATCTTCATCAGTGTGACAACCCCCTAAGATAAAAGCTTGCATGCTGCTTCGATTATCTTGTGTTGCTCTTTTAGACTGATGGGGAATGTATTCTGCTTTCCATCACAGGGTCTTCTGGTCAATCTGTCTCCCGTTTGCCTGGACAGCCAGCTAATATACTGTATGTACCAGTGTGGGCTAACGGGACCCCTATTTCACTGCTAGCAAACCCCCGTTTTGAGATAGCAATCTGTTCCCCAGCTTTCTGGCTCTTTCCATCTCAATATTTTAGACATCGTTATGTGTAAAGTTCTTTCTTTTTTGACCAGGATATCTGGATGCAGAAACTTGTTTGAAAAAAAAAGTGTTAAAACTGGAGGATTAGGACTTGATTGTCTTGCTGTTTGTCTGGTCACCTTAGGGTCTGGTTTCAAGGGGTTAGGTAAGGTTAAGTAAGGATTATTTAAGTGTAATGTGGGACAAAAACCAAGGTGTGGGCTGTTCCTCTGCTTAGTGGACCCTAATAGCAAGAGGGTGGGGAGGTAAGAGTGTTTACATTAATAAAGGGAAGGGGTATTGACATTTAAGCTTTAGATTTGGCTAAACTTCTTGGAATCTCCTCAATGTATTAGAGAAGGAAGAGCACCTGCTGAAGCCTCATCTAGACATAATTATTTTATTTGATTGATTTTTTCTGGGACGTCGTTCTTAAGCTGATTATTGGCAGTCCCTTTTCACTCATTACCGTGTGGTGGCCGAGTGTGTTCTTTGTCTGCAGTGGATTTAAAAAGCTTTCCCAAGGAGTACCTGAGACTTTTACTTTCAAAAAACAATGTACTTCGCTTGTGTCATTGCGGAAGAGGTAACAGAATCGATCTCCCTTTTTCAGCTTTGTCTGTGGGTGCAGTGGAGGGTATTTATTTAACATTAAGAATCTGTTCCTGTAGAAATACATTGAATTGTTATTCAGTCATAAGCAATGGAGAAACTAGTGTAACCAGTCAATGTTGGCTTTTGAACCCCCAATACCACTTACCCAAGAGGTTTCAACTGTGTTCAGTGCACAGCTTTGAAGGGAGTTAATTGTTTGCACAGTTGCATCTTAATGATTTCACCTAATTGTCAAAAAGACAACCTGCCATGTGAAGGACCCTGAAAAGGTTAAAAAAATACGCGGCTGTGAATTTTGAGTCTGTGCTTCTCCACTCTACTTATTTATAGATAATGTGTCTCTAAGGTGGTTGCATTCTTAACTCAAGTACCAATTAAGAATGGAAAAAATAATGTTGTTTCTAAGTTTTTTTTTTAATGCACTGGTCCTGTACGGCTGTGTTTATGACATTTGTGAAGGCATGCCAGTGATCCTTTAACGGTTGTACTGTACCTGTTTGCTGCTTGAGCTATTTTTAACATCTAATGCCAAAACGAAACCTAAGACCACACACAGATGAGATGTGAGTGAATAAGGCCACTGAGGCTGGATTTTAATATGTTTACAGCTTTATATAAATCCCCAGCACAAGGTGAGAAACTGACTGAACTGGGTAACAAAGGTACAACTTAATATTGCTGCATGATCTTTCTCAGCTTTTTAGAATCCAGAGTTTGTCCTCCGGCAATCTGGCTGACGATAATAGGTTTATTCATTCATTGTGGAAATCCAGCTAATTAGGATGTCTCACATAAGTTGCTTGGTGACAAGGTAAATCATTTAAATCTGTGTATGTTTAAGTCTGAGGTTCTGCCAGTGCCTGCTGCAGCATTTATACAGTCACACCTGGATTGATAATGAAAAACGTGTGTGCTATATATTCTAGTTCTCAAAACATGCACAGCTTAAAATGTGTGTTTGTGTGAGGCATTAACCTTTAGATCAAACAAGCTACATTGCTTTCTGAAATCAATTTCTAAAGCATTTTACTGCAGGACATCATTTGCTTTAATTTTTTCTAAAAGAAGATAAAACCTGTGAATGTTGTCAAAATTAATCTAAACATCTACAAAGATTAAATCGCTCAGCTTTAAAGTGCACCCAGACTGCTTGTAAACCGGTTTCCTAACAGAGATAGATGTTTGTTTGTTTGTTTGTTTGTTTGTTTGTTTGTTTGTTTTAAGGTACAATGTTGCACTACAGCACCAAAAAAAACTTTAAAAAAAAAATCTAATTAAAATGATCTTTCTTTCGCACAGATTATTGCAATACTTAACACAACTTTAATAAAACTCCTGCTTACCTTTTGTAATCTGTTGACCTTTTCCACCTCGGCATATCAGTTGAGATGAAATGCATTTCTAAAGCGAATTGTTCCATTCGTTTCAGCAGAGAATTCTCGGCCACAGAATGACTTGAATGCTGGTTGTTGACGTTGTATCTCATTGAGTTTTAGTTTTGCATTGCTTGCCACGTGCGTTGGCCTTGGGGTCTGTTTGTACTGTTGGATGTTGTTGGTTTGCCTGATGCTTACTGATTGTTGTTGCAGATTTGTAAGCCTCTTGGCCAGGCCGTTGTAAACGAGAAGGGTTTAAAGGATTGACTGATTGACTGAAAGCACATTGCAAAAAAAATATGCATTGTGGATAAACATTAGATTGCAACAGTGTGTGAAGTAGGATCTGTAAGCTTGAACATACTCAGTGGATTCCAAAAGAAAATAAAAGACAGTCCTTTATTCTACAAGCACTCCAAAAAAGGAAAATAATGCATTTTCAATGTAGAATTACAAATATTATTCCAGAGAGCTGAGGCCATGCCAAATCAAGCAAATATAACAGGGGACAAAAATTATCCCAGGAATCTGAAACCACCAGGCTAATATTTTAAGTACAGGTAGGAATCATTTTCAGCCCCTTCTTTTTTCCGGGTAATAAGGTGTCCTACAATTGGGTCTTCTGTCATTGCCCCATTTCACATGGCTGGCAGATAGAGGTATTTATCCTCTGGAGGGGCACCACAATAATATCCCTTAATGATGTCTCTGGGGCCTCCACAATTAGCTTCCTGTGCGGCAGCACAGTGACTTTGGTGGCTGCTCAATAATGACATCCGAAAGGCAGCGCGGTTAATCTGTAACACAGACACAGGTTGTTGATCTCGGAGAGCTAACGTCCCTTCTCACTCCTCTTCTTTCTCCTTTTTTTCTTTTTCTGTTTCTCCGCAGTTCCACCAGGTGAGAAGAGTGATGACCATCCTGTTCCTTACTATGGTTATTTCGTACTTCAGTTGCATGAAAGCTGCCCCCATGAAAGAAGCTCCCGCCATTCGAGGGCACAGCAGCCCTGGCTATCCCAGCGCGCGGAGCCACGGGACTCTGGAGGGCGTGGGCGGGCCGGAGTGGGGAATGCTGTCGCTAGCGGACACTTTCGAGCAGGTGATCGAGGAACTGCTGGAGGGGGGAAGCGAGAAGCAAGGTGCGGCGGCGGGGTGGCGGAGTCAAGGACACGGACTCGTACACGTCGCGGGTGATGATCAGCAGCCAAGTGCCTTTGGAACCCCCTCTGCTGTTTCTCTTAGAGGAGTACAAAAACTACCTGGACGCGGCGAACATGTCCATGAGGGTCCGTCGTCACTCAGACCCCGCCCGCAGGGGAGAGCTCAGCGTGTGTGACAGTATTAGCCAGTGGGTGACGGCTGTAGACAAGAAGACGGCCGTGGACATGTCAGGACAGACGGTCTCTGTCCTGGAGAAGGTACCGGTACCCAACGGCCAACTGAAGCAATACTTTTACGAGACCAAATGCAACCCCATCGGATACACCAAGGATGGGTGCAGAGGAATAGACAAGAGGCACTACAATTCACAGTGTCGGACCACCCAGTCCTACGTGCGTGCACTGACCATGGATAGCAAAAAAAAAATTGGTTGGCGCTTTATAAGAATAGACACTTCTTGTGTATGTACACTTACCATTAAGAGGGGGAGATAGTGAATTAAATGTTGTATAGATTTTATTGAGAGAAAAAAAGAGAAAACATCTATTTGTATATATACATAACAGGGTAAATTATTCCGTCAAATGAAAATTTTATGGACTGCATGTAAAAAAAACTAAAATATATATGAGGTTTATACAGTAAAGTGGTAATACAGTCTATTTATTGAACATATCCATGACCTTAAGAAAAATGAAAAGAATAAAAAAATAAATTATAATTTACAGTCATTTGCGCACAACTTAAAATAAGTCTGTATTACATTCCTCAAAACATTGTGGTTTGTTTACGTTGCCAAGAATTTGAAAAAAAAAAAAAACACAAAGTAAAACGAAAAAAAAAAAAAAAACTATTGCATGCTGCTTCAATTGTGAATTGAGAAAACTGTCCACTTTGAAAAAGGAAATCAATTCTAACCAAAACATTCCGTTTACATTTTAGACAGTCAGTGGTCTTTATTCCTATTAGTATTATATCTGTTTACTGCTTTAAACTTCTACAGATAGCGTTGGAATTAAATACAAATGTCAAGGTGCTGTTGTCAAAGCTTTGCTGTTTATTTTTTTATTCCCAAGTATAAAAAAAAAGAAATGAGATATAAAAACATTGACATATGTTCTGGACAATATAATTCATTTTGTATGTTGTGACGTTGTTTGCAATATGAAATTGGAATATTTGAAGAAATAAAATGTCTAAAGGCAACTGAAAAAACAAAACCAATGACAATAAAGTTTGAGCTCTTCCCTTTCCGAGTTACAGTCTTAACCGTGGGTAGAGTCTGGAATTGTCTGTGTATCTCGACACTGTCTCTGGCTTCACTTCACTTTGTAGACACCAGCACAGGAGTGGTACTGTTTATATCCCAGCCTAGATTCAGTGTCCCCTCACCATGTTCTTGGAAAGGAAGAGGATGGGCAGTTCAGCTAAAGCTGGCTAATCATTTAAAAAAAAAAAAAAAAACAGTTTTACTTTCCTTTGGTGAAAAGTGTAAGAAACTGGAACTAAATTAAAAAAAAAAATGCTGGTTACAGATCAAGCTGACACATATGAGAGGTACAGCTACAGGCTATTGAGGATGGCCTGCAAACACAATACTGACCTTTTTGAACAAATCTTGTTGCTGTTTTGGTACATATAAAATTATATTAAAAAAATAAATAAACCTAACTATATAAAAAGCCTTAAATGAATTAGAGGGTGTGTTAGTTTCTAGTTTTTGAGTGAAAGCTTTGAAAATCACCTCCAATATGTTGCAGGATGTTACAAAGTGTTGTTGCACTGGTGGGATGGTGTTCACTGCTGAGTTGAAACAGGAGGAAATACAGATTTCCCTAGGAGTCTTGACTATGATTTAAACTACAGAGAACGCTGTGAAAGTATAGGGGGGCATTTTTATAAAAAGGAAAACAAACACATCACTGTTACAATGAGATTATGTATTTTTTCGAGTATAGAAATGTAGGCATCTATTCACATAACTTTAACTCACACTCTCTTAAAAAAAAATAGTGTTTCTATATATTTACTAAGTTATCTCTAATGGCAACATTGTATGGATCAAAACTAAGGGGTCGAGGTAGCTGCTACAATACCGGGGTTAGCATTGGTACTGTATTGGTTACAGTCTCATATTTTGGCATAACAACAGTATGAACTGATACACACAGGTAATCACAGTACCAGAGGGTTTTTTTCTTTCCAATTTCCATTGTGTTGCCAGTGTTGTGGACTACTAAGGTTTCTCCAGGGTAATACACTAGGATAAAAATAGCAACAGTCCCAGTGGTGTGTTTCATACTTTGCTGTAAGAGAACAAGCACACAGTGCTGCCTTCACAGTGAAGACCAGTTCAAACTGCACCATTGTTGCTTATGTTTCAAAACTGCAGCATAAAGCATTAAATGCACATATTATGTCAAGGTTGCCCAACTCCTGTGCAACTGATTTAAAAAAAAATATATATATATATATATATATATATATATATATATATATATATATATATATATATATATAAAGTTTGCAATGGAGCAAAAAAAATCACATAAATTGAACAAATACGACTGTTGTTCAATCAAATGTTGTTGAGTACCCAGAAGCCTGCAGCAAGAACATGTTCTTCTGGCTGCACTGAGCACACAGTGAATGACACATCGCAGATTTTATTCGAGGGCTCCCAAGGTGCTTGAAGGTGCTGGTCAAGGATGCACCTGGGTGTGCAACGAAGCAAGGTGGAGGGCAGTGGAAAAAGTGGAAAAGCAGCTCCTGATGACTGGCGGAGAAGGGGAGGAGGAATGGACCGCCAACGCCCCTGGTGTGAAGTTCCACAAGCTCCTGTCACTCCCCTCAGCTGTTTTCTGTGGTAAGCGCTAACCCATTAATCAAACTGACTACAGGGTGAATAAACAGTTAGGAAAGGCAAACCAGACACACAGAGGCTACATGCTCTTTAGCAATCAGGAGTCACTGCACACATGCAGGGTTCTGAGCACAGGTATGGGTTTTACTAATGGAATGCTGCACAGCCAGGTAAAAGGATATGACATCAGTCTTCTGTACAGATGGTATGCTGTGATAGGTGCCTGAACCAAATTGATTTTGATCCAATGTAAAGTTTGCAGAAGTTTACATACTTTGCACTGTTCAAGCAATGTCTTGGTATATTATTACTGATAAAAATAAAGGAAGTAAATGGTATTCTAAAGGAACATTGTAGCTATATTCTCAAGACCCACAGAAAACATATAATAAATTAATAACCTCAAAGAACTAACAGACAGCTTTGCATTCCAGATTTGGGTATCTCCTAGTTTTATAAAATGCACTTGCCTTCTACTTTACATGAGCTAAACTGTAGTTATCTCTCATTAAATCTTAAACTAGAAATGAAAAATTTGGGGGTTGTCTTTGATCCTGATTTATCATATGAGACTTATATTACAGAAGTTACAAAAGTATTTTTTTTTACCATTTGAGAAATATAGCCAAACTTAGACTAATTATTTCTGTATCTGATGCCGAGAGACAAATGCATGCCTTTGTTTCAGCTAGAATTGATTACTGTAATACTTCTCTCTGGTATCCCAAAAGGTGTGCTGTCTCGCTTACAGCTCGTTCAGAATACTGCTGCTAGAATTCTGACTAAAACCAGGAAAACATATTACCCCTGTTTTAGCCTCTTTACAGTGGCTCCCTGTGCAGTATAGAATAGATTTTAAGATTTTGCTGTTAACCTATAAAGTCCTGAATGGATTAGCACCTAGTTATTTGCAGGAGTTACTGACCCTGTATCATCCAAATCACACTCTTAAATCACAGGATGTGGGCCAACAAAATTAACACGGAAGGGCTTTTTCATGCAAAGCCCCTAAATGATGGAATAACCTCCCTTCTTTCACAGGGAAGCTGGGACTGTTACAGTTACAAGACTGAAAACATACTTTTATAAAACGTCTTTCTTTTCTTAGTGGGTTAATCTGCTATTTAATATGTAGCAGTTGTGTGTGCGTGACATGCCTGAGGACCTTTATACAAAGGTATTGTGTTGTGGAAATATATATACCTGTATATATATATTTTTTTTAATGTACTGCACAGTGCTTTGTGATACTTTGTATGAAAAGTGCTTTATAAATGTAATAAATAAATATACTTTAGTGAGTTGTTCTGCACATACGATCACCAATCACACATAGACTAACACAAAATTGGAAGGAGGTTAGTTGTATGAGAGCACTAGGATGGACTCAAATATTAAGAATCTGGGACAATGGGGTAAGGGGCAGCTTGTAATCCCACTACTAACACCAGCTATTGAACATGATTGCTACCTACAACAGAGAGGGCTGGAGTCATAAAACACAGAACAGGTTTTAAAAACTCAGGGGTGTGTCAGAAAAAATTCTTCAGCAACTTGCTCTGCAGATTAGTACCTTGCTGAGCAAAACCATAGCAATTTCCTAACAAGAATCTAAGCATAAATAAGTGACTTAAAATCTACCTCAATCTCATACCGGATGTGGGGTTGTGAATAATGATTATATAAACACCCTTTCGAAAATAAGTATAACATAACCAATAGATATAGATAGATAGATAAATATATATATGAAACTAGTACAACTCTTTGACCAATATTTTGTCTAGAAATGTCATCACAGTCCAAACTTTGTTGTGGAGTCGGTAAGAGACTTATAAGTAGCACACTTAAGTCAATGCTTGAGCTCTGTCCCTCTTGCACAGCTGAGTTCAAACATCATTCTATGGCTGTGTATAAGATGCCTTACCCTGTCCATCCCTTCATAATATGGTACAGCCCAATACAAATCATGTTACATCACGGTAAATGCTTATTACAAACCTGGGAAACTGCACAATTCCAATGCACATGTACCATGCTGTGGGTGTGTATGCATGTGCATCACAGGGTAACACTAAATCCATAGGCTGCTTATTAAAGAATGACGCATACTTACTGCACAAAGTATGACGCTTGATTTATTACGCAATAAAGGCTAAACCAACTGTTTCAATTACCATGCATGAAGGTGCCTCGCAGGCAACACAGTCTAAGGCTGTACTTCATATTACACTGAGACTGATCCTTTTTCATAGACAGAGCAAGCCAATGAATCTCAGAAAAAGAGTGCGTTTATTTCTTCGACAGACATTCCTGGTGGAAAGCTGGCAGCCCGGGTTGTGGAAACATACCTTTGGGGAGGATTAGTAATGTAATATTTCAACCGAAATGTGATGACAGCCTTTTCTGCATATTGAAAGTTTCCTTTCAAGTGTCTTGATACTGTAAGCATGGCTATAAATATCATGTGCGCAGTGTGACCAGGGAATGGAACCTTGCACAGAATAAAAAAAATTAGAGACTGTGGGAGAACCGCCAAGGCCAGAAGGAATGGACATTTTTCCATGTCAATACATCAAGTTGCTGGAGGTGAGATGAATGAATGCAGTGAAACTGAATGAACCAATCTGTAAACAGACTGGCTGGCTGGTTCAGATGGGTGCATTTGTGCAGTAAATGAGAAAACATCCATAAAGGGGTTTAGTAACTGGCTGGTAAAAAAAAAAAAAAATGGCAGATGACCCTTTAGTTCAGGTGGCTGTAGATACATCATTCAGTGTTTGTTATTGGTCTCTAGGCTAATGCAAGGATTAAAATCTATATGTTGCATTTAGGTACAGACCTTTTTTAAAAAAAAGACTTGGAAGTCTGTAAAGGCAGATAAGCAGATTTTTTTTAAATGCCCCCAATAAAGTTACCAAACCATAAATAAACAATTCATACATTTAATGTAGGGGCTTGCAAGCAGTCTTGAGCTGTTTCTTATTTGCTTTGGAATTCTAATTGGTATTGTTCCCTTTGAGAAACAGAGTTGAAGTAAATAGCTTTGAGATTCCCTCCCATGAGGGTGGGGTTTCCAGTCTGTACGAGTCTTCAAGGCGCACTAAGAAATTCTCAGTTGAGCAATAATGAATCACCACGAAAAAAAAAGTCTGACTCCACATTCAACATGCAATTTGGTATTTAATGTCAGAGAGCACTAATTAAATGGTGCTTGGGTCAGAGCAGGTTTGGAATCTGACACCTTTCATCCCGAGAGATTATTGATTGAGCTTATATATACTGTGCCCTCCCGTTGTAATCTGATCGTCACAAACGTTTGTATTTTCTCATTGTTATTAACATCAAAAAGGGATTCCAGTATTTGTCATGGGTTTCCCAGAGCACAACACATGACCTAGCTCTAGGTTCAGAGGGGGTGTTACATCCAGGGGTCACATGGGGGTGCAGAGGGGATGGTGGATAATTTAAGAAAGAAAAGATGCAGTGTCAGTGTTTTGCTCAACGAAAAAAAAAAAGTTCACCACATTCTGCAGCTTGAGGAAATTACACACCCTCAGAATCACAACAAAAACAAACAAACAAACAAAAAAAAAACACTGTGCCTTCAGAGTCACTTCTAAGACTAACACAGTGCAGTGGTTACATTCAGATAGAGGAAGCTATGGGAGTTAGAACACGCTCAAAGCAGCGGAGATACTCCAGCCCCCTAATGACAGCCTTCCTCTCAAATGACAGTAATACTAAAGCAGCACCTACCTGTACCATACTGCTTTTGGTGATTGACAGCAGTTCTGCTAGCCAGTTTCTATGGAGTTCCTGTGTGTCATAATTGGGGTGATTAGACGTAATAGTTTGCACTGTTCTACAAGTTCACACCTGTAGCCTTGCTTTCCAGGTGTCTTTGAAAAGGTGTTAGGGCCAAGAGCACAGGTGACCACCAAGCACTCATCACTGAATGCAAATAAAGGCGAGAGATTAGAGCAGAGCAGGTCTTCTCTGGTCCACTAAGACTATAAGGCTACTTATTCCCAGGAATGGGTAAAAGAACACAGCGTAAAAATAAGCTGCTGTGTGCCAGAATGACAGTTTTAAGTATGATGATGGCTTATCATTCTTGACGTCTTTTCATGAAGTGCAAACTCACGTTTTTATCAAAGACGGAATTTGAAAGAATGTTTGTAAACATTCTGTGTAATTAGAGAGTATTTTGAAACGCTGCACTAAACCAAACCCTTAGCATTTCAGGAATTTTTAAAGCGTGACTGTCGGCATGATGTAAAGGTTGCTAAAGGTTTTTTGGGGGTTTAAAATAAATCCCTATTAGTGATGAATCAATGATGATTCATGACAAGCATGGCAAAACATACTGTATATATATCACGTGCTGCCACCTACTTCTCTTGTTGAAGTTTTAAAGTAAATGCATGCTTCATGGATATTTCTTGTCTGTTTATGTCCAGAAATACCAGATCAGCAGAACTGTAAATAAATTAAAATACCTCCTTGTTTGGCCTAAACACATACTCAAATTTTGTGTAAACATTTGGTGTAGGTTGGTTCTGGACTAATAAGGTTCTTGTATCGGTTCTGGGTGCTGACTTTTGAGTTGGGGGATATAGGACACAGTGAGACAGAGGTTTTACCAAACAAGGAAAACACTGTATAGCTCCTTTCCTCCCCTGAAGACAGTTTGCTTTCCTGAATGAAGCATTTTGAACCGTTTTGCCTTGTGTCTGAAATTCATCCAATCCCTACTGACCCTGATATTATTATTTAGTATATATTTACACTGTGTATAATTAAACATAGTGTAGGAACAGGAAAACGGCAAAGGGCACAGCAAACCATTACCTTGTATCCTTTATTTCATTACCTTTGATAAAAAAATTTAAAATTTTTTTAAAAAATGGTTTAAGACTCTATGCAGTCATTGGCTTTAACCACTGCTTTACATGACTGTTGAGGCTGTGTGGTCCAGTGGTTAAAGAAAAGGGCTTGTAACTAGGAGGTCCCCGGTTCAAATCCCAGCTCACTCACTGACTCACTGTGTGATCCTGAGCAAGTCACTTCACCTCCTTGTGCTCTGTCTTCCAGGTGAAACGTTGTTGTAAGTGACTCTGCAGCTGATGCATAGTTCACACACCCTAGTCTCTGTAAGTCGCCTTGGATAAAGGTGTCTGTTAAATAAACTAATAATAATAATAATGGTTTGATATCTGAGTGGAAAGAGGCTGGAGAGATAGTATATAAATTTACCTGCTCAGAAGGTGATTAAAATTCACACAGACTGCCTTAACTTTGACAAGTGATTACCATGCCAAAAAACTCAAAGTTCAATAGCACACGAGTTGACATCTAGACTAGAGAAAAGAAATAATCCTAAAATCCCTGAGATAATATCAATTGGTTTTACGTAAAGGTCTCTGATAATCCTTCAGGGCATGAAAAAAACAGCAGAAATACCTCCGCATATGGCTGCTCTGGTTAGTGGGAGACAGCCTTTCATAGATTAACCTTTATCAGTCACTTGCTGATTCTTTTTTCTTCTTTTCAGACTCAAAAGGGATTGTTGTTTGCAGGTTCTTAGAGTAGGCACTACAGTAGGCAATATTGTTAAGAGGGAGCAAGGTGACAGTCATGTGTCAGGATACGTGGATGCCATCCCAACTCCAGCACTGAATTGTATCTACAGGTAGCAGGCGAACTGGGCAGGATCTATGGCACATAAAACACAGAATTACTCAGAGGGAACAGAGGCTGTATTAAGTTGAATTGAATAAAATTCAATTCACAGTATTGTTCATTACGGACAGATTTTCTCTGTCAAAAAGCTACTTCCCCCACGCTGCGACTCAGTTCCAACGCAGAATAACAAACACAGCTTTTGATCAGTTTTGTAGAGCAATACAAATGTGTTGGCACCTTCTGCTGCCTCAACCTTTGTGGTTGACACACCGCTGAAATGCTGCCAGATTTAAAACGAGTAGCGCAGGGTTTAGGAGGAAGGTGGGAGGCAGAGATCCTACACAGAGACAACAACACAAAAACATGATGGAGCATGACAAGACACATTAACATTTCCAACACTGACACTGAGGGGCTGGAGTGGACCCCTTAATTTGTCACGACCAGAATCTGTTACATTTGAAGAACGGTATGTCATTGAGTTAGCGCATCATCTCTTTATTTATTGAAGTTTGCTCTGTTATATCATGATAAAAGCAAAGTGTGGTCTTTATTAAGTCACTTTATATCATCTGCATTTCCCTAATATTTCATTGCCAGCATGTTTAATATCATATTGTGAGTGTTCTCTATCGGTGTCTATTGTTGTTTCTACTTGGATCCATATTTGCTGTTCAAGCACAAATCGCTTCTGAAAAAGACAAGGCTGATTGTGAAGTGGGGAAGCACCAATAGTGACTCCTGATTTTAATAAGCGGCGAGGCTAAACAACAAAACCTGCTTGTATTGCTTATATATATATATATATACAGTATATATATATGACACTGACTTGCACTTTTGGGCCACCGTATGCAGCCAATACAAATTCAGTAAAACTTGACAGACAGAGGGTGATTGCACGGGAATATATACAGAATCCTGCTCATTCTGAGACTACATGTTAGCCAATAGCAACACAGTAGACCTTGGAAAACATGACGTAAGGTAAGCTTTTTTTATTTTTACAAAATTACACGTAGGCTTAGCCTCCGTAGCTCCTTATGACAAGCCACCACTGGGAAGTACATTGACTCTGTTTATATGCTTCCCCGCCACAATCAGCCTGGAGGAGTCTTTTCAGAAGATTTTTTTTTATTTGCTGGAATAGTTATTAAGCATGGCAGATAATGATCTAACCAGAAACGGATTACTCTACAAAACATGGTATAGTTATCAGGAAATACATAAAAACATCAGGAAACATTATATTGTACAAAGTAAAAAAAAAATATCTGTTTTTATAATTTATTATTTAGCAGTATCGCTCGAAAGGAAAGAGAGGCAGAGCACCAAGCTGGAACAAACACATTTGTCAAAAGGCAGTGTAGCCATCTATAGTTTCAGCAGCATCGGAGGAGTGTGGCCTGTCCGCTGGGAGCTGCAGTTCAGCTGAACAAGTGCAGGTTACCATGGGGATATGAGACACGTGGAAACAACACACTTACAGGCCTTCCCCTGGGCCTAGCAACACACACAGAGACTTGACGCCACGGCAAATGTATGAATGACCTTAGAGGTACCAAGAGTGTTAACCAACAGTTTTAATATCCATTGTATACCTGTTATTAGCACTATTATCAATTCCCTCCCAGTCTTCTGACTCCTTTTGTATTTTACACTTCAATTTGGAATATCCGCGACCCTGTAAAGGAGTAAGCGGTTAATGATAATGGATGGATGGATAGAATTTGGAATATGCATGTATTTCAGAGACAATGCAATAGATGAACAGCTGCCTGCTGCAGACCAAGTGACATACAGAAAAGTTACCAGGATCCAGCAGTTTAGCTATAACTTATATTTTTACTTTACAAGTGTGACAGCATTTTTAAGTTATGGATTAGCACTAATAGTTGCATTTGAAATATTTGCATATCCTGAATTAACATACAATTGAAGAACCAAAATTGACTTCCCTTAGAGAACAGTTTACAGGGGACTCAGTTTATTACCCAGACAAGCAGAATGCTATGAGAATTTCCAATATCAATTATCTAGTGATTTCAACGACTCCCTGAAACCCTCCTCATGCCATTATACTAGATCAGGGCTTCTCAAACTCGGTCCTGGGGACCCTCTGTGGCTGCTGGTTTTCATTCCTACCAAGCTCTCAATTACTTAACTAGACCCTTAATTGAACTGATAATTTGCTTAATTAGACCTTCTTACTTGTTTTCAGCTCTTAAACAGTAGCAGTTCAAGTTATCAAATGTTACAGCTAACTTGAAATCTGCTACTGTACTAGGTACTACTTGTAAAAGTAGTCAAATAGCAGGAATAAAGATCATTTAAAGCAGGGGTGGCCAAAGTTGGTCCTATTACTCCTGGTCTTTATTCCAACCCTGTTCTAAATTGTTTAACTGAACCAATTAAACTCCATTCAGATCCTGAAGTAGCTAATTAAATAATAGTATCTGTTAAAACTGAAGTGGAAGGGCCATCCAGGGCTGTGATGACACACCCCGGATTTAAAAGCTGTCTGTGTACTTTTACAAGTTTACTGCAGAATACGATGGGAAATGCATTTCAAAGTGTCGTAAAACCTGGTGAAATGGTTTTGTAATTTTTGGCTGCTGGCTCATTTCTGTTCCGGCTGGGTTCCCCTGTCCTTGCCCAGGTGTTTCAGAGACAGGCTTCATTAGAGCAGAGGGAGATGATGTGACTTGCCTCCCCTCAGGCTTACAGAATAGGTTACTGTTTCTGTTTTCAAAGAATGGGAATTCCTGAAATTACTATGTTTTCTGAATAGTTTCCGCTGCATTCCGGATGCAGGTGTTCCTAGATAACACATGTGTGTTTCACCTACTGTCCCTGTAGTCTATTCTGAACCCTTCTGCTGGTGACAATTGTGTTCCCAGTGCATGGATTGTGTTTTCGAGCACACTTGGGCTCAGTAGATAAAACTTCAGAATTTTTTAGAATGTTCTTAAGCGTCAGTGAACTGTAGTGCCTTAAATATCATGTAGGTGGCGCTGGTGTATATACATATATGGTTAGTAAAAGCAAGAAGAATATATTTAAAATATCTTGTTCGCGCTGTACAAAATGTATGCAGTTCTAAAGTGATTCTTTTCAGTGTGCTTTTTTCTCATTTGCTTTTTGATTGTTGTGATATTAGTTTTTCTTTATTAGTGTGTAACCCAGCGCTTAGCAAGATCTTCTCACGCTCCGTGTCTGACGACCTTTGACCCCTCTAGCCAAATTATCAAAGCCAATTAGAGCCAGCGAAACTGGTGGTCCTTAGAGGGCAATTCAACTCGGACCTCCATGATCCTCGCTGATAAAAATACGACCTCAACGCACACACCCCTACAGGGTCAGACAGCTCACATTAAAACACCTTACAAATGCAAAAATATAACAATAGCCATGTGTCACCAGCACTAAACTGCACTGTTTAATACCTGGAGACCATCTTTGTTTCACAGACCTCTTCAACACTGGACCTTAGCTTACTCAGGAAAATAATATTGAAATGCACATACAGTAGGGTGTCAATACTGAATGTAAATCTCCTGAGTTATTTTTTTTTGGTGCCAGTTTAATGTAGTGCTATTAGCAGCTGGTTAACCTCAAAACATTCCATCACTTCACCACTGTCTGTGTAAAGACGTGTCTCCTACCCTCCGTCCTAATTCTCATTTAATTTCCATCTGTGTCTCCTCTGGTGCTAGTTTCTGTGCTGCGCTTAAAGTATTGGCGAGGGTTCATTTGTCAATTTCTTTAAAGATTTCAAACAGTTCAATCATGTCCCACCAAATTCTTCATAAAAGATGAGGGACAATGGCACTGTCTACAACAAAGAATGGTGGTGGTGCTTGTCAGAAGTGCTGGCTCCTGACCTCAACAGCTCCTGCCATTCAGTCCTGGGACTCAAAAACAGTGACAGCTAACACAGGCCTCATACGACATGCGAGTCAAAGATGAACAGCCCTCTTCGATCTCCAGGACAGAACCCAAATCCCCCTTCATATAGGTAATGCACAAAACCCCAGCCCTCAATAGTGTTGCTGACAGAGTCATTTTGTTTTGTGCTTGCAGGAAAGCTGAACACTTCTGGTATGTGTATTATGAAAGCCTCTTGTTCCAAGACTCTGTTTGTACATTATTTGGCCATCTACAGCAGTGCGGTTTCTATTACATCACAGAACAGCTGGAGTCTGGTGCGTAGTCACAATGAGGTAGATGTCAAGTACAGTTCCATGCCTGGGTTGAGCGGCCTCCCCTCGTGCCAGGGAGATGATCAGCTATATCATTTAATACAGCTAGCTCAGGACACAGGACTCTCTTCAAATTTTAATGAACTGGAAAAGCTATTTGTGAATGTATCAAATTTGCATTTGAATGCTTATCTGTGTTGGCAAGAAGCCTTCACAAAGTTGCAAAGGACAAGCTTGACGCGATTACCCTGCGTTCCAAAAAGATGACAAATGGGTTGCGTTTGATCCTGGTTTTTTAGAACACAGAAGGGTTGCATTAGTGACTGTAAAAGCATAATGGACTCGGGATGGTGTTTTTCAACAGATCCTCATTTTATTTAACAAGCAGGCTAGCCAGCCCTACAGAGACACAGGAACTCAAGAGCTGTCTGTTTGTCTCATCTAATAGAATGGTTCCTCCTGCTGGTCAATAGTGGATCAGTCCAAACTGAGTTTGTGTTTATTGACGAAAGGCTTTTAGACACATTTTAGAGACTGTCATACTTTACCTAATGAAGCTGTGAAACTAGAACTTCAGTAAAAAGGGGCCCAAACCCTACTCTTAATTAAGGTTAGAGTCAGGGTTAGGGTTAAGGCAACGGCTCAAAGAGAATGTTTCACGGGTTTGAAAGAATGTAGTACAGTTTTACATTGGCCAATCTTTCTACACTTTAAATGTGTAAATGAATCAGTGCTGTTAGACTGATTATTGAAGTTGCATAGTGACAACACTGGCTGAATGGTGTAGCTGCCTTGTTCGTGGGTGTGAACTTCGCAAAGAAACAGTGACATCTGGTGGCCGAGTGTTGGTGTTTTGCAGCAAACATTTTTTCAAAACGTATGAGCCTGTACCAGTAGAAACATGGCAATTTACAAAACAAATACAAATACATTTCTATCATCTAAATGCTCTGGCTGCAGGTGTGTAGGATGTACCCCACCACCCTGGGTCACCCTGAGGACACATTTTAGTCTCATAGATTGTCAAAGGTCATGTTGCTGCCTGCCTTCAGATAACAGGGAATGGTTAAAACAGGGGAATTTGCCCCAGGTCTGTACCTGTGAGATATAATGATATGCATCAACATTGCTCTTTTTACTCCTAGGGGCAAATTTGAATATAGAAGAAGAAAAAGGTACAAACCCATACAGGATTTATACTTGCTTTCGATTATTATTTTTAATGTGCTTTCAGGACTGGAGTGGTTGTCATTTTTTGCTCGTTGTGAAAATAATAATAATAATAATAATAATAATAATAATAATAATAATAATAATAATAATAATAATAATAATAAGGAAGGGTAAACATTTATGGGAAAGATCACAATCTATCCAGAAGAAAACGACAGGTGACATGAGCAGCACTGACCTCAGGATCTCCTAAATCACTTTCTAATGATAGCAAACCGCAGTCTCTGCTAGTTAACATAGCAACCCCCCGCTGAGAGTCAGTTCCCACCTGCCAGGTTTCTCTTGTGAGGGGAATTACATGCTTTTATGGCGTCACCTTCAAAGAATGCATCAGTTAGGTATTGGATCTCACTGCTTCCCGTTGCTTTCTAATAGACAAATAACTGTATTGAGACAGAACATCAGGAGCAGTATTAAGCGTCTTGTGGCTCTTTGCATGTACTTTCTACATCAATTTGGAATTGCCCATTGTATAAATGAATGCCTTTATGCTAAATGGACTGCATATACCCATACCAGTCGACTTAGTGCATCAGGGAAAGGCACAGGCCTGTTGTATTTATCATTCTGTGCTCTCCAACCTTCCCTTGATTCTAATCTGCGTTCCCGCAAATTCAATGTAAATTCACCATTTAAGAAAACGTTCGCCTGTGCAAGGGGACTTGCAGCCTTTTGTCTTAGCAGCCATATCATCTTCCGGTGGTAATCTCATCCACCAGTAATAATGATGATCTCCTGAAAATGATTAAGCAGAAACATGCATTTTGCAAACAAACCTCTTTACTTTTTAACCACAGGTAAGAACAGAATGGACCTCGGGCTGTGCAAGCAGAAGAATTGCAGTCTCCCACTAGTAATCGCTATCGGCTGATCTGTATAATGAACCTATCGAAAGTCATTGCTACTTACCAGTTCACACTTCAGCTCAAGGTCGACAAACAAATGGAAATACTTCACCATGAAAGCAATTATCACCTTGTGGAGAAATTAAACACCTTGCCCCCCCAAAAAAATTCAACTAACAATAAACTAGCAATATACAGAAATCGCGTCATTTAAAAATAACCAAATACACAGATCATTTAAGCAATATATACATTTGCATTGTGGTTTGTTTTGGAAATATGTTAACATTGCAACATTCTGCACACGGTAGACATTTGGAGCAGACAGTTGTATCCCTCCACTGGAACGCTCCTCCTGCGCATGATTCATAACGACACGATGGAGGCTATACTTAGTACGAGGTTAATTACATTGTTATTGCATATTTTAACAGACACCTTATTTGCGATATTTGTGCGCACGAAGTATGACTTGTCTGCTAAACAAGTGTGTTATTTCAGAGGTGTTACATCACACCGGAGCAGACAAAATAAACGAAATGTTAAAAAAATAAAAAATAAAATGGAACGGAACCATTGAACAAAATCAGGCTACAGTAGAAATAAAGTGTGGAGACGTGAAACTTGCAGATTGCTTCTGTTTATTTGTATCCTGCTAATTAGTAAATGGAGTTTAAAATCAAAATAGCTTTGTGTTAGATCCTGGCGGCAGGGAAGAATAATCTTGTAATCCGCGTTTAGACAGAGCAGACAGCGTCATTGCACCGATAAGACTTTCACAGAATGGCGCGCTTCAGTAATTAACAGGTCTGATTTTCAGACAGCCTAGAGTTCTTCACACTTTCGCTGATGAAGTAATTGTTGTTATTCTTTTCAGATGAATTCATGTAGAGTCCATTGCAGTTTTATACTATTTACATATTGAGAAGGTTTTTAATTTATAAGCCCATGGGTTCGATATTGTTTTCACAAATTTCACTAGAAAAGAAAAAAAAAATCTTAACAAGCGAATTCATTACATAGTACCATACTGTACCCCTTTAATTCTGAACAAGTTCCAGTAAATTCTCCACTGAAACCAACAGAGGGCGACAGTGAGTGTAGTGTTGCTACAGGAAAACTGAAAACCTTTCTTCTTGGTTTATTATAATCCGGGACTGTGGGAACTCCCCCAGTTCAGACAGTGCAGAGCTGGGCACAAAATGGCTGCGATCGGAGAACCTGTCAGATTGGAGCGAGGTAACTAAACTCCAAAAAAAAAAAACATTACATGTATTATAATGACGATGATATTGGGCCTGTTAGGGTGATTTAGTATATATAACATGTTAATATTTAAAAGAAGACTCTACTACAGTAAGGGCTGTGTACATGGGTTGCTATTTCTGGGCTACGGTCGCTAAACCAGGTGTTTACAACTGAATACAGCAGGTATCAATAAGTGTGTAAAATTACATTATATAAATACTTGCACAATGCTTCCGCATCCGTAAAACCTGAACAATTAACTGAATTTAAATAAAAGTGGAATGAAATTTCAGAGATACGGTGTACGTTTATTTAGTAGTAGTCCTAGTAGTAATACTAGTCGTAGTCGTAATAATAATAATAATAATAATAATAATAATAATAATGAAAACATTCATATTATATTGTTTGTTTTACATGTCCGGAAGTCCAGTTATTATTATTATATTTTATTATATTGTAATTTTATTTAGTATAATGCACCAAATTCTTTATTCGAAGGTGTATGTATTGCTCTAGTAACGGAGCAGGTCCTGATTCTAAATCTGCTGCTAAAACTCGACGGCGAGTTTGGGCAGAAATTGCAGACAGTGCGTTGTAGCGGATAATTCGATTTTACAGTTGATGGATTTCAGGAGATGCCAACTCATACAGTAATAATACATGGTAAAGAGAAACCCATGCGCTTGAGCTTTAGAAGACAATGGGTAGACATTTCTGGATCTTCATTACATTGCGTTTTGTTGTGCAAATCCACAGACATCTCTCGGGCCATCGAGCTGTTGGAGAAGTTGCAGAGGACCGGAGAGGTGCCTCCACAGAAACTGCAGGCTTTACAACGAGTCCTGCAGAGCGAGTTCTGCAATGCAGTGAGAGAGGTAAGAGAGAGGAAGAATTAAACACAAATAAGCAGATCTTTACCCCGTCTTCAGAGGCAGTGCAGTGTGTACTAAGCGCATTTATCTCCCAGGTGTACGAACATGTGTACGAGACCGTGGATATCAATAGCAGCCCAGAGATGAGAGCCAACGCTACTGCCAAGGTATGTATGAACTTTTACTCCTCAGATATTATTTGGTTATATACACAAAGCGTACTGTAAGGTTCCATAGTTGTTCTGTGAGCATAAAAAAGCTACTGGTCCACAAAGGGGGTTTGAAGTGATTTTTGTGCACAGTCACTGGAGCCCTGCTGAAAGAATACACGGCATGCAACCTTTTTTCCCCTATCAGTGACATCTGATCTCTCAGGGGATCAATCTATAACACAGGCAGCTATTGGCAACTCTGTAATAACAGACCTGCAGTTGTTGAGAGCTGACGGCTGTACAATGCAGTCGGCTGAGAGAGCATTTTATAGCCCTTTCTTTTCAATTCGATCATGCACATCTTTGATCTCGTTCAGGGTTTCATGCTAGTAAGTGCCGGGGCAACCCTTTCTTGCAGTGGTCACGTCTGTGTTTGCCAGAAAAATATCAACATTTCTACCCAAAATGTTTTTATATATAAAAAAAAAAATTCAACCTTTGTGAAGTTAGTCCGTTGGTTGTTTTCTTATGGCTGAAATAATAATAATGAAAAAAAATGCACAGAAGAATGTTTTGGAAGGTACTTTTAGTATGGGTTTATGTTGCCTTATTGTAATCCAGTGCTGTATTCAAAAGAACATTTGAATATCGATTTGAATGCACAAAGAATATTCCAAAAAAAAATCATATCTGTGCAAGCGCTGCATCCGATGTGGTCTGTTGCGTGCTGGTCAGCTGTCCACCCCTCTGTGTGTGACCCTTGCAGGCAACTGTGGCTGCCTTTGCTGCCAGCGAGGGTCACTCCCACCCCCGGGTAGTAGAGCTGCCCAAGACAGAGGAGGGGCTGGGCTTCAACATCATGGGGGGGAAGGAGCAGAACTCCCCCATCTACATCTCCCGCATCATCCCAGGAGGCATCGCGGACAGGCATGGGGGTCTCAAGAGAGGGGACCAGCTTCTCTCCGTCAATGGGGTGGTGAGTAGGTCTGCCAGCGGCTTAGAAGAGGGACATGTAACAGTATTAACGGCATGGACGTCAAATGTATTGCTTACACAGCAGTATTTGTGCAATGCAAGGTCATTTATTTTATGATGATTGTGGTTCCTATCGCAGTTACTCAAATACTGCATTTAAAAAAAAAAAAAAAAGAAAGATCATCCAGTGTTTTTATATTAGTAAGTGCTAGTGCCGTCTGGGTCACAGCTGTTCTCTGCCAGAATTACAAAAGGATACTAACTAGCACTTTAATAGACTGTCTCTTACATCTATAAAGACATTTTGGCTGATCTAGTCTATGCAATACAGGGGTGGAAATAAGACTCCCATAGCACTTCAATCCATTCTTGGTTTTACTGAGTTTAATAAGACGCACCTGAGCTTGTTACCTGTACTCTGGCTAATCCAGCTCATAGTAAAACCTGGAATGGGTGAAAATGCTGTGCGACAGGAGTCTTAATTCCATCCCTGCTTTTCATTTCTTTCCTTCTGTAGAGTGTTGAAGGTGAGCACCACGAGAAGGCTGTGGAGCTGCTCAAGGAAGCCCAGGAGACGGTGAAGTTAGTGGTGCGATACACACCCAGGGTGCTGGAAGAAATGGAGTCCCGCTTCGAGAAGATTAGGTCGGCCAAACGCAGGCAGCAGATGAGCTTTTCCTGAGTAGCCCTGAGTACTCGCTGCCACACAAAGGTCTCTTTTCTGCTCTCTTCACAGGAAACATCTCCGTTACTGATAAAAAAACATTGTTCATTGTTTTATATTATTACTACTAAGTGACGTGTGTTTGTGAGTATGTGTGTGTGTGTGTGTGTGCATTATGGAATTTTTAGTCCATGGATATTTGTGATAACTGGTAAAAATGTATAACAAATTAAGAATTTGAGATATATATGTATGTATGTATGTATGTTTGTTAATTTCCATGAAACAAGAAAATTGCGAAAACATGCATATGAACATGACAATATTCTATAAATTATAATGGCATTAGTGCGGGAGTAAATGAATTAGAAACACCTAGAGTAGGGACCCAGCATAGGCATCCAGGGAGTATTGATACAACATTACAACATATCATCCGAAAATAGCCTCCTCAGGTACAGGGGGGTGTTGAAATCCTGCAGCATTGTTCTTCAGAATGGCCCATTGAGTCATTGCTTTACCTTATGAAACTACTTCAGTGATGTCTCGGACATGAAAGCACCTGCCAACCAAGCTTCTACCAGCACCTTTTGAGTGAAACTGCCTTGTTACAGAGAGAAGCAACATCTATATATTACTGATTGGTGTTCCTAATATTTTGTTCATCTCCCTAATTAATGTCAGACAGTTTCTATGCAACATGAGTGACAATTTGAACTTGGGAACACACACACTGCACTGAATGTAAGCTTATTGTTTTCATTTGAACTTTCACACTAATCTTTTTCAATGTGGTGTTTTTTTATTTTTTTTTATTTTATTTGCTTGGTACCGTATCGTTCCCTTATTGAAAATTTAAATGCACTGTTTCGTATTGTTATTATTAATATTATTATTTAAAGAACACATTTTCCATATATATATTGTAACGTAGCCTCTCGGTTATCGGCTTGTTTGCCCTTTAAAACACAGACCCAGACACAGAACTGTACAATAAAGCACTTTCGTGCACTTTTATTACAAAACAAACAAAACAAAAACCTAGCTCAAACGTAGAGCACTCACTACACATATGCAGGTCCCTGTCTAATGTGCAGGACAGCTAAGCTGTTTACCTGACATATAATAACAAAACACAAACAGTTTACCTTATCTTTTAAAGCAACCAAAAACTTCCATACCAGCTCCCTGGTGATCTCTCCTTAATGGAGCTGAATGCTCTCTTTTATAGTTTGTGGCTGTTCCCAATCAGCACCAATTACCCTGTTTGGGAACAGCCACATTCTCACATATTTTTGGCAGGGAGAGGAATTAACCCCGTCCCTGCCAACCACCACCAAAACACACAAACAAAACATTTTTTTATATTGCAGGCCCCCTGTCCTGCTACATCCGTTACAATATATATATATAAGATTTACTAAATTCCACAGTTTTGAGAAATAAAGACCTATTCTGATATAGTTTGATTGCAAAATGGTAGCTGTTTTGCAATTGTAGAGACACATAGATTATAGACATGTTGTCAAGTCCTGTCAACACTTCTGTTCAGGCGAAACGGGATAAGTAAATCTGTACAAACAAATCGCTTATTGAAATAAGTAACACCTGGAGCCTTTGCCAAACATATCTAGTTTCAGAATTACAGTAGGTGTCAATGAGGGTGGACGTGTATTATCTCTAAGTGATAGATAACTCTCAGTTAGGCTTGAACTAGCAGCTTTATGGAAAAGATGGCTTTGATTTAGAATTCTAGAGGGGCTTAAGCAGAATAACAACCACAGTCTGTTGCACTTGTTTTATGTACTGGAAAGAAATGCAAATATTAAATCAGATGTGCATTTCGTTTCCTGCTGTGAGACCTTGTAAAGCAGATAGTGAGCATATTTTTCACCTGCTATGGAAGAGCCCCAGAGAAGAGAGACAAGAGGAATAGATATCTCTCCTAATGTTGCTAAAGGTGTAATGCATTGATCCCATGGTCTGTACTGGATATTATCTAGCCTCAATTCTCCTTTGTTTTCTACTTTTAGGAGTATTTTTAATGCCAGTTACGACAGAAATACAAAATGCTGTTCTCGAGTGGGCATGCTCAAAAGCAGAGAATTGCACCTGCTTAATAAATGGATATACACACACAAATCAACTGTTTTGTGACAGAAAACAGGGGAGGATTAAAGTATGATCAGTATACATTTCACCAGGTAGAAAATCCTACTCCTCTATCTCTGTCTCTCAGCAAAGTCGGTCCCTGAACAATATCTTAAATGCAATTGTAACTGCTGAAATAACGTTTTGTCGTGTTTCAGTCAAACCCCAGTTGGCTCTTGTGTGTAAATGCATGGCAATTGAAAGATTACGGTGTTGACAGCATGGAGGAGAATTCAGAAACAGCTTTAACTGTTGGAAGCAGTCTCCCTGGCCTTGAGAACATGATGCTTTTTATTATTTATTTTTTTGGCAGAACGAACAAAGAAAGACCCTTTTGCATATTTCTGCACTGATACTAAGTGAGTTTGGTCAGCATTTGGCTTCAGATTTGCACTGTTGTGTCTACAGGGGCCCTGTAGCATTCAGTTTGCATGGTGCAGTTTTAAAAATGGTGACAATCTGTGTATTTCCTGCAAAAACAGTGCTACAAAACCCTTGAAGCTCCTAATTTGCTCTCTGAAATGTAACTGAACTTGTCGATGTCTATCATAACCTCCTACTGCTGTAGGTAACCGCTGGAGTGAATCAGCCCGTTGCAGAGGGGTGGGAATCCTTGTGTCCCTGCAACTAAACAAAAATGTGTTTGGAGTATGTAAACAACTGGACAGTCAACACAGTCTGGCATACAAGGCTTAGCGTGTAGGAGGATAAACTGGAAGAATGTAGTTAACCATCATAAAGAAATTATATTTAATATAAAACTGGATTGCTGGGAATTGAGCCATTTACTGTTATGTTTCAAGCATTCCCATTTCTGTAGTTCTGACTTTTTAAATTTTTATTATTAGAACAATATTTGTATTTACTGAAAGTGTGGGCAATTATAAGCCAATAGAATGAATTAAATATAAAGTGCCATTTGTTGTAATCCAATTCCACCATTGTGTTTACTTTGTGAATGAGTGTTTTGTAGCACCTGTTCATACTTTGATATTTTCATTTTGATAAATGGTTTCATAGATAATTTTTAAATGACTTTTGCTCTTTTTTTCTGATGGCATTATTTACACTTTTCGAGTATCAAGACCAAAATCCTGAATTTTAATAACGGTATATGGATTGATTTGTTACTTTAGATTAGTTGAGTAGACCACGAGATTATTGTTATTTTATTTGTAAAACATAGTAAGAATTAGGAAATGCAAATTGTGTTTATTTGAATAGAAACTGCACAAAATAAATTATATCACAAAAGACAAACATGTGTTCTTTCTTTGTTCATGGCGCATTATGGATTACGATACAGAAGTATGGATTTTTATTGTGCTTCTCTTTTAAAACAGATCTCATTCAGATTTCAAGCTTGTCCATTTTTTTTTTGCCACTTTATTATGGAATGTTTCTACATGAAAATGGCAACATTCAAATAAGTAAGTACATGGATTACAAAACTTTATTTTCTATATATCTAGATTTTGTGATTCAGATGTTACCTAAGCTTTTGCAAAAGTGAACAAACAAGCCCATACAAGCCTAGTAATATTTTCAGTTCAGATGCAAGCATGCAACATACAGAATTAGAAGCCCTGGATTTGTTAAAATAGCAGGTTTTATTTTCTGAAGAGAACAGAGTCGTTTCTGGTGCCAGCCTGCCAGGAGGGAGGGGGAGGGGTAGGGGGTCCATCTCAAACTGAGATGAGAGGAAGAAAGCAGAGAGCCCTGCGTCGCTGCAAACTGTCCAGCCATCTGGTTCTGTGGAGGGGTGTGGAGAAGCTTTTCCGTCCAGAAAATTTGCACAATCTGCTATAAATCAGCAGTTATTTTACCGTTTATAAAACCTATAAAAAAAGAAAGTTGTTTCTATTGTGCCTGGAGAAACGTGCAACACTGCAGAAAAATGTGACACATCCCGATTTTGACCACCAGATGATGCCAATGAGATGTGATATGCTGAAACAAATCTGCTTTTGTTACGTGTACAGAGGAATGTATGTATGAGGTATCAATTGTTGGGGCAGAAACGTTTGTGTGTGTGTGTGTGTGTGTGTGTGTTTTTGGGGTTTTTTTGTAACTGAAGAAGTTAGGAAAACCAGTTAGGATGTAGCCTACACATGCACATTACGAAGCTAGATCTTAAATGTGCGTAAGGCAGCGGGCTGCTGATTAAGGATACATGTAGGACTGCGAGCTAAAGCCACAAGCCAGAGGCAGAGCAAGGTCCACTGTCCCTGCAGCGGATCCGAGACACATTTATAACATATACCGTACTATAATTCACTATAACGGGTTGAAACCCTGGAGAAGACTGGTTAAATTTCAATGGAGCCTGCAAAGCATGCGGGCAGTTCTTCGTGTCATCCACTAGAGGGAGTAAAGAGCAACATGTACCTGTTGGTGATTCTCAGGGCCGGATTAAGTTTAGTGGGGGCCCAGGGCTGGGCTCGTTTTTGGTGCCCCTCTTTGCAGTCATTTGCTTCCCTTTACTGTTTTACTACCACCACCACACTCGATTAACATTAATGTCAAATTATTCAGTCTTAGCTGATCCATATTTTACCTGATTCGATGTTTGAATTAGCTCCAGTTTTGAAAATGCGCATTGGCCACAGCGTTAGTTACTGGCAGTTTCAAATACAAAATGGGAAAAACTGCAGATTCTTATTTTGTTTTGTTTTTTTGGGGACCAAATGAGAGGCAGGCTGTGTTTTAAGACAACCTAAAAACTTAATGGAAACCCGGTTTAAGAAAGCTGTACAATATCACTAAGTCGCGCAAGGCCAAATTGGAAGTCGGGCACAAACATAGCCTCCCGTATTTTCATATGAATTAGTTTATTTGCATTTGGAACTAGAATTGCTCAGTCTAAAAAAAACTACATGGAAACACAGACAACCTGAAACTACTACCAAAATAGAGTGAGAAAAAGGTGAGACTTTTTCTTATTTGTCCATGGAGATTGCCCCACTGTAATCCATATAAACCTCGTTTTCTCTCTAATGTATTTTCCTAAGTATTGGTACCTTCACATACATTTGTTGGTATTTAAAATAGCGTGGCAGCGTTGGTGTTTTGTTTAACATATCTTCCTCGCGATGACGCTGTACTTGGTCTGTTTGTGCTTTTCAGCATCGCTCTCACACTTCCTGGGTGCAGCTTTGTCAGACATTTACAGGTTCAATTTTAATCAAAAGTGGTTAAATATCCCACCAGATGTCACTGTTGATCTGAGAATAGTCCCTTCGGTACAGACTTCAGCACTTCCCAAACAACGAACCAGGTCATTAAATACTCAATAAATAAAGCTAACAGATTCGAGGAAGGTTAGACTAAAGCAAACAGGTAACAGATTCGAGGAAGCTTAGGCTAAAGCGAACACAAAAGGAGAGAGAGAGAGAGAGAGAGAGAGAGAGAGAGAGAGAGAGAGAGAGACGTGTGTGGGGAGGGGGACATGACAATCTGTTCCAGATGTTCCGCTGAGTGGTTTGACATTTTCAAATCATCAATTGTACATAATTTAATCTAGCGTTTACATGCGTAAACCCCACTGTTTACATTGCCATGTTCCTCTCAGTAAGTTTAACTATACACTCTCTTAATCTGTGGTTAGCACTAGCAGATGTTAACAAACTAGCGTGCAGAAGCATCAGCGCACGGAGTATAAATAGAAGCTTTTACAATCTCATGACAGAATGCATGTTTGTGTAGCATGGCTGTTTTCTATGTAAATTGATTATATTCTCTGCAATTTCCTTACTAAATATCTATCATGCACATGGTGCACAAGTGCCTATTCACTCCTAGCCGACAGCAGCGAATTATGCAAATATGATTTGCATCCAAAATAACCACGGGTTGTTTGCTACAGTTCTTATTCACTCACAAAACAAGACCCCGTGTATTGTCTACAATGATACAGCGAGCGCAATGTCCTGACTTTTTTTTTCTTTTCTAAAAGGAAATAAGCACGTATTTGAAATAAACATTAAGGAATTTGCAGTGCTACCGTCCCAATAAGTACCAATTAGTATCTTGTAACAATTGTAAGTCGCCCTGGATAAGGGCGTCTGCTAAGAAATAAATTAATTAATTAATAATAATAATAATAATAATAATAATAATAATAATAATAATAATAATAATAATAATAATAATAATAATACCAACTCATTTTTTCTTTACAAAAAATGAATAGCCTAAATAAAAATAATTTAAAAATCAGAACACAAGCTGTATTTATGTTATTTGCTACATTGCATCTAGACTTCACTTTTGCGGTTAACAAAATGGGAGTAAGTTATCATAACAATATAGTTAAAGAGAAAATGAAAATGACAGTTAAAAACGCTGCAGAAAACGAGTCTGTCCTCAAATGAGGACAATGGTACTTAATGGGTTAACCATGGAGTATTCTGTGCTTTACCCTGTGATTAGCTATGCTCATCTATGCTTTATCACGCGCTTGCTACACATGACCCTTGTATCATGGTATGTCACTGAAAACCTCTGTAAGGGAAACTGAACTACTTGGGCAGCTAAAACAGATGTTACTACTAGGATTTTTTTCTACTGCCACTAAGGCAGTTGATTTCCTTGCTGGCAGTAGTTGCACAAAATACATATTTACTATAACTACCCATTTCCCTTTCTCTAAACTTAAGGTCAATAAAATAAAAAAGTATTTCTTTTCAGGCCTGATGTACTTTAAGCTGTGTTTCTTCCTGTCAGTAGAAACACCCCAAGAGGCTCCTGTGCCAGTGCTGCGGAGTTTCTAATGGTTCTCGTTTATAAAATCAGGTCCCTTTTTAAAGTCTGGATTTGGGCTGTCCAACAAGTTTCTGTGCGTGCGTGCGTGCGGCGTTTGATTTACTGCGTTCCTGTCTAGAACAGATGATTCAGGTATCCATTCTGTTCCAAAGCCGTTTGGGTTTATCCCACATCAAGGTAAATTTTCACGGTGATTTTGCGACACGGGAGAAAAAAGACATTGGCCCTCAGTAGCTTACACAGAGGGGAAAAATGGTTTTGTTACTTTGATGAGGTTAATGAGATACGTTTAATTTTTAAGAACATATGAATACATTTACCATGTGTTTCTATGTGTTTCACACACACACACACACACACACACACACACACACACATATATATATATATATATATATATATATATATATATATATATATATATATATATATATATATATATATATATAGTCAGAAGTTAAGGGAAGTGACCAATATTTTTGTATTTATTACTCCTCAAACCAAATGCTGTTATATAACAGTCTATAAAAAAACAAAAAATAAAACAATGGAGATGCCGAATGTATTATTAAATATTAATAATAGGCACAGCAAGTGGAACCCCTACAGAAATCCACCGAGTTGATGAGAACAAGACAAGCCACAGACACACAATGCCTGAAGCGCCCTGCACCGCCGTTCAATCTGCGGGCCATATTTTGCATTTTAAGAGTGCTATTCAAAATTGAAACCCACGACGCGGCTGCCAGCCATTGCAAAAAAAAATGCCCCTCCTCAAGCCGTGCAAAACGTGCCAAAGCCTGCCCCACCCATGCAGCCGCCAGCGACTGACCCCCATCCTTCCCCCACCCGTTTCACCTTCCCTCGTTTTGTGCAACACTGCTAGCATATTAATTGCCTCTCCGACAGGTTCGCCAATGGTTAACGTCAGAGAGTCATTAATATGTAATCAGGCGTTTTCATATTCAGCAGACCGTGCTGCCAACTCTGGCACGGGGAACGGCGCTTGCTGTAATTCTGGTAGTGCGGTACAAGGGAGAAGAAACGTGTGGAATGGCCGAATGCTTGCGCTGTCTCTTCCAGCAAACAAAACGCAGGAAAAGAAAATTAGTACACCGATTTGTATTGTTCTGCAGTGAACTGAGTTAAAAAAGGAATAGGGAGTGTTTGGGATCTTGCAGCTTCTCCCGTTTTAATAGGGCAGAGAAAAACGTGAACAACGAAAGGTGTTTTTAGCTTCATATTGCTGCAGACTATACTAGGCTAGTACCAGCCTAATGTGGATTTAAAGGAACTTGTCTTTCACAATAAATTAAATGTATTTACATATTTTGGTTTTAAGGACAAATCAAGAATAAGTTGGATTATGTTTTGCTAAATATTGAAGTTAATCGGGGTTTTTTCCCATTTCTAAATAGAACATATACATTATCCTGCTTAGTTGCACTGTGTTATATCAGAGTAGAAAACAACACTGGACGTTTTTTTTTTCTTCTTTCTCTCTTCAACAAACCAAGGATATCAGCGATCGCCTGTTGAGCTGTGTTAGTACAAACTATCTGTGACAATGCTGGTTGCACGTATCCTGTGTTCGGGGTTGATTCTGATTTGTGGAAGCGCTGCGGTGCAAGCCGACTCTTCCCCGCTTCCTTGCCCGGCTCCGTGCCGGTGCGACGGGGATGGAGGCGCAGATTGCTCTGGTAAAGGACTGACCACCGTTCCAAAGGGGCTAAGCGCCTTCACCTACTACCTGTAAGTAGAAACAAAATAGCCACAATACTATCAAAACACAAGCCCTTGTTATAACGTGTTGCTGTTGTAAGCAATGCAAAGTTTACTTTTGTTTTCTGGGTGGCATGGGATTTTATCCACATCGCGCATCTGTTTTTTCTTATTTTATTTATTTATTTATTTAATGTCTTTAAAAAAAAAAATACGTTTAACTGTTAAGATTCGTGCAAAACACCTTAAAATATTAAATACAGCTGTCGGTATGTATCTTCAAAATCAAGTTTTTAAGTTGACGTGTAATCAGTTTTAGCCATTGCTTTTAATAAACTGTTCTATCAGTAGCAGCGTCTTATTTAGGAAGATAGCAAAGAAGAAAAAACAGGGCAGCTATATATATATATATATATATATATATATATATATATATATATATATATATATATATATATATATATATATATATATACTGCAGAGTTTAGTTTTACCTGCCGAGTCTGACGCATACGGCAGTTGACTTTAACTTCATTATAAACTGTTCAGCAATTCACTCAAGTTGCCAAATCTTGTATACATTCATAAAGTCTGCTGTCTTATTGCTCTTGTTTACTTGATGCATCCGCTACATGAGCTGTTAAGATTGCTCGGTTTCTTTTAACTTAATGCAGCTTAGCTGTAAATTCATGTTTATCTTTATGCAAAAAAGTTAAACATCTTGCTTTAAGAAGAAAAAAAATCACATCTTCACATTTGTCTTTATTTACTACTAGTAGCACAGGCGGCATAAAAACACACACACACACACACACAAAGCAAAGTTATTTGGATCTGTTAAAGTTATGGGTGCCGCTAAACAATTACATGCACGGTACATTCACATGACCGCTGAAAATGCGTCAGTGTTTGAAAATAATGGACTTGTCTTTTAAAGTATTTATTTAATACCATGCCGTTTATGCAATGCGTAAACGCAGTCCACCACTCACCTGTTTGAGCGCGGGTACTGTAAGCTATTCACAGCGAGCGATGATGACATTGAAACGGTTTAATAGAAACAATATCATTGAAACAATTCGTCGAACCATCAGCGTTCTCCTTTCAAAATAATTGGCGGTGTCCTTAAAGAACATTTGACTTGTGCTATGTGGTGGCACAGGGCACTTGAAAGTAATTTATTTGTATCAGAATTTTATAAAAATATATTTATAATGTTTGGTTTGGACGCTGAAGTTCAACGAACTTGTGCAACATCCGCTGGCCGTTAGGCGTACACAGTTACATTTAAAGAAGATGAGCAAATAGTGACCAGCATTTTCTTATTTAGGTTAGAGATAAATCCACTCTTAATAGTTGAGAGAATTGCATTCCACAGTTGCACGCCTGCTCAAGTACCTGCACACTTGTTTATGGGGTGTTAAACGGGTGTACTGGTATGATCGCGATGCTGTTATAAACGATACTTGTTTTAATCTGGAGGCTAGGCCTACTCTTGATTTTAATATGCTACTGAAATGACTTGTCATATGATGAGATCTATTTGCATGTTGGGAGAGCATGTGATACTTGTTGCTATTTCTTTACTGCAGTCTCCTAAATAGGGTTAAAATGGGTTATTTGTTTTAGGCCAGGTCGGTGGTCGGGTAGCCAGGTTACAACTGGCGGTGGTTACAAGAATGCGGGACTTCTGGCGAAATGCGCCCGTCTAAATGCCAGCTGCTAATTACCAATGACGGACAAGTTTATTATAGGCAAAGGTTACAATGAGGCTGCAAACAGTACCATAAATCAAAGGATGTGTCGGTAGCCAGTCAAAACTGGGTATTTTTTAAATACATATTTTTTTATAATCAGTAATTGCTGTGTATTTACATGGTAGTAACTTAGAAAATAGAGGTGTACTTACACATAATTACAATGTTATTATGCATAGTTACAATGTACTTAATGTGTACCTTTTTGCCCGATCTATAACCCTGACACTTTTCTGATGCAATTGTGTACTTGCATATATGGTGCAAAAACATTTACACATTAAGTACACTGTAACTATGCATAAAGACACAATAATTAGAGAGACTCCATGTAAAGTGTTACTTTTTTAAACTGGTAATCCTTTAGCTCATCTTGTAGAGTGACCAGCTTCCACTCTGATGAATGGTTGGATACTAAAGCAGTGAGACCTGGCACAGAGGGTGGCAACATCTGGTAATGCCCGATGTGCCAGGGTGTTATTGGGATTTATAAATCAGTGAATTACCTGAGATTTGTAATTTGTTCTCCACCTTATAATCTATCAAGGGCTAACTATTGCTATGCTCCTTAATTGCTTGCTTTAGCTTCTTAGTGACTGAGGTGCTGCTTTTTGAAGATGGCGCAATTGAAATGGAAATATCGCTCTGAGATCCAAGACCATTCCTGTTTAAATACTGTAGATAGACTGGCATCTATCCATTTGAGTCAGCAAAATGCAAATGAATTAACAGAAAAGTAAAGTAAACCCTGATACGTAATGAATGGTGCTGTTGTAAATGATTTTTTCAAAGCTTGTCTGGTTTTACATGTTAATTGCTTTTTTTTTTTTTCTCAGGTAAGATACAACCCTGCAGGCTTTCTTTTAAGCACTTTTTCAAGTGATGAGTTTTCTGCAGCAATTTGCCATGCCCTAAATAACTTGTGGCAGGCATACAGTTTCTGTTGTGACCTGTGTAATATTGTATGTGACATTTCATGGCTCCATTCAATATTATAAAACAACATTGAAAAATGAGGTAACTTGAAGCAGATGCCCCCCTTGCCCTCTTGCCCCCTTGCCCCCTTTCCCTCTGTCTTTAAAGGGCTGCGTTTGCGTGTAGACAAGCCAGCACTTTAGCTCATTAGTGAATGAGTCTAGGTGGAGGGAGTCCCTCAGGTAACAATCATATAGCTATTATTTCAGATAATTCCACATAATTACTATTTCATACTGCTGTCACTCTGCATTATTTTCAGGTACAAAAGCTGTTTTGATTACCAGCATGCATCTGCAAGGCCCTGACAATAGATTAGCACAGTATGCCCTCCAGTGCTTTTTTTATTTATTTTTGATTTTTTTAATATAAAGGAAGTTGGCAGATTTATTTTTTTGTGGTACAGTGAAAGCACAAAGTGTGCTGAGTGTGGTTAATTGTAAAAAAAAGATTTGTTTTAAAAGAAAAAAGAGAACCGTTAAGTTAAACACTTTTAAAAAAAATCAAATTGTAATGTTGGTTTAGTATTAAACACTGCATTGTGTGGTGCTAAGTTTTATAGCCTAAATTAACAATTCAACTGTGGTTGTTTAGTCTTTGCCCATACAATGCTTTGAGTGTGTGAAGATATTCACAAGAGCTTGTTTCACGTAGGAACATGATAGGCTAATTGCTCCAATGAAGGAATGTGGCTTTGTGGTTTAACGGGGAGGACAAGGAACTAAGTGATCCTGGTTCCAGTACACATTACTTGATCTCCTTGGGCCCTGGTCCTTCGCAGCTGTAAAACTACTAGAAAGCAAGAATCTTCTGTATATGAACGTAAACAACCTCCCCCTTCCTCAACCCTGTGAAGCCAGCAGTTCAGTTTCTGCATGGCTGGGTCTCAATAGCTAGTCCTGGACCCTGATCTCTTTGCCTCCAGCGGGGAGTCTGATGTGGCTCTACTTTCAACAACCGTGTCGGCAACTAAAACCATATGGAATCCTTCAATGTCGCCTCGCCCGCAACCCCTGACAACCTGGGGAACTTGTCACATGACACGGGTGTTAAGGTTGCTCCAGCCAGGGCGCTCTCCTTTCTTTCTTTCTTTCTTTCTTTCTTTCTTTCTTTCTTTCTTTCTTTCTCTCTCTCTCTCTCTCTCTCTCTCTCTCTCTCTCTCTCTCTCTCTCTCTCTCTCTCTCCATGGGAGCAGAAATATTTTGAGAGGCTACAACTGGACGTGAGATTTTTATAAGCAACGGTTGACCTTAAACAGACGGAGACGACAGTCTCTTCCACACGTTTTCCTAAAGCAAAGCTGCATGCACCAGGGAGGACTGGGTTTGGGTGTTATAGGTTTCCAATGGAAACGCTTGTTTGTGATCCACAGGTCCTTCAACTTTTTTTTTCCCTAGCAGTCTGCTATAAAATATTTGGTTTTGCAGACCTTATGATGAATCTTGGACTGCCTTAATACAGCATTAGATAGTCCAAGATCTGTGAAACCAGCCCTGAAGATTGTTTTAGGCCTTTTTTTATGATGATGATGGTATGCCTGTTTTTGCATATTATGCAAATATATTTAAAATGTGATTTATTTTTTACCTATTTTATAATAGCTGTTTCATTAACTGCAGTACAGTATGCTCTTGGCAACAGTCTCGAGGTACTATGAAGAGTTTTATTTGTATGCATGTTCTCTTGCACAGGGGTGGTGGTTTTACCTCTCAAAGCGGAGCACACCAGAACTTAATTCAATTCACCAAGCCAGAGAGCAGAGCTGGAGTGCTCAAACCTAATGGGGCAAACAAGCTCATTAAACTGCACAAGGGTGCACATTCTCATCTAGGTAGAGATTTGTAAATGGCAGGTAATGGTAAATGCTTTTGCTTATGTCTCAGCAACAGTAAAAGGATCACATTTTCACATTCCAGCAGTAACTTTGCTACATCCTGAAGGATTTCTGTTGTGTTCTTGTATTCTTTCTTTTATGCATCTTGCAGTGAAATGCATATTGGATATCTTGCAAAGTGCACATTCAATACCTATATCTGTATCACTGTATGTGGCATCTAAGAGGACATGCTGAAGAACATTAAGATTTATACACCTAGCAAGTGTGAAAATGCTTTCTTCCTGGGTACTTTTTAGTTGGTGTTTGTATTAATATTGCTGTAGTATGCTTAAAGGCAATATCCTGTCTGGTTAAAAACACGAGGAGCCTGCACTGAACTACCTGTTAATGTTTGATAGGGCCTCTAATATATTCTGTTTGCATTGGTGTTTCAAGGGCAAAACCTCATTCCTGTGTTAAAATGCATAACTGTTTACCATGAGCCATTGGCTATCCTGGAGCCTGAATCTGTGACTTATTTACCAGGTGAAAAGCAGCAGCAGTCTGTCTGCTTGCCTGCTTATCTGCATTGTATTTTTTTTTGGGGCGTGCATTACTGGAAAAGGAATCTGGTATCTCACCGCTGGCAAACCCGGCAAGTGTTCAGCAGTAGCCAAAGTGCTTTTCTGGTAATAGCTGTGTGTCTCATGCCAAAAGAGAAAAGCAAGGACTCTCCGTGAACATACCTAGTGAAATGTGTAATGTGCTTGAACCAAGGGTATCATTAGCATAGAGGTAAATGCTTCGGTCACTAATGCTTTATGACTATAGCCCTTGATCGTGTTCTTGCTGTCATGCATCTCTCTCTCTCTCTACACACACACACACACACACACACACACACACACACACACACACGTTTTAATTATTCTCCTTGGCTCAGTGAGAGATTTCCTTTCAGTAATTACCCTTTCTGACCTCTTTCTCCCCGCCACCCTTTTCTGTACAGTCAGTATGTTAGCTTAGCTAGTGCAGGTGCTGCCCGGAGCATCATCCACTAATGTAATCGACACCTCTGACAAGCAGGCAGCTGAGTGCAACAGGGCTGTCAAACACAGTCATGCTGTCACTGAAATCCTTCCGCAGAGCTTGAGGTAAATAAATCAAAACACATGGTTGAAGGTTTGATGCATTCCGCAGCGAAACCAGGCTGCCATTGCATGTAGAGCTCATTTTTGTCCCTGTTAACGATGCATGGCCCAGCTTCAAAGGTTCAAGTGGAGGCGTCATTAGGGGTGTGCTGATACTCGGAGCTTTTTAAGAAGTCACATTTTCATTGTTCGTTTACAGTCTTGGTATGGCACTATGGCAGTAAAATGGCCCCGGATGAGAGGAAATTCATATTCCAATCAGCTTTTAAAACACTTGGCTGAACTGAACGGGTATGTCATCTGGAAGTGCAATGCCAAACCTACTGTTCCTTGGTTACTGGGTCGGCATAAAACTGGAACTTCAAGAACTACTATTCTTGTTAAGCTGAACAATGTGGCAAATAAAGGCCGACAAATTGCTTTTGCATGAGTTCCCTGGAACACCCCTGAAGCAAACAGTGGTTTATCCTGCAGTAGAAGCCTGTCTTCAGGTAGGATTAGTGCATTTAGTAGGGTAGAGGGTCACTGCTGGCTCAGTGTAGTCCAGGGTTAAAATCCACTCTGCTTGGCTGCTGGCTGTCTGGGAGCCTACATGACCCAACTTAGAGACTAGGCAGTTGTGTTGCATTGCCAACAAATAGAGGGTAATGTTAGAAGGTTGATTTATTTCCATTTTCAACTAAAGGATTTGGAAGCTAACCTTTCCCAGAAGGTTTGTTCTGGTTTTGTAACGTGTGCAGCATTACCATTTTCAAAGTCCAATAACCAATGGATTAAACATTTTCCTACCTCTCTCATTGTGTAACAACATGCGTGATTTCTGAAAATGTTTGCTCCAAATCATTGTCAGCACGATATTTTCAGAAAATAAAAACGCACTAATTTTACCAGACCACAAATAAACAGCTTAGACTATTTTTTGGGGCTTGTACAGCAAGTAGTCTTAAGTATTTACATTTTTTTTTTAATTCATTTTAGAAATGTAACTGGTGTTTGAAAAAAAATAATTAGCTGTTGAATTAAATAATAATTTTATAATTTAAAAAAAAAAAAGAAAAGTTACACATTTTAATAAAACAAATCCAGTTTGATCTTGGAGACGTTACAAAGAGTTATAGTAATGTCATATTTACGACTACAGGCTAATTAAAAGCGAACCAGGACCCCATTACTTTCCTCCTTGCTTGACACCTGATAGGGCTGTTTGCTTTAAACCCGCTTAAACCCTGGCCTTGTTTGCGTGTCTGTACAGGGGGCTGAGTGGGGCTGGGTCCCCCTGGCTCTCATCTGTCCTCAGGCCATGCCTGGTGGTGTAGGTGGGGCAGCTTATTAAGGTTTAGATGGTGTTAATTGGTTTACAGCAGTGCAGTGAAAGAAGACTGGCTGGTACATTTTTGCTTTGTCTCGCTGTTTAGCGGTAATGGGAGCTGCTGTTATTTTTGCCTCTCTGATTTTATTGCATTACTTGAGCCGGCTGCATTTTATTATCCTTTGCAATGTCTGCATACTGGATACTGTGAGCTGCAAGCCAGGGTTGGGGTCAAATTCCTGTTTTTAAATTCCAGTTCCATTTCCAAATACTTTTTAACATCAATGAATTAATTCCAATACAGCTTTGCTCAAAAGTTCAATTAGCAGTATTCGGTTAAACATGAGCTTCTCACAGTGGCAACAAATTACTTTAAATTGAAGTCACTGTTGATCACTTAAATTGGCTTCAAATGAAAGCAGTTGGACAACCACAACAATTACCAGTGTCTCTAAAATATCAATTCCAATTCCTTTGAAACCGGCTGCCAAGTCTAGCCAGGTTAGTCCTTTGAAGGCATTGGGGAATTGATTTTAAAAAGGAAATGGAATTGAAAAACAGGAATAAACCCCAACCCTACTGCAAAGTCTAGCCAGGTTAGGTAGCAGCACAAGAGGCAGCCCACACATTTCGAATAGCAGGAAGGAGGCAGGGGTTGAAGGGTCGCTCTGACCTGTGCACCACACTCTGGTCATTTCGGCATCATCCCTCTGAACTCTGATTCAATCAGTACTTGGGGGATGTGGCAGAAAGTCTCTCTGTTTGATTTGTTTCAGGCGTGTGGCGCTTGGTTTCTGAAGCAGAAACACAAAAAAAATAATATTGCGCCAGACTGTAGAGATGCAGGGTTTATTGGGTTTAAACAGTGCATAGGCTTTCTAATGGAGAAACAACACAGATATATACAACACAGGTGTGATCTAGAATGAAAGTCTAGATGGCTTCAGACGAAGAGGATCTTAAGTATTTAATGCCTTGGTAAACGCAGCAGCTTAAGGAACATTTAAAGCTGCTGTCATTCTCTTTGCGCCCTCTCAATTTTTTGATTTTATGTCTGTCTTCCAGTCGTTCAACAACAGCCGGATCCCAGATAAGATCTCGCCATCAGGCCAGCTTGAAAACGGATTTGCACTCTGTGTCTTATCCACTATCTCCCTTTGCTAGCAGGGAGACACCCGACCTGATGTACTCTGCAGATATGATCTACTAAGATGAAAATTACATAGACTGCAGTGACCTGTGCAATAGAAGCTGACACCTTCCTTCCTTCCTTCCTTCCTTCCTTCCTGTCTCTGTTTCTCTTGCTGTAGGACACATCGCTAACAATTGTCATTCATAAATTCCTTGTGTGTGTGCAATTCAGGCCTCTCCTTTCGTTATGAATCAACTGGCAATTAGGATTGAAAAAAAACAAACAAAAAAAAGCTTTGAAGTATTTAGTCAAAATATTGGGGGGGGGGAGCGATGAAAGGGTTAACTAAAAGAACAAAAAAGTACCAGCTGGTACTGAAGGGTAATTTAGGACAAGCGCCAAGATGGTCAAGCCTGATAAAGCAGGTTTTCCTTGAATGAAGCCCTGGTAGTCCAGCACAGCGTGTGGGCAGAGCATTCACAAAGTTTTCCAGGGAATGTTTTACACCAATCATTGCCAAATGGAGCCTTAAAAAAAGCTAAATCCCTTTCCATAGGTTGCATGCAGACATCCGTCCATTTCCTGGGCATCTGCTCTGCTGCTTGTGTCTTCCACAGGGAGTGTAGCCCCTTTGAGGAGGATGTGTTTTGTTGCATAGGGTCCATGGATTCCATCATCAGAGTAGCCTTGAGCTTTCCTGTTTACAGATCATGATAATCAAGGTGAAATCAAGCCCTGGCACAGTGCTGTGCTGGGATTGTGAATTGTTTTTAAATGAGCTTTCATTTTAATTAGTCAGTAGTACCCCTGGGATTGGATTACCAATACCAGATGATCTGGGGGTGGGTGGACTTGCTTTTCAGTGTTTTGGTAAGGGAATTGCATGTAATGTTTATGTTAACTGCTGTTCTGTTCAATATAGTTCATCTTTACTTGGCTTCATGTTACATATAAATCGTTACCTGTTACTTTCAGTCCTTAGAGAGCGAGAGAGAGAGAGAGAGAGAGAAAAGCTCATTGTGGTTGACTATTGTAGGATATGGAGTATCTGCAGGCCCCACTAAAGGAAAGTTGCTTTGTAACAAGCTTGGCTGCACTAAGTCCTCCACATGGTATCTGACTGGGATCTCTCTCTGTCTCTCACTCACGCACCCCTTTTTCTGTGGTGAACCATGAATAAGAAGAAACCCATCACATTAGAGACACAAGGAGGCTGGGGATTGCTTCAGCTGTCAGGTTCCTGCTAGACGCTCTTGGATCTGCACAGACACAGTCAGGGATTACGTTACAGTTTTGTCATTATTTCAATTTATTTCCCCCCCTTGTCTATGGGCCTCCTCGCCTCTTGTTTCACCTGTTTGTTTTCAAACCGAACAGGGAGTTTTTAAACAGAGACCAGATAGAGCTGTATCAACAAAGAAAATAAAAATAAACACTTCACTGTCTGTCCATTTAGTGTTGATTTAATGCACAGCCGAAACATTTTACCATTTTATATATAGCATGAGAAATGTAAAGGAAAGGTGGTGTGTGTAATAGTTCCTGCATACTTGTTTTTTACCAAGAAGCAAGTGCCCTATAGAGTACAGCTGCCCACTTCAATGTATGAAGAGTGTTCAAGCTAAAATAGAGTATGGCAGATATAAACAAACATGCTTTTGCATTTGGAAAACAGACCTAAAGTGGAACCTTCAATTGTTTTTTTTTGTTTTTCCTAGTAATATGTTTTAATTTTTTTTTTATTAAATAGCAGCGACTAAACAGTGTGCCAGACCCGTTCTAGTGGTGCGTTGTGCAGGTCTTAATTAAGGCCTTTGAAATGCTAAACAAAGGAGAGGGAGAGAGAGAGAGAGGGGAAAAAAAAAACATCCAGGCTTATTATTGTTCCAGCCGGTCGGCTCGGCTAGTTGACCATCCATTGGTGCATTCTGTCCGTTTTAAGCTGAATGACACTTTTGTTCGTGGTTAACAGAGGTGAAAGAAGACAATTATTGAGTCTCTTTTTCCACTGGGCCAGCTGCAGCCAGTGAATTGGAAGTGTCTATTTTCAGTCGGTTCTGGTTTGTGCAGAAATGCAGCAGGAGTTCTGCAACTGCACGCCTTTATTTTGCGAGTATATGTAGGCACCAGAAAAATAAACATATTGTGTTTTTTTAAACAGTTTTTAAATTTGATTTTAAAACTCCATTATAAATAGAAAAGTGAAGCAAAGGGTGCACACACACAATCGTTGCAGTTCATAGATTCATTGTTATATTTCAAGTAAAATTACCATTATAATTTCACAAGAATAGATTAGATTATTCCATTTAAAAAAAATATTTAAATATTACTTTGTGTCGCTGTGGACCTAAATTTAATGAAGATTAAAAATGTGTATATGTATATATATATATATATATATATATATATATATATATATATATATATATATATATATATATATATACATATTTCACATAGCCTGGGTTAGAGTGAAACAGAATGCATTTTCTTTTAAATTTGTCGTTGCCAATTAGTTTTCACCCCTGCGCTGACTCAAGAGGGGCGAAGATGAACACACGCTGTCCTCCTAAGCGTGCGCCGTCAGCCGCCCGCTTCTTTACACTCTGCAGACTCACCGTGCAGCCGCCTCAGAGCTACAGCGTCGGAGGACAACGCAGCTCTGGGCAGCTTACAGGCAAGCCCGCAGTCGCCCAGCCAGACTCCAGGGGTCGCTGGTGCGGTGGCGGTGAGCCGAGACACCCTGGCCGACCTAACCCTCCCGGACGACACTCGGCCAATTGGCGCCGCCCTGGGAGCTTCCATCCATGGTCGGCTGTGGAATAGCCTGGCTCGAACCAGTGACGTCCAGGCTATAGAGCTCATCCTGCAATCTAGCGAGTGCTTTTACTGGATGCGCCACTCAGGAGGCCCCTAAAGAATGCATTTTAATTTGTAAATCGCGCTATGAATGGATTCTGTGGTTTGTAATTGCAGTTGCTCCAGAGTGCAATAGTTTTAGTGTTTTAAGTATTTATTGAAGGGTTGAAAGTGTAAACTCTCATTGGCTACTTTCGCCCGGAACCAAATTAATACTAACATTGCCTTTAATGATGCAATCCTGTTCGCATTTGTGGGTAAACAAAGGGCCCTTGTGCATGCCTAATTTCTGAATGGAGAGCTGTGTGCTGTCCTCCAGCTATAGATTTTACACCAAATTTCCAAAGTGTCCCGTTACATTTGATTACCTCATTGTTTCCCATGAAATCTGTGCAAAAACTGTTTGACGCGTTTTATTCTGCAGGGTATCTCCTGCTGGTGATATACGGGCTGGGGGTGTTTCACATGTGGAGTGCAACTGGGCTATAACAGATAGACAACTGGAAGCCAGTTAGACATCAGAATCTAAGCCTGGTCACCAATGTAATGTGACCTAGTGACTCCAGTTCACATCTGTTTTTTCCCTATTCCTGTTTATGAAGAAAAGTTTAAAAAGGAGCAAATGTGGCTCAGTGGTTGGAACCACAGACTGGGAGCCAGGGGATCAGAGTTCCTGTATCCAAATTGAATGACGGACTCTGCGTGCAAACCGCATGAAGGTGATTTTCAATTAAACAACTTGCGTGGCTTGAAAACCAGCTGAAACGCAGCATGCAGCAGTTGTTCTTTTACTAAACTCTCTTATTGCAAGTAGAATGCAGGATTTCTTATTAGGGCAGTTCAGAGTATCGAAACTGACTATCAAGCCATTGGTTTATAAGGTTTCAGTTAGTATTTTTTTTTTTTTTTTTTTAGTTAAAATTTTTTCTATATGGTCTGGTGCATGTCGACCCCAGTAATCTTTTCATAACCTGCTAAATGGTGCAAAGATTATTTTATTATTATATATATATTTTTTACTTTAAAACTTAAACTAAAAACGTAACGCATAATGATACATGCTGCCATTTGCACAATTCCATTGTTTTAATATGGATATTTCAGTCTTGTCATTATTGGGTTAGTCATGTCTACTTTTTGAGGTTTGGATTGAAGCGGACAGTTTGGCATGTTGGCAGGAGACCGCTGGCAAGCGCCAGCCTGAAATGTAAGCATGTTTATTTTTCAATTGGAAACAATTGCTGAAATCTATATGAATATACAGTGTGTGTAATATATATATATATATATATATATATATATATATATATATATATATATATATATATATATATAGATAACATAACTTTTTTTTATTGGTTATAAATAATACATCTTTATCCACACCAGGCGTTCTCGTAATTAATGGCACATACAGAAGTATGTGACATAAATTCAGCATGTGTTTCATGTTGTACTTGCTGGGATACTAGGTGCAGTTATAGTTTTAGTGACCTTCAAAGACAGAAATACTATTTGCCCAAGTGAGGTTAAACAGCTGTGTTCCTTTTAATTTTAGACTGGATTTAAAATGAAAACCATGCTCTTGCAGCATATCATTTTGTACCAGCTACCTATTATTGACACCAGCTCAACAGGTGTAGCGCAGCCAACTCAGTTCTGTGGGCAGAGTAAATAAATGTGGGTTTATGAAGCTCAGTTCCATGTTTGTTTCTTTGCCATTTATTTATTTTAATCCAGTACTGAGATATGAGCAATGTATTGACATAATTTCAGTAGCAGCAGTGTTACAAGACTCCAAATAGAGTACCAGGGTGAAAGGTTGACCAGTTAATGTTTTAATTGAGGCCTGTAAGGCCAGTGCTTAGCCCTTTAATTCACGATTTCCCCATGCTCCCACCGCCCAGTTACCTTGCGGCCGCACTCTTTATTATTGAAGCGTTTCAGCAGAATGCATGGCTCATTGTGTACGAGCCCTCGCGTGCAACAAGTCATTGATTCTGATGACATGTAATTGTTGGTTTTCTGGAATGTAGCTTTACTCAATGGGGCTTTAGATAGCGAGTAATTATTATTATTATGACATGAATGGAAATAAGACTCCTTTTGCGCAGCAGTTTCACCCATTCCTCTGGTTTTAAAGTCACCTGTCTTAAGTCCACAAAAAGTATTCATGTCTTGCTATACAACAGTATGAATAAGCCACATGATAAACTGAACCTAAATGCTAAAGCGAGTTTAGAATCCTTTTTTTCTGCTTATTCTGGGACTGTGTGGAGAAGCTGAACTCAAATGCTTCTGTTCTGCTCTCTGTACAGTATGCGTAAGAAATGCAAACCGTCATTGCCCTTTGAGAAAGTTGGAGCTCTGACGCTGCTGTCTATGAATTTAGCTTGGCAATACAAAGTTCACTACGATCAATGTAATGTGAGGCAACTGTTGAAGCTACTGGTTGGCGACACATTAAAAACATCCTACCCCCTTGTGCAAAGCTCAGCCCACAGTGGAAACCCTTTCTGCTCATTGCCTAGTTTAGCTTTGAATCTGATTCCCAGTCGCAGATCCTTCATTCAGATGTGAATAATATCACACAGTCCTGCTATTTCTGGCTTGGCAAGGATGCAGTCGGATTAAAATACAAGCAAGAGACTAATTTTAAACTACACTACTTTTTTTTTTTTTTTTTGGCAACGCTCGTGTTTTTATAAAATTGCTTTTTACTAGCTAAGCAGTTGGGTCTGTCTTCAGAAATTGACGTCGAGAAATGGATTTCAGTTTAAGAAATGGATTTCAGTCAAGGAGACGGCTTAGGAGACGGTCTCCTTGCCTTAACTGAGTGACTGACAACTTCTGGCAAATGACCTGCCATGATGAAGCTAAAAGTGTCATTGACCCATTAAAACCTTTATTGACCCCTTGGTTGAACCCAGTCAGTTTCTATGCCTCCCTCCTGAGTTCTTTCTCCATTGATTGTAATTGTTTTTTTGCAGTAGGGTAGAGCAATGAGGCACACTTCATTTAAATGGCTTGGTGAAGCAGACCTACCCTCCATAGAGTTTATTTTTATATTTATCATACAGTATGTGCACTGCTGGTTCCAGTCATTGCTCCGTGTTCTCACACATCCTTCAGGGCACAAGTGCCACTGCTGTTCTGCACTGCTCAATAGCCGAGCCCCCGTGTGTAATCCGAGACCGCAAAGGTTGCAGGCCGGTGAAGTCGACTTGATTAGAATTCACTGCCTGTGCTCGTGTTTACTGAGACGCTCATAACCACATTGTTGTTCATGGCAGTGCCAACGAGAAAGCTGGCATTACTACTTGCAGGTAACTGAAGTCAAGATCTTGTTTTGCAATAGGATTCCACTCAACATGCTGTTTTCTTAACACTTTTTTTTATTATTTATGAAAACTAATGTTGATTGGGAGTCACGCTGGAATACAAATCTTTGTTTCCAAATATTATTAGTTTTCCTAAATTCTTTAATATTTAACAGCTTTTTAATGGACATCCAAATTTACTGTTTGAAGTGCCCAATATTATACGCATGTAATAAGTGTCATTTTATTTTACAAAAATAAATACAGCAATACAGTTGGACTTGTATGTTTTAGCCAGTAGAACCTACAGTAGTTATGGAATCCCAGACCACACAATTGAAGTGACCCACATTTTAAACTGGCAAACCTGCGACAGTCATTGTGCAATCCACAAAATTGATTGTATGCACACTCCATTCACAAATTGATTCGATACCCTTTTGAGTTAACCCATGTTATTGTTTTCTTTTTCATTTATTGAATTGAAATGTAATTTGAACAATTTAGGTATGGTTAATCATTGTCCAAGATACCCTGAAACCCCACCCCGGTTTTTAATTTTATTTCCAACCCCCAGCAGTCTTGACCACTCAGCTGCTGGAGTACTATGCTGCCTAATCCCAGTTTCCCAGAGTTTAATCTTAAAGGATTCTGTTTCTGTGTCCTGGGGACTGGTTTGTAATGATGGCTGTCAGAAAGACGTCTTAAAACCACCTCGAGTGCTTTATCAATTGGACAGTTTGTTTAAAAATCAGACTAGACCCTAATGGCCCTGTATTCATCCCGCACTTTCTGCGGCACCTGATTTTAAACTTGCAGTCGTTGTCATTGATGGATAGCAGACCCGTTAAAAGCACACTGAGGTTTATGTTTGCATAAAAGAGCCTTTTACCTCCCAGTGTGTAGCATTGTGACCCGTCTAGGACAGCTTCATAACCAGCTGATAATAATTTAAGACTTCTGGCAACCGTCAAATAATTACTAGTAACTACAAAAAAAAAAAAAAAATTCTCAATGGAGTGGGTGCCTCTATCTATCTCTATCTCTATCTCTATCTCAATCTCTCTATCTCTCTGTCTTCCACTATTCCTCAGTGATAGGTTGGCTTTCAGCATCAACAGTACAGCATACTGTAGGTGTCTGGAGCAGTGTGTGGCTATAGGCCAAAAAAGCAGAACTTTTCCACTCCGTAAGTCTGGCTGCAGCGTAGTGCTCCATCCAAATCAAGCTGTGATATGCCAGCGGTGGTCCAGCAGCACTGACACGTTATTTATAGCATGTTGTATTGTCAGCTGTGACGCAGGTTTGTGTATTTGAATTCTGTACACGCTGCTTCCACTTCTATCAGGAGTGAATACAGTGGCACCAGTCCGGTGGTTTTAATGTTTGTGGTAGGTTTCAGTTAAGGTGCCGAATGCACGTTGTTTACCTTTTCTATACCACCCTGGTGTAAAGTGTGCTCTGGTTAATGGGTGCAGCTCTGCAGGTTTATGTGCTGATGCTGTCTGTATTTGAAATGGAAACAGAACTGAGCTGGGGAAGCTGTGAGCACTCCCTGAAGTGGAATGCTGGGATTCAGCAGCTGTAAATCTTCAACAGAAACTTCCAGAGGGAGGCCGGGATGAAGCGGCCAGTGAAGCAAAACGCAAAAATGTAACCACCGAACTGACACGGCATTGCTCAGGATTTCCATAGTAAAAGCATTGTGATGTGTAACAGAGCATAAGTAAGCATCGGAAAGAATAGCGAGGTATTAAAAAAAAAAAAAAAAAAAAAATGGTAAACTATTGTATAGTACAACCATGGGGGGGAAAGCATGGTAAAATTGGAAAAATGCCATGGTAAACTTGTATAAGGGTTACCAGAATCTTTTTGGGTACAGCACATGTTTGTCCATTTGATCAAAGTATTAGTTGTAATGCCGATGAGCATTTGTAAGTATTTATTTATTTATTTATTTATTTTTTGAGGATTTCATGGCAGAATGATCGGAGAGCACCTGAGCTAACTTTCCTAAGCACTTGCAACACAAGACATTGACACCAGTGGCACAGCACAGAACAGTGCATTCCGCAGACCAACGTGAGCATGCCATTGTTCACAGACCAATCTGGCAGCTATCTCCATCGTCAAGAATTTACTAAGCTTTGTTCCAGATGTTGTGCATTCACCAATGTTCTGAGCCAACAGCAGCATTTAATTTGAGGAGATGCTGTTTAAAGTGGCATATCACAATTTCGAATGCTAATGTTGGTACTGTGCAGGCTAATTATAATATTATTATTTTTGTTTTGGTCGTTGTCAAGGCTCCCATGTGGTTCATTACTGTAGATGACCTCTTACGTACCAAATTCATTTATTCGAAAAAAAATCAGAACACAAGCTGTATTTATGTATTGACAGGCATATTTACAACATATATTCCCAGTGTCCTATTTTCGAGGACGTTCAAGTTAGACGTGCCTGTAATCAGAGTGAAATTTCATGCCAGCTATGAAGCTCAGCACGTTGAAAATTGAGCTTTATCATCACTGTGGGTAGGAAAAACAGCAAGAAATGTATAATTTTTAGGTTGCAGTTTTCTTATTTTATACTGAGGCGTCATAAAAACATCTGAAGGGCTATAAATGCAGAATTAAGTTACATTTAGACTTGCGTTTTGCTGCTAAGAAGTTATCATAACAATATAGTTAAAGAGAAAGTTAATAACAGGTAAATGCTAGTTAAAAATACTCCTAAAAAATTACAAAGTAGCCGGCCCTCAAGTGAGGACAATGGAATTTGATGGGTTAAGAAAGTTATGAAAATAATTAATTACGCAGCAAAAAAGTAATAATCAAGCTGTCAGGTTTTTAAATGAGGTTATATGATATCAAAGGCAGCGATGTTCCAGTTATTTAAATTTTGTTCTTGTTTTGTAAAATAAACATTTTTCACCAAAAGATATCAGACGCACATCCTGCTGCTTTTTTAATGCACACGTGAACCGGTTGTTGCAATGGATAATGCACTCATTGAGATTAAGACAACTGCATGTACTCTGATATGGCATAATATGCACAGCATGCACAGGCCATGCATTTGAATGACCGTAATGAACTCATCTCTCTCCTGCAGCACACAAACAATTTTTTATAGTGACCGATAAGCGGTCTTCTTGACTTGAGGACTTGACAGGTATATGTTCATTCATCTCGGAGGCGGAGACGGAGACTGAGTATTCGAGGAATGGAATTAGCTCATGTAATTGTAATGCTGGAGCGGAGTGAATGCTCCCAGTGGGTCTTGGAGCAACATGCTGTTTTTGTAATTGGGCTCCATTTAAAATAAGTTGGCTGCATAGCAATATTCATATTACTGTAGCACCTCCTGGGTACAGGAATTCTGGTTTTATTGAGGCTGCAAATGAAGCTGTCGCAGGCTGATGCTCTCTCTTTACTCTGAGCTGGACACCAATGACCATGAGACCTCCTGGACTGCATTTACATTTGCAGAGGAGAATAGGCTTTATATTGTAAAACAAAAATGGTTTGGCCAGTTCCCACTTAATGCACACAAAACTCTTAATCTATTAAAAAGGGGTCTGTTTGCCTTTAACGGTTGGTTCTAAAAGACGAAAAGCAAACTGTAGCTTCAGTTGCATAGGCCCAGCTGTCTTAATTGGATCTGAATGGAGTCTACAGCATTACACGTTATTATCTTTCAACAAGCGAGTGATACAGAGGTTTTTCCAGGGGTTTAAAATGTGCTGTGATAAAACGATCCTCTGTGTGTCACAGAGGGTTTTTGTAAAGCTCTGCAGCACTTCCAGACAGAGGGAACAGGAGTTCTTCTCAGCTGTCATTCTCCAGGGATTGTCAGTTTTCACCGAACAATTGCTGCAACATCTTAAAACACAGGGACGGGCACGCTTCTGAAAACCTCAGACTTGCATACAAGACACAATCTTTTTTTAAATGTTTGCTTGGATAATGTTCTGCTTTCAGATGGGCAGATCTTCTTTTGCATCTCTTTATTTCTTAATTGCACAAACACATGTAGCAAGGCTTTACTGTCTAGGAGTGCTGGCTTAAGTAGTGATTTGAGGTTTGACCATCACAACCTTGGCTTTCCTGTTTCCATATACAAAGATGCAGACCAGTAAATCATGCAGACTCCTGTACAGTACATAAATTGACACTCACAGGTGCAATATCATGCACAGAATATGTGGCAAGTTTTGCATTGCCTATATTATTCATGCCAGCAGGAGCCATCAAACATATAACAACAGTACAAAACCCAGCTTTGATGCATTGGGGCGTTCATGTTTCTAAACAACGCAATCTTTAAATGCGAAACACACAACTGTTTACAGTATAGTAATTGGACATTCTATGCTGTCTTTTTTCCAAGCTTTACTTTGGTTGTTTTTCACCCACTCATAGGTAGATACTGTGGCGTGTATTGGCTTGTATTGTATAGCACCCTATACAATATTCTATATACCTCAATAGTTAATTAGGGGGGTAACAGAATCCCATTGAGTCACAGACCAAAACTTCTTATAGCAATTGGTTACAGGTGAGACCAATAAAAACTGCAATTACACTCTGCGACTTCAAGCAAGTGTGTAATACCTCTGGATCCAAGCCACAGGATGTAGGGTTTTAGAATTAGCTTGTGTTTTTTTTTTTTTTTAATGCTGCACACATCAAAAAAGGGAAGTGTGTTGTGGAGTATTTTTCCCAGCGGTTATATCCGTAATTTATTCCTAAATCGTGAAACACTAGATGCAGAAAAAATCTCTGTATCCATTTCCATACAGTACTAAATGATGGGGTGTTGCATTGAGGGGGCAGGGGAGCAAAATATATTGGAGGTGCCAACTGCATCCTAAAGTGAAATTTGGACCATGGACTCGATCTACAGCATGCCAGGTATGGCCAAATACTGGAGTGACTTTGTAAAAGAAAATACTATTTATTGGTTAAATTAAATCCTTTACAATGTGGTGGGAACACAAGAGTCTGCCCTTGATCTGTGTTCTATCAGTCGGTTAATAAATGTACATCAGTTTGGGCAACAAGGCAGCCCCCTGGTTACCTGGGGTTTCTTAAGAGCAGACTCTCCTGTACTGTATCCTTAAGGAGGGCAGCAAGACAAAAGCCTGTCGGCAGATAAAACAGAAACGGAGCGGCCGGGATTTGATTTGTGAAAAAGAATGTTACTGAGCTATCACCAAGGTTGCCACCACAGTAGGGACTCGCTCGTGACTCAGCTAGTGTATGTGTGTGTTGTTTTTTTTAAAATTAATTTTGCATTGTTTGGTTTTGAAAGCCGCATTGAAATCTCCTGCCCTGTAGTTCAATAGCAAGATAACTCTTTGCCATATTTCTAGGAAACCTGATGCAGTGTCATCGTATGACCCACATGCACAACGAGTGCACTTGGGATGGCATCCCAGTGAAACCTGAGATTTGTAATAGTAGAATTATTTTTATTGGATTTTTTTGCATGTATTTTTATTTGGCAAATCCATTGCACTACCAGCATTTCATCTTGTGAATTTCATACAGATATTCCTGCAACCCTAAAGGACTGATTTGAGCCAGGCTTCCTTGTCTCATTACAACCCTAACGTGTGCAAAAGTGTATCTTTGGGGGGTGGAGATGAGAGAGGGAGACATCTATTCCAGCGTTTCTTTTTGCATGCAGGCAAATCTTGTGTGCTAATTACACCAGCTACTGGAGAATGTGCCCTACATGTGTGTGTGTTTTTTTTTTAATATTCTTTTTACATCCGTTTGGATGCCAGCATACTTTTTCAAGCAAGCACATGTCCTGTGCATCCAAATTAAAATTGTGTCCACATATTCTGAGCTACTGTAGGAGGCTCAGGTGATCTGTGTGTGAAATTAAGCCAAGGCCTGGGATTGTGTTAGTGCAAGTCCCTGTTGCCTCTGCCTTTTCTTACTTATTCTTTTCAGGTTTGGGGTTAGTGTGGTGCCTTAGAGGGAGGCAATCCTCATGTGTCTGTTCAAGTCACAGAGTCTCGTAAGGAGTTGGTGATTTAACACAGAGCAGCATGTGTGTGTTCTTCCGAATGGAGGCTAGCTATTGCTGTTTTAATTGTGCGCTATTTGTTTGGACTAATAGTATTGCTTTCGTTATTATCTCATTGCTTGTTGATTTAGGCTGCTTCACTGCGTTCTCTCAGGAGACAGATGGCTAACTGGCCATTTAACTAAACTTGAGGTCATGCTGCTGACAGTAACGCTTACCAGTCCTCCTATCAGAAAACACAACCCGCAATCCACAATTATTTTGCAATGGCATGTAGGCGAATTGCCTAAATCAATGCATTGTGCTTTCGCAAAATGGGGTGGGATGCATCACAAAGGGTTTAAAATAAATCATGTCTATTTGGACACCAATGACAGTATGATGAATGTGTTATCCTGACAAATGCAGCTACTGTACAAATAACTCTAAATCCCTGTTTCTGTGGAGTAAATGAATTGCGTAACTATTATAAAATAGTTGCACAGCAATCTGAGACCACAAGAGTTACTTCTGTATTGTTCCTTTTGTCATTTGGGGTCAGGTTGCTTTTCAGCAGATAGGTATCAGTGGATTGTTACAACATGCCTTAAGGAATGGTGACTGGGGGTGGGGGAGGATGTTTTATCGCTTGTGTTTCAAACAGAAGTTAACATTCTGTATAGAGCAGAATGCCACTGTTTGGTTTTGGGGGGAGGGGGGAGTCCTCTGTTGCTTGTGTGTGTGTGTGTGTGTGTGTGTGAATATCCTCTGGTAAGATCCTGTTTCTAACCCATTTCCATTTTTGTTTCTTTTCTAGGGATATCAGTATGAATAACATCACAGAGCTGCCTGCCGAAGTCTTCAAAAACCTCCCATACTTAGAAGAACTGTAAGTATCTTCCTCAGAAATACAATATTGCCTGCTTGCAACCTCCAATATAACAGCATGCTGTACAAAGTGGCCCTTGAATTGGCTGGAGTATACACATTTTAGCTTGGGTTTAGCTGTTTACTGCGGTACTGACAATGTTGTTCAATGTTGTGAAAAGATGATTCTTTTTTTTTTATTACATTGAATTTCTCGAAAGACAGCACTAACATTAATTGGCTTTGTGTGCCCTATGGTTTCTGCTACCCACTGAATGCAGTCAAATACGCAACAGTCCGTTGTGCCCCACAGCAGTCTGAGTGCTTCTCCCTGTCATTCTTCATAATGGTTTCTTAGACAGCAAATATCAATCCGATGCTGTTGATTCTACAGCCAGTGAAACATGGCGTCAGCCTGGCAAAGCTGTGTTGCTTTTTAACTGCTGTGACAACAAACCCCGTGGTGGTCTGTTACCTGAGCTCGTTTTCATTAGCCCTCAGCGCTTCGCATGGGCTTTTTAAAAATTGCTTTCAGATGGTTATCTGCAAAGGCCAGAATAGTAGTAGCAGGCTGGTGGTGTTTGTCTTTCTTAAAGATTTCTAGTGTTGATGCTTATGAATGGCTGCAATGCATCAGGGTAGGGAGTGTTTTGCATGTGATATAGACGTTGGTTACAAAATAAATAAATAAATGAAATAGTAGAATAGATAATATAATAATAATCCCAAGAATCGGTTCCAGTTTTTGAAAACGGAATTGTTTAAGGAACGTTTCCATATGGAGGTTGGCAACTCTAGTCCTGTGGTGAGTTATGTTATTGTTCCCTGAGCCATTATTTATTGAGCTGACCAAAAAAAACAACCAACAGAAAACGGCATTGCGATTTGGCACTGTTGGGTGTAGTTCAGCCAAACCACAAACAGCATCTAAAGTGCCATTTAGTTTGATTTCTTTCACTCTTTTGGCTAGAAATAAAGATTTTTTGCAACTGGGGTAGAATTTCTGCAGTAGTATCGTCCCTTCTCATTATGAAACATTCACCTGTTCAGGGCTGTTGGGGTCAATTACTTTTTTTTTTTTAAATTTACAATTTCTTTTTAAAACCAATTCCCAGTTCCTGTTCCCTTTTTTAATCGATTCAATTTCCAATCCTTTCAAACTTGAAATTGGGAATTGGATTTGAAAAGGAATTGGAATTGAAAAAGGGGAATTGACCCCAACACTGTACCTGTTCTATCTTCAGTATAAAAACTGGTGGATGCAGGGAGTCGGTATTCATGTGTGTACAGGGCTAAAACCCCAGCTTTTAATTCCTTGCTGCAGTGGGTAAATGTAAGACGAACAATACTCCTTGAGAATCAATCCCTGCACTGCAGACTTCCATGAGTGATTTATTTATTTTTTATGTTGTATTTTTTAGTCCTTTTTGATTTATTCATGTCTTTCCCTGATCATAAGCCTATACCTCCCCTGTTACTGTTTCCTCGTTGCTGATTCCTACCTGTATAGAATCTCTTTGTTCCACACTTCGTTTTCAGCATGTGATTGTGGTATTTAGTGCCAGAAATTTACACTGCGGATAAAAGAAAACAAATTGACTTCTAATTGTATGCTTGCAGTTATCATAATGACTATTAATCTCTCTTTCATAAAACAAGAGGCCCTGTGTTGTTGGTTGTGTTTTTTTTTATATGCATGTATGTGTGTACTACTAATCTGTTGGAGCCTGTGGTATTCTTCCATTAATAACTGGTTTAAGTGATTGACAACGGGATGCATGGAGGGGGGGTTGCTTTGAATGAATCAAAAGGCTTGGTTTTTCTAGGAGAAACCACAATAGGTTGCCTCTTTATTGAGCGCAGAGAACAAGAGGCACGAATGGTGGAATGAGTTGCAACACAGTGGGCTCGCGTGCATAATCATACTTGTCCTTTTTGGTATTTTGTTTGGCGCAAGTCTCCCTCCTTTTTAATAAACAGCAGCAGTTTCTCTGCATTGCCAGGTGGTGGTTTGCTGTTCAGCATGGGTGCCGTGTGAAAGGAATAGTGCCGAAGAAAACAACGTTGTGTGTTTCTTCCATGCTGGTGGATGAAACCTGTATGGCTTTTCAGAGCTGCAGCAGGTCATGTTAAAACAAACCTGAGTCTGGGGTGCTGGAAACGCATTGCTGTTGCATCGTCTGGGCAAAGCCAGCTGGCTGTCTCGAGGGGATGCTTTTGGTGGATTCTTTTTATTTTCATGCATTTGTATTTGCAGTTGTGTAACAAGGAACATCATTTGAAACCATGTCTCAAAACATTTACTCAAACTTCTTAGGCTTCCAAACTTAAAGTATGTAACAGCTAACTGAATCCTGGTGTTCTTAACCTTAACCTTAACCCTTACCCTAACCCACTTTACAGCAAATTGAGTTCTGTTATTGCTTTTAGTTTCTGATAATGGTATTTTAAATATTATTATTATTATTATTATTATTATTATTATTATTATTATTATTATTATTATTATTAATTCTTCTAAAAAATGTCATGCAGTAGAGGGTTAATTAACAACTACAGAAATTCAAAACAATACACACACATGCCGTTTTCAACCTGTTAAACTTTAGACTTCCAACAACCCTGTAATAGGTGCAATGTGCTTATCTGTTTAAATTGGCTTTGTAGAAATTAAGTTATTTTTGTGTGAGTAGACGGTTTTGCAAAACAACTTATGAGAATGTTTACTTTACTGCTTATACAACAAATTGAATACGCCAAACACAAAACCAAACTATTAGCCTTTTAGAATTAGTTTTGCAGCAGCCTTTTCTTTTTATAGCTAGTAATCAATAGTTCAGTAAAATACATTGTGCACTTTTCTACAGAACTGTAAGATGTAACAGACTGCACTTCTAGGTCTCAGTGTTGTAGTGGAGATTTGTTTAAAAAAAACCCTCTTAGTGCAGATCAGAACTAGTTTACATTGTTAGTACTGATTTATATCCCACAATTTCAGAATCACCCCATTTTTGCTAATATTACCATCAAAATATGTTTGGGGGGGAAATTAATCATGCAGTGGAAAAACTCACACATGGTACTCGGCTGGTAATAGTTAGTAAAAGATATCTTTCTTTCTCGAACACACCTTATTAACATTAAACGAAACGGCAGCCAAAAACCCTGAGTATTCCTGGTAGTTCTGCACGATTCCAGGAATTCGGTTTCAGCGAACACTAAAAGTGAACTCCTGCATGCTCTTGTAGCTGTTTCCAGAGATAACCTTTGGTCCCCAGACAGATTATGAATTGTTGGCTGAAGAAAAATTAGTTGTTTGCAGTGCTGTAGCCTGACTAGCCTCTACATAGTTACCTTTCAGAAAGAGGCACAGGCACAATGCTTTTTTTTTTACATGGGCGTAGCTGCTGCTCTGTCCAGTAAGTTAAGAACCAATTTTGAAAGCGCTCTGGCACTGTAAAGATTGCGTAAGGATTGCTTAACTAGGTGTACTTAGTCATGTTTTATTGGTTTAGCTATAAATTTCACTTGTTCAGCTTAAGGTGGACTGGGAGGAGGACGCCTTATTTAATATCAAGCAAGGAAACTTGAACTCCCCACTGTACTAATGGGAGTCAGTCAATGAAAGTGAAGGAGGGGGTAGCTAATCGAACTTCAAAATACAACAAAAATGGATTTAATTTAACCACGATATATTTTTTTAAAGAGGTAGAAAAACTACACTCAACAAACCTGACCTGTTAACTAGGACTGTTTTTTTCATATGTCCCTTTACGATTTTTGTAGGTCTCATTTCCAAAACAGAAACTGTTTTTTATAAGTTACTCGGAGTTAACTGGCTTTGTATTCAAATTGCAATGCCACAAATGTCTGTATGGTATGAAACTTTAGAAAGGAGACTTTAGAGAGGAGGAAGGAAACTGCGTGCTCTTTCCAGTCCCGTGGATGGATGAACGTCCTGAGTTTGCCAAACTGCTTTCCAAACCCTTTTCAGAGTAATGGACCAGTCGTATCCTGTTCCCTGGATTGAGGCCAGGCCAAGGAGAAACGGAAGTGTAATGGAGTGCAGTTTACTGCTTGCTTGCTTGCTTGCAGTAGGCTGAACAAACAGGAGTTGCCTTGAGGTAGACTAAATATTCCCATTCTGAGTCACGCAAGTCTTGCTTGTTCTCGGTCGGAGCTTGTTTGTGAAAACACAATGCGGTCACAGAGTGACACTGACAGATTTACTGCAATTCTTTTAAACATTTCAACTTTCAGAAAGAAAAAATAAATAAAAATCCAAGGAGGAACAATCCTCTCTCCTGATTCGTCCGTTTTCCTAAAATTGGTGCGCTTTTGGCAAGTAGTCCATTGCTACCGTACCAGTTCTATGGTATGTAACCCGCTTTTGCTGTATTAGCCCCACAGCAAATCATCACAACAGAAATTGAGACCACACAGGAACAGCTTATCAGTATGTAGTAGCTGGAGGAGGAGGGGAAGAACACACAGTTGGAAAAATAGGCAATTCTCAGGCTTTTTGTCCCTGCATCGCGTGGCAGCTCTGCTTACATCCTGCACTGCTGTAATCAACCCCCATCGCCATGACTGCTTTAGAACTTTCCAATGCAGCGATGGAATGCTCAGATAAATTCTGAGTGTCATGTCCTTGAGCTTCTTGATTTGATTTATTTATTTTTATAATTTTGAAACGTTGTACATGCTCTTCCTAAGAATGGGTGCAGCTTTGCAGGAACTCCAGAGACTGATTTAAAAACACACATGGGTATCTCCAGAGCTCATCTTCTACCACCACACACACACACACACACACACACACACACACACACAATGGCACCAGTCTCTCAATCTGAATCTGTTTGTTTAGTTAGGGTGAGCCTGTTATGAAATGTCTGCAAGGCCAGGTTTTAAGGAATCAGATAGGACTTGCAAACCTGTGTTACAGTGGGAGCACCCTAAAAAAAAAAAAGTATCCGCCATTTTGTTATGGATAGCTGTGCTTGGACAGTAAGTGGGTGATGAAACAGGGACATAAACTATGGTGACTGTCTGTTTACATTCAGAGATTAATTGTGTATTTATGGTGTATCCCTGCCTTAAGCACTGAAATGAACAGAATGACTGTCTCTTTTTTATATTATGTTTTAAAAAAAAAAAAAGATGAAAGCTTTTGAAGTGTTCTGGTATAGGGACATTTATATTAAGCTAATTTACAGTTTTCAGGGAATACATTGTTTTAAAAAAAAAATCTGAAAAAAAGAAATCCTGTTTGAGCCGTTGCTTTGTGTTTTAATGGCACGTCCTGAGTGCAGTTTTCTGCTTGGTTGATTGGAACGCCGTTTCCTTTTTTTCCTGTTGTGCTGTGAGCCCCAGGAGCCTTGACATGACCACTTTTTTTTTTTTTTTTTTTTCTTTTGCAGGCGCTTGGCTGGCAACGATCTCGCCTTCATCCACCCCGAGGCCTTGTCTGGGCTGCACCAGCTCAAAGTCCTGTAAGTAACGACGAAAGTCCGGCCGCACCCCTGCCAGCCTCTTAGCACTCCCGGCTCCTGGCATGCCTGCTAGAGTAGACACAGCCCACATCCTCCCCCTGTCCCCTGCAGCACTTCAACAGAAAACACCTGGGGTCGGACCAAGCCTCTGGTGCTTTTACATGATCTCCTTAGGAATGACAGCACTTGCAATCTTAATGAGCAATTTGCAGTAAACCTCTTTTATGTTTTGTGTTAAAAGTATTCCAAGTGTCCGTCACAATCATCAAGATGTCTTGATAAAATTGAGGTGTAGCAAGGGGGATTTCATCTATTTAAACAAAAACTTGAAATCTGTTATGTCATTTTAAGAAGTTCTAATTCACCTGGAAGCTTCTATATATTCATTACAGAGTTTATAAACTTGCAACTCTGCAGCCACAAGCCTTCTCCCTTTCCAAGCATGTGCCTTTAACACCATGTGCAACAGGAAGAGATTACCTTTATCACTTGTTTTGCATTGCACAACTGATGGAAACAATGCTTGTTCACAAGTCCTTATCACCGCTGTGCTGGAGTGCATATCGTTACACATTCACTGGAGGGGCGGGACTGACTGTTCAAACCTTACTAAAGTCCTTGAACCTTCCCAAGACTTTCAGAGCTCAGCCTGGTTTGAGTCACACTGCTACAGTTATCAAAACAGCCAGTGCTGTTTTGATAACTGTTTACTAGCTGTATAAAGCTGAGGGAAAATTAAGCCACTTTTTCAGGAACAGTGACTTGAAACCTGGTTCCAGGAGACCAAGTTTGAGGCAACTTTGCTGTATCAAACCCTCACCTTGTATGCCATGCAGTGGTCTCCTGAAACCAAGTTCCAATCCACAATGTGGCTTTGTATTCCCTCAGCTTTATGGTTACAGTTATACATTTTTTTATCTAATGTAGTTTTTTTTCATGTGTACATTCAATTAAAATTTCAACACCAGCCTGTTTTTAAGAATAACCCACGTTTTACAAGATTTTACAAGATAGGACAAAACAATGAAACATCTCATGTAAAATACAGCTCTGTATTTAATCGATTTGTATCAGGTAGACTTGCAGCAGCAGCAACAGCAACAGCAACAAAAAAAACTAGAGAAAAGGAAATATCTAAAACCATTCTAAATTGAATACAACCCATTCCTAGGTTGGCAAAGGTGGAGAGGAGGGGGTTACTGGGGTTACCTTGAGAGTTTTTGTGGGGTTTAACGCAGCTGTTTGCTGTAATGAGAAGTAGGATCACTGTCTTGTGCAGAACATTCCTCCAGTGCTTTTGCCACGGCAGCTCTCCAGACCACAGATGTTGTGTGTTGACAGAGTCAATTTGTGTTGAGAGTCAATTTGGAGGGCAGTTATATCAGATTTTAAGGGAAAGTGCTACCCAGTAATTTTTACATTTGAATCAATTTCAATGTGTTGTTTCTGAATTGGTACAATTCACAGGAGGTTACTCTTCCTGTAGAATTGAGAGCTGTGGTGCTCCAGAGATTCCACCCCCCACTGAAACAGGAACCAGTTCTCAGACAAACCTGTATTTTAATTATGGGGCCTGGAGGCAGAATATCCTGAACTTCCTGTTTGCAAGGAGGCGGCAGCATGTCCTGTACCTGAAATGTTACAGGATCTAATTGATTAATGGATTCATTGATGATGCTTGATAGTTTTACACCAAGACAAGTGTTAATAAGTAAAGTAAAAGCTCCCTAATGTTTTGTAGAAGACAGGCAGGGTCAGTTTGGCCTCTGGTTCACCCGGTTTGTGTTGTGTTTCCTAGGATGCTGCAGAACAATCAGCTGAAGACTGTCCCCAGCAAGGTGCTGAAAGGACTGACCTCGCTGCAGTCCCTGTAAGTATCACTCTCACTCCAGACACTAACCAGGCATTTTTTTTGTCAGCATTGCTTTCCTGTGCACGTTACAGTGACCTGTGGTGTTTATTCCGTGCCCATTAGACAGTATTACAAATGTCCTGTTTTTATTCCTGTTACATTGAGGATTTGAATACATCAACCAGTCTATAAAGTTAAATAGATGCAACTGCATGCAGTGTATTCCATTAGGGCTACTGCAGAGGTCCCCACCTAGAGCCAACCAAACCCTTTTCCCAGGACAGTCCCGTAAAACCCAGTCCCGTTCCTGTGATGAAACCTAAACTGCAGTGCACTCCCTCTCCCACGCAGTAATTACCCTCTTGTAGGAAATGTTTCAGACCCAACTTGTATCTGACGCCATTTGGAATGAAGGTTTTGTCTCGAAGGTGCGTGTCAAGAATAACAGGCTGTCACTCTGAGCATAATTACCTCCTTTACTTTCCAATCCCCAGCCTGACTGCCTTCCTTGGGAGAGATTCAGATTATTTTTAGAAGAGGAACACCCGAAAGATGAATAAACCACATGCTTTCCAAAAAAGACAAGCAAATAACAATGAGGGATTATCAAAAACCATTACATATAGAGAAACATGCACTGTTCACAGGGAATATGGTGTATGTGTTTCTGCTAAAGAAACAGTAACATGATCATTGTAGATCATACATTTGTAGTTGTACTAATACTGGCTGGTCTGGGAACATGGTTTGCTCTAGATTGGAAAAGACAAGCTGTTGTAGTTCCATCCCGAGGACTATAGTAAGTGAGTTTATAAATTGTGCTGAGGAACACAGCCTCCCTTTTACTTCCCATGACCTAGAACACTTTAGCAGTTCAACCATAGCTTGAAAATGCTCAATCAGTAACAGTAAGTCAAGCAGAGAAACGTTTTGGCTAGTGCCTTCTTTGGTGTAGCGAGTCCTGCATATTCAGTTTCTTATCCTGTAGTTTTACTCTACCAGCTAAGAGCCGTAGGAATGCCTTATAAACAGTGTGCACTATCTTAGCTGGGCTGTAACAGGTGAACATGCATCGGAAGGTGAGGCAGAGTCTGAAGTCTGGGGAACGTAATTGTTTTCCCTTTGGGCTTGATTTCCACTGGCTGCATGACAGGCGTTAAATGCGTCGGTTTAACGCAGCCTCTGGATGGTTAATTTTCTGACACCTGGCTTTATTACGGTGTCTCACTGGCTTTTGTCAAGCCAACAGAAGTCAATTTGCTAAATTCTGTTTTCATGGGAAGATGCACAAGGTTTGACAGCAACCATTAGGCCATTACCACTCCATCGGATTGCTCCATAATAAGGCAGTTGTTATTTTCCTAAGGGGTTAAGCTTTGTAGCTTAAGTAATGCATTTTGGCAGGGTGCTTCTGGTATAATACTAAACCTATGAGCGCATGCTGTCAATCATGAGTCCACCTTGTTACAGGGCGTATTGCAAGAAGAAAAATAAGTCATTTTAATGATCTTGCCGTAAACTCGAAGCATTAAGAGGTTGTGCTATACTGAGTTTTAACTTTGGAGCACCCCTCTTGAGTGTCCTTGGATGTCAGAAAATTTGAATGCCTGTTTTAGACTCTGAAAAGGAAGCAAGCACTTATAGCTAAACATAGTTCTCGGAATGACCTCCAGATGACAGTCCATAACAAGCCCTGCCTTCTTTCTGGATGAATAAAAAATGTTGTATACTTGGAACTTGTTTTATTACGGAGTTTGTGGAGGTGGAATAATTAAACCCTTTTAGACACTGAAAGAGCAGGTGCAGGACATTAAAGCAACAAGACTGGAGTTTGTTTTCTGTAGCCATTTCCTGCATTTCCACAAGCGTCCCTTCCTTTAGCCATTTCTGAAGGTTCTGACTGCTTTAAAACTTTCCTTTGGAGGGTTGTAGACCTTTTTCTTTGAGATTGCAGCAGTCTTGGTCAGGTAGTCCTGCTTTGAATTGTAGGAAGTCTGCAAGCTGATGAAAACTAGACTAACCTTCCAGATTTTCTACAAGGTATTACACTATTTACTGCAGAGCTCCATTTCTGTGCGTTTTCAGTGCAAGAATCAAGTGTCCCACCAACCTCAACTTTTATAATTCATTTTATCCCATGGAATGTAAGTCATGACTGATGCTTTTTATAAATGTGTGGTGGCCTTTTTTTTTTGTGGTTGATTTGCATTGCCACCTGCACTATCTCCTCCCACGTGATCTGAATATTAAGTTTTCAAATAGGTTTTCCTTGTGACCAGAAAATGGCATTGAGTTTTTAGCCTGTTTTCATGTTCTTTTAAAGCAAAGTCTGGATCAAGGAAGTACCAATGAAAAATCCTTTCGTTTTTCCAGCATAGGGATATAGGTAGCTTTGTGAGGTTGCTTTGGTAGAAACTTGCACTGCAAGATATTTGGGTTAATTCTGTACCTTTGCAAATGTGCAAAACAATTTTTTTTTTTTTTTAATAGAATTCGCTGCTCTCAGCATGTAATAACCTTGCAACATAATTGGACTTCTTTGGAGTAATTTGGAGGATTATCCATGTTTGGTAACTAGGCAACCTGTTGGATCATTAATACAAACACTTCCTGTTGCTATATTTGCATGTTAAGTGGTTCTACCTTGTATATTTATCCAGTGTCAGTTTTTGTTCTCTTCGTCGGCCTAAGATCTAAAAATATTTAAAGAACTCGCAATCAAAAGTGTTTTATGCCAAAAAAAAAAGTTTATTTACTTATTACAGCAATCAGAGAGTAGGGTCTGAATGATAAATACAAACACAACTGGTACTGCCAATAGAATCCATGCTGTTAAAGATGTGTTTGGGTGCAGTGCATCAGACTCTTCCCAGTGATGACACTGCAGACGTCCTGATTGGGACACTGGTGATTCATGGTGTGCTCCTTGTTTTTGAAAATATTCTTCCATTTATTATGTCTCGAAGTTGGAGTGATGATAGCGATCAGTTAGCATGAGAGATGAGCAGAGATAGGGATGCAGATGCTATGCCTACGTTCTCCTTGTGTTTGTTTCACTGAGCTCCTGGTGTCGCTGTCTTTAAGTTTGAGAAAAATCTTTTAGGAATCTGGTACAGAAGTATTCTGGGAGTATTAGCATACTGGTAAATGCATAGAACTGCCTTTCTCCAAAGACATTTTGACAGTAGAGATGCAATGATCATTCTGAATTTCTTCCATCACTATTCCATATATATTTATATTTTTTCTTATAGCATTAAGTAGAATGCTTTACTTTTGCATGCCTGAGTGTCAGTGGCAGAACGATGATGTCTGAGCTGCCTATATAAAATAGTAGCTATACTGTGTTCCAGCTCTCCTACATATCTCTGTGGTGTGAAGGAAGCCTGCTGCAGTCCGGTGTGTTCTGGAACACGAGAGGGGTCAATCAGGGCTGCGATTGAGGAGAGTGGAAAGTTAAATAACCCAGCAGGAATGTTTGTTTACGCTACAGTTTAAAAAACTAAGAAGGAAAGATAATCCGGCTTCAAACATCCTTTAAAATCAGACACGGCAGATTTAAAAAAAAAATAAAAATAAATAAAAATTAAAAAAAAGTATGCTTCCAGACATGTGGTTCCAAAAAGACCGGTGCCTGCAGACTTGTGTTGGGAATATCTCTATTTGAAATGTTAATGTGGTCAGTCAGGGCCTCATAACTTTCCATTGTCTTCCGTCTGACATGTTCTTTTGGTATGAAAAGTGTTTCATTTTAAATTGCATTTTATTTTCTTAACTTTTACAGTAAGTGAAAAGTTACATGCACACACACAATGAGTAGCCTTGCATGTATCAGTTATATAAGAATAACACAATCTACAGCTTGGATAAATACAGCTATAATTTAATGAGACCCTTTTTTATCATGTAACTTTTTCCATTGTCGGGTTTAATTTATCTAGACTTTATATTAACTAAATGACAAATGTCAGTGACCAAGTGAACCAAACTAGTGAAAGTAATGTATGTGTTTTATCTGTGTGTGTGTGTGTGTGGGGGGCATATCTCAGAATTTGTTGCATCATTTAAGCCCTATGTATTTACTTGTGTGCTTATATCTCTTGAATACCCCCCAGGTACTGTATCTGTAGAAACCACTTTCACAGCTTTAAAATGCTTAAACTTGAACATCTCTGTCTGTTTTATATAGGATTGCCAGCACAGTAGCAGCTTTCATTCCTATGGGGAGAGAACACCTGATTTCAATGTCATTTAAAAAAACTAATTTATGATCATAGACTGGATGAATGTGTGCATTAAAAACACTGTGTCGGTGCTGGGGGTTCTTAACAAATGTATTTAATGAATAGAAATATCAGTGGAGCTCTGTCAGGTTTTAGCAACTCAATCGAAAAGCCTTTGATCTCCAGGGAGGGGTAAGAACATGACAGACAGACAGGGGAGACAGGTCGCTTCAAGCAGCCTCCTAAGGGAGCTGCAGGCCTTTTCTTATCATCTGGGTCTTTATTTTTTTTCCCTCTTGATGTAGGAGGAGGAGGGCGTGGGGTGATTCTGTGCCTTTTGCATGCAACTGCTTTTGTTCACCATGAGGGTTCATACATCTGCAATGTCTTTAGATCACTGGCATTATACTGGTATAGGAGGCATGGCGGCACTGTGCTTTTAAGCCTGATCAGCCTCACCCACCCGATAAAATACACAGGTACCGCTTCACTTCAGCTCAGCCATAATGAATGGTGCATCGGATCAGGGGTCCACAACGGTTATGATACTGCAGTGAGGTTTTACTATGCATTAAATTTGCCATGTCTTGGTTTTCTAAAGCAGCAGCTCTGTTTCTCAATGACTCATCAGAATAATGCTGGGGAAATACAATTTCTCATCTCTCCAAATAGAATGCTTTCGCGTGCTCTTTTCTGTCTTGTGGTAAAAAGGCATGTATTGTACACTTGTAATACATGGCTGCTGGTGTCACATAATCAATTAAACAACTAATAACTATAGTAAAACTGTTTTCTCTCTTCCAGGACCCATTTAAGGTATTTTTGCACAGTTTACACAGTGCCAGCATGATTCATAGTCACGAAATGATTAGTACATTTTTTGGAAATCTTGACTTCTGAGGTCATTGCTTTCAAACTGTTACTATTTTATTCATGCAGTAGATGATGTTTGCAAAGCTAGGTACAAAAAGAAGGGGGATACCCAAGAACTAGTGTCTAAAATCTACGGATGAGCATCTATGGAAAAAGAAAAAAGTCAACAAGGTATTTGATCAAATAAACTACCCGTCGCTAATCCCTTTCATGCTCTTTCTCTCCCCTCCCTTTTCCCAGGAGACTGGACGCTAACCACATCACGGTGGTCCCGGAGGACAGCTTTGAGGGTCTCGGGCAGCTGCGTCACCTGTGGCTGGATGATAACAGCCTGACGGAGGTCCCGGTCAGTCCGCTTAGTAACCTCCCCTTCCTGCAGGCCCTGACGCTGGCACTCAACAGAATCTCAAACATTCCGGACCGGGCCTTCGCAAACCTCTCCAGCCTGGTGGTGCTGTGAGTGCTCTCTTCTGTTCTCCCTTTTCATTGTCTCAGAAAAGCCTACATAGAATCTGAGTAGATACATTTTTCGGCTAAAGCCTTCACATTTAGTAATGCCAGCAATTCTTTGTCAAACATTTCGACTACAATTTCTCAATGTCTTCAGTTTGATTTAGATTCAGTCATGAAAAAAAAAAATCCTTAATACAGTCCTCAAAGTTTTTTGACAGAGCCCAAGGTTAGAATTACTATGTACTGTATACTAACACCTTCATTGTTGTGCATCCTGGCTAACCGTGTTTGATTCTGCCCTGGTTTTCGGCATGTGGTGTAACAGTTTTTCCCAGTCATCTCTTAACACAAATGTAGTTTTATGCACACATTGCAATACTGAAAAGTTAAGCTAAGTTCAGTAGTTTCTTTGAGTATTGCTGAATGTGTAGTGGGTGATTCTCTTGCAGTGACATGTAATTCCATCTGGCTTGTAAAGGATTGGAATCGCTGCTTGCTGCTAATAACCTGGGGAACAGGTTCTCATGACACAAACCTGATTCCACTCCAGATGCAGACTGAAAGACGCTCTGTCTAATTGCTTCTGTTTCGTTTGTGAGCTAAAATGTATTTAATACAATTACACCTGATGTGCAGAGTTTCCCAGCTAGACTGGATACCGGCGTCTAGTTTACAGCCAGATTCAAGCAGAAAAAAAGATTGACCTGCTGTAAAACATCAGAGGCAAGGAAGCTTCATTTTGAAAAGAGATGTTCACGAACAGGCGGCCTTGCTCTTGTAGATTTCAGTGTATGCAATGCACTCTAATAACCCAATGTGTTCCCTCTTTCAGACACCTTCATAACAATAAAATTAAATGGATAGGAGACCATTGCTTTGCCGGATTAGACAACCTGGAAACACTGTAAGTACCCTGCTGTGCAATCGGCACTCTGTCAACTTCATATCCCATTACCTGACAGAATTGTAATTTTGCGGGCATGCAGGATCTTAGATGTTAAGTGGTGCATGGATTTTATATCATTATCCAAACATAATTATGTGGATGTAATACATAATTGCTTTATAATATACATGCATTACAGTAATGTTTTTGTCATGAGCTGTCATGCTATTTTGTATGTTACAACACACATCGGCTTGTATTTGTGTATAATATTATCATCCTATACTTGTCTTATATATTTGTGGACATCACACTTTACAATAAAACAATAAAACTGTCTATACCAGAACACTATGGTCTGGTCCCGTCTAACATTATGGAAGGTTCTATACGTTAAATTACTTCGTCTGAAAGCATGCAGCCAGTTAGGACTGCATATTTTCAAATCATTATGCTTTTGGTTTAATATGTTACATTTAGTTTTTGTTAGAAATGGGGCACGCTTTTGAAGTAAATGGTTCTGGACAGTTCACTTCAGCGGGTTAGTAACTGTATTGCAGTGCCAGGCTACGTGACTGCATGACATCTCCCTGCTATTCTCCAGCTGCAGAGCTACCCTGCATGTTAACATGCTGCTGTTAAAATCAGGATTGTCCCAGAGCTGGTGGAACTTGCCATTTCCCCCCTCTTTACTGTTACAGGAAGCTTGTACATCAACTTCCTCCTGTAATTGCTGCCAAGATAAATATCACATCGTCCAAGATCATATCTCCTTTCCCTTTCATTGTTCATTTCCTCTCGCTGCTGAGGGGATGAGAGGATGAAAACGCCTTGACATTTTCAACATATTGGAAAATAAAACGTTTGCTAGAGAAACTAAAGCTGTCAGTCTCGACAGTTCATTAGTAAAATGAGCTACATGCTGTTTTGAAAAAAACAAACAAAAAAAAACAACACAGAAATACCTTGTATCAAATTAAATATGTTTTTGGAATAAATGAAATGTTTTATAGCTTAAAAGGCATGCTGCTGGTTGCAGCTGTCCAGTTCCCTTTAAATGTTCTGTACACAGTCCTATAAACATTTTTAAAGTAAGTCATTGCTTTAAAATTGTCAGCAGTCACAGATGAGTCTAATTATCTGGATAAAAAAAAAATCTTATCTTGAGTGCTGGAAGAGACATAATTACCGCATGTTTGAAATTAACAGGGTTCTGTGTGTGCCCATACAACCCCCTGCTAAAGCGAGTAGGTTAGACTGATAGCAAAGTTACGGTTCTAATACAGGGGCAGGTGGAATGGAATGTTGGAGGTAGGTATTTCCGTTCTGGGACTCCCCTCAACGTCTCTAAAAGACACAAAATCTTCAACTGTACAGAAGCCTTGCTGACCCGCGCCCAGCAGCTCCAGTACAACAAACACTCATCGACAGGGATAGACCAGAGTTCAAACAGGAGATGAAAAGACCCTGTGTGCTTCAATCAAGTTAGAAAATACCCCCCCCCCCCCTTTTAGTTTTGTCATGGCTCTGAGGTGTGTGGAATTGAGAGAAACATCCTTCTGCACTGACAGTCACCCAAGCACGGTGGTTATGTAACGTAGTGCGTGTAGGAGTGTCAAACCTCTGACCAAGAAATGGGTCTGAAAATGAACTTGAGGCTAAAGTGATGCACAAATAAATGTGTAACTACTCGAACGATTTATTTATGTTGCGATTTTATACAAAGTACACTGTTCTGTCAGGTGAACTAATTGATTGGAACCACTAATGCAATACTTGGATAAGCACTGGCTACAATTGAGCTTTATCTCAGTTTTGATAAAAATACATACCAAAGCCCTGACTAGTGTATCTGCTGTCCAAACCCCAGAGTTTACACATATCATCGTAACCTCCGCACAATCAGCGAGTGCTTTGTTCAGTTCAAGAGTATCTCAGTAATTCCTTGCTCCCTCTTTTTCACAGGGACCTGAACTACAACAACCTGATTGAGTTTCCTGGAGCAATCAAATCCCTGCCAAACCTCAAAGAGCTGTAAGTGTTTTCCCAATGCCATTGCTATAGTAATAAAGTAACAAACACTGGAAGTCCCAGGAACAGGTACTGAATGCTGCTTGAGCGTTCCTGCCTCCCTTCTGTTCCGTCTCCGAGCTGCTTTTGTCAGGAAGCCTCTTTGTGGTCTTCAGATGACCTGTGAGGAGTTTTGCCCAAGATGATAGATTGATGAATTACCCAGATGGGGCCTAAGCTTCCAAAAAAAACCCTGTTTTTCTTCTTTCCTTTCACAGAGCCTTAGGTAGAAACATTTTATTGAAATGAAGAAAAATGAGTTGGGTGTTTTTGTGACTTGATCTAAATCAGAAAAATATGTGCTGCTTTTAGGATTTGTCGTGTGGTGTTTTTTTTTTCATTTTTTCATGATCATCATAACTTTTTTTCAGTATTTTCTCAAGCTGCGGAAAACGTGGCAGGACTCTATCTGCTAGTTTGGTTCATTAGTTATTCTTACGGTTTCTTTTGGCGGAATATGTAATGATCTAAGAATCTGTTTTGTAAAGACCAAAGTAGTGCATAATGTAAACTTCCACCAGTTAGCTTTCCGCCTGCTTCAGCACTGTCAATACGACTATGCTCCAGTAAAAAACATTCCCAGCGATTCAGTCTCCCTGGCATTCAGCATGGATCCAATTTTATAAGCAGTTGTGCGTGTGTATCTATTTTATGATTTTTTGGAAATGAAACTTTATACTCAAACTTCAAGTTCTTCTTAAACACATTTCTAAATGAAGTGCTAAAACTGACAAATACTGGTTAGTGCCAGGCACAGAACTGGTGGTCACTAACCCCCAAACGGAATTACCGAAAGGAAATGTCCTGCCTGGCCTCTTCTGATTCTTCACATTCTCTCCATGGCAGCTGCAATCCCCATTTGTAGAATTGCACTTTTTGTACAACCAGTATTTATCAGTTTTTGCATTTATTTTTTTATTTTACAATTCCAGGGGATTTCACAGTAACAACATAGCCGTGATCCCTGAAGGCGCTTTCAACAGAACCCCACTCCTAAGAACGATGTAAGTGAAACTTTTTTATTATTATTATTGTGCTGGTTTCAACAGCAATAAAAAACATTCTGGGTCCCCGTTTTGGTGGCACCATTTGCCCCCACTTCATCTAATAGATTAATAATTATAAAGTTAGCAAAAAACAACCCACTGAGTACCATAGCTGCCTCTACTGTCTGTAATGCAGTGCTGCAATGCCAGGCAGTCCTCCAAACAGGAACGCCTGCGTTTTTTCCAAGACCACCTGCTTAAAAGTAAGGCCATATGCTGTAAATTTTAATGCTTTAAAAAATAGTTTGTAATAATTATAATTAAGATGATGATCATTTTTACAACTAAGTCTGAGTAAGCCCTGAGTATATTCTGTATTCATATATCTGAATAAACTTGACATGTATTTGTTATTTTTTTTTTTTCCAGACACTTGTACGATAACCCACTTTCGTTTGTGGGCCACACGGCTTTCCAGAACTTGTCAGAACTGCACTCCTTGTAAGTACTGATTCTGAATGAGTAATAACCTCATCCTAAAATGGGTCAATTTCTAATTCTTTACAGGGACCAGAAGAAGACTCCCATTGCATAGCAGTTTCATCCATTCCTGATTTTGCTATGGGTTTAAGACCCACTGTGGCTGATCAAGCTCGTAGTAAAGGCTGAAATGGGTGAAACTGCTATGCAGTAGGTCTTATTTCCATCCCTGCTTTAAGGGTGAAGTTTGCTGATGTCCCTTCTGCTTGCCATGTGTTTCAGGATTGTCAGAGGTGCTGGCATGGTGCAGTGGTTTCCCAACCTGACTGGCACAGTGAACCTGGAAAGCTTGTGAGTAACTAGTGGAAAGTGAATTTACAGTGAAACTCTGGAGGAGTTGTTTAAGACTTTGGACCCCAAGTCAGCTAACGTTTTAGCAGGGGGGGAGGGTTATTTTAAACATTGTTTTTATAACCAAAATTTAAATTTGATTTTAAAGAAAGGGATCTGTTTAAGAAGCCAACAACAATGTGGTCTGTGTGATAAGAATCATACTTAGAAAAAAACAAACTTAGAAAAAAATGAGGTTTGGGGCTCTGTCATTTAATGTTACTTTACAGGTTTGGGGGATTTAAATTGGTAATTATTGATTTTTGATATATATACTGTATATGTATTCATTTTAATACTTTCTCCCACAGAACTTTGACTGGCACGAAGATAAGCAGCATTCCCATTACCTTGTGTCAGGATCACAAGAGACTCCGCACCGTGTAAGTCAGCCTGGCTGTAAACACCTGCAATATGGGGTGTGATCCGTTATTTCAACTCTTTTCATGACCTATGACCATTTAAGGAAAGCACTACAAGCTTCACTTTCATAATGTGCATTGGTGCTGCTTTTCTGATCCTGTCATGCATCATTTGGCAGTTTATTTGGACTGGGTGCTTTTTTGAGATGGCTACTGGTCACAGTTAATGTGCAACTTTATCTAGAACTTCATTCATTGTAGGGTGTTTTGTTGGAGTACCACAATATAAAAGCAGGTTCAAACACTCAAGCATGTGCGGCAGTGGGTAAAGAAATATTCTTTAATATATATATATATATATATATATATATATATATATATATATATTAGCTCAAAGAGCCAGCTGCCCAACGTTTCGATATGTTGTACAAATCTTTCTCAAGGGAGCCTGTGTTTGAATCAAAACACTGGAGGTATTTATAGGTTTTTGACGGCATGACAACTACTTGTGATATATATATATATATATATATATATATATATATATATATATATATATATATATATATATAAACTATTATAAAGTGCTAATCTTGGGATTGAGTGATATTTTGTTAATTTATCTAAATAAACAGAAAGGATTGATGAATTAATTCAGAAGAGTATTAGTTGCACCCTTATAAAGTTGTCCCACAGTAAAATCATCGCAAAGTGTAATAACATAGGTAAGCATTGTAAAGCCCAGAGAGCTATGGTAACATATATTAGAAAACATGGTAAACGATGATGTATGTATAATGTAAAAATAGATAAACCTATAACCATGGGGAAAACTGTTAATTTCAGTGTGGTAAACTTGTGTAAGGGCAGCTCTATAAAATATAGTGTTTAAAGAATTTTGCAAGCAATCTACACTGAATATCGGGTCTGGCTCAGCTGTGGAATGATGTAGCTCATTTTAAAGTTGCTCTCAAAGTCTCTGTTTTTTTTTTCCAGGGACCTGTCGTACAACGAGATAAGTGATCTCCCAAGTTTCCAAGGCTGTGCCAACCTGGAAGAAATGTAAGTCTCTGGAATTCCACGCTGTCCCGTTCTTTCAACCTGTTTTTGTTGCCGCTGCCAGCGACAGCATTGGAAGATCAGAGCAGAGGTGCCTGTGACTTTCTGAGTATCAAAGCAAATCTGTGATGGGAGCCAGCAAGGTGGCTGCATACAATTGAGAGCGGTTTCCAATGACTTCATTATTATCCTATGCAGCTGTATATCCGCTGCTCTGCCAACGCGAAGGTCTTTGAATCGCATTCGAGACTTTTGCCAAAAGGAAGGCTTGGAAAGTGTGATCTTATTACAAAGCGCTGTTAAGGTTTGATCTGCCTTTCTTAACAGTTAAGATCTGCTTCACCTGGAATACAGGTGCACCATTTTCACTGCCCAAAGCCATACAGACTTCAATTTGCATGCTGTGTAAAATGAACATGATGCATAAACTAACGCAGTTAAAAAGTACAAAGCACACATACTCTTTTTGAGCAACCTCTTCCTGCAATATGAATAGCTGTAGACTAGAATTGATTTTCAAACGTTTAGCAAGTGGATGTGTACTGTAGTATGCACTTCTACCAGCTGAGTAATACCAGTAATACTGACATCAGCAGAAGACACAAATTTACTTCTCAACTAGAGAGCTTGCTAGAGAGGTAGGTACAGTATGTGACTTGCACTCATGTCTTCGTTATTATTAACTCATCCGCCGCTAGGAGGAGATCCATCAATACTCCAGCTTCCCACTGCTGTCATGTTTAAGTACATTTTAATATGAAAGTTTCACTCACTTCATTTCTTATTCTGGACATTAACAAGTCATTTAGCAGTAGAATGGTATTTTTGATAATTTAAGGCTATTTTAAATGGCTATTTTAATCCCTTTCAACTCTAACAAGCAGCAACAACATTGACATGTGGTGCAGACATTTTTTTTCTAAATGTGTTTTTTTATTTATTTTTAATTTCCAGTCTGTGTGAAACTAGTTGTACTCTGACAAAGCTGGGGTTTCTGGAACAGAATATGTATATATATATATATATATATATATATATATATATATATATATATATATATATATATATATATATATATATATATATATATATGTTTTAAACCCCACAAGGAACCACATCAATAGGCACAAAGACTTTAATTCTAGTGCATCACCCCTTTATAAAAGTTTAACATTTATGTAAGTTAATTTTGCCATGTTTATTACTCTGCTTTACTATACCTATCTGTGCTTTTAAAATGCTTACCCATGCTTCACCATGCTTTGAGGTGTTTTTACTATGGTAAGCTTTTATAAGGGGATGGATTTTCAAATACTGTAAAGTAGAAAGACAACTGGGAAGGGAAAAGAGTGCAGAAGGAGGGTAGTTTAGTGCACACTCGCACAACCCTCCCAATAAAAAGCCTTGTTCTGAATCCCTGGAGGCACTTAGATTAAGATGGGAATAAGCCCCAACAAGTTTTCAGGTCTCTCTCTTTGCTATAAATTCCCTCTCCTTTTTTTATTCCCCTTTTACAGGGCCTTGCAGCACAATCAAATCAAAGACATCAAGGCAGACACATTTCAAGAATTGGCTTCCCTCCGCTTGCTGTGAGTTTTGACATCTTCTTCCTTTTAATAATAATCAGCCTGATCTGTTTTATTGCTAAAGCATTTTGGGTGGGGGTGGGGATTCCCCAGTCTGAACTGAAGTCTCCAGGACGGTATTAATCACAGGCGACATAAGAAGTGCCGTGCTCGGTTGTGTGTGTGGATCTTGACAGGTGCATCACTGTGCATTCTTTAAGTGTTCAGACTTGATTTTATAGGCAAGGATCAGAAATGCAATCCCTTCAGAAGAAGAAAAAAGTGCATACTGGTAATACAGTGCTGTAGTTTAAACATGTAATGCTGGCAGCTTACTACAGATACAAAGACGCAGCCCTAGCTGGACAAGGCAGAGATGCATGCTAGTGTTTTTTCACTGGCCATGATTATGCATTATTTTGGCAGTGCATGTAATATTTTAGTCCTAGCCTTTTTAAAGTTATACATTGAAAATAAACATTTTAATAAAAATAAGTTGCTGAACAAAGTTCTTCCGTTTTTTATTTATTTATGTAAATATTTATTTATTTACAGAGACCTCAGCCGAAATGAGATCAGCTCAGTTCAAAGAGATGCTTTCATATCTCTCTCTGCGTTAACTAACCTGTAAGTATATGGAATTATTATAACTATAGTTTATAGCAATTTCATATCAAGAGTCTTTCCTCCTAAAACATTATGGTGTGTTGCCTTCTAATCTTGGATGTCTGTTTCTGATTTAGGGACCTGAGTTTCAATGAGCTGAACTCCTTACCAACTGCGGGCCTGACCGGACTGAATCAGCTGAAACTAGCAGGCAATCTGGCGCTGAAAGGGTTACTGGCAGCCAAGGACCTCCAGAAACTCAGGTACTCCAGCAGGGCTTCTGAAAGCAGCTTTAAACAAAATCGGTTGCCACTGCTGCAGTGTTAGCTTTGGATGGCTGCCTCTCAACAAAACTTGGAACGAAAAGATAATTTTTGTTTTCCAGTACTTGTGCTTTATTCTCCCCAGTAGCTTGTCAGTAAAGGTAGAGCTTAGCATTAACCTTTTCCTTTTTCCTTTCTGAATCAAACCTAATGAGGGGTCTGAAATCGGCTTCCTTGGTGAAGTAGCGATACAAAAGTAGCAACAGAGGAGAATTTTAAAAACATTTATTTCTCACAGTTTTTTGGCTCCTTGTATAATGTCACATAGCATTGTCATGTGTTAGTGTTTGACAATTATGTTGTGCAATCATATGCTAAGCCTCAGTGGGACATTAGTTAAAGTTTGGATAAACATTTTAAAATCAGGGTATTTTATTGCTAGTGGGGGGAAAAAACATAGAAATAGACTATTTATATTTATATATATATAAAATATAGACTACCCCATGAAAAGTAAGTATGTATTTTCTTTCTTTCTTTCTTTCTTTCTTTCTTTCTTTCTTTCTTTCTTTCTTTTCTATGGATGGCTGTCAAGTGTTTATAAAAAGTAGGATTCCTGTTCATCAACAAAAGGACTGATTGATGGAACAGAAGTGGGAATAAGCTTATGATGCAAAGCATGTGTGGAGTGAGCACAGTCTGGGGCTGTTCACTTAGACCTCGCTGCTTCTCTGCAGTTGGCATGGACGAATACGCGCTTCCATTATCAATGGGGGGCGGGAGGGGTTAGCAGGACATGGTCTTTACTCTGATCGTCGTCACATACTTATTTGAATGCCAGCTTCAACTGTACAGAGTGCCGCCTGGCAAGTGAATGTTGTCACCCTCAGTTCCTAGACTGAGATTTTGATATTGCTGTCAGGGGCACTTGGTGCCTTTGGAATTGCATCCAGGTTCTTAAAGGGGCAATGTCAAATACGTGTTTTCTGTACATAGTCACCCCCTTTTTAATATCACCTTTTAAAAGGGACTGAGCAAAAATGAGGTCACCTGAACCTGGCAAAATAAGCATTTCCTTGTTTGACCAAAATTATAGTTATATAGTACAATAGCAAAAATATTACTGCTGCAAAAAAGAGGGAAATATAAGGCTACTGTAAACCCCCATGCCATTTCATTTTCTCTCTTGACTGCGGTTGAATGATTTTCTTAAGGCCACACAATAAAATGTGGGGGGGAGAGGGGGGCAGAGTCTGCCAATAATTAAAAGCTTGTTGAATTATATAGCGGTTCATTTTTAATAGCCCAGTAAAGAAACTACAAAATTAACCAACACACTGGCAGACGTAGCGTTGTTTTAAGTACTGTTGCTACCCCCAGCCAGAAAATAAAACCAAATGGAACTTTTATTCTGTACAATTGGTGCCAATTAGCAGAAATGTGGTAAGCTGTGCGTCCACATGGTCAGTATTAAACACTTGGAACATTAGACTGATAATTGCTGTTTTATTGTCTTGGCTCTACAGGACTTTGTCAGTGCCCTATGCCTACCAGTGCTGTACATTTGGTGGATGCGATTCCTACTTGACCATCAATGTGGAAGACCCCAGTAAACAGGATGGCAGCCTTAAAAAAACAGGTAAGTGATTCAGACATGTCATTGTTGGTTTCAGTGTACATCTTGTTCTGCTTAACAGTATATTAAATTAAATACTTATTCTGTGTTGCCTTGTGGCTCTGGCTGCCAGGACGTCCTTTAAAACAAGTTTGTAGCATCTTGACATCCTGGTAAAGTCATAGTGAATGTAATAACGTTTGTGTAGCGGGTTTGAAAACATGGCCACTGCTGATTTTGGATGCTGAGTTTGAAATCTGGTAAATTTGAAAAAAGAATAACCGTGTAGGAACTTAGAATAATTGATATTGCAAGTCCAGCATGGAATTAAAAAATTCTACTTAAAACCAAGCGTAGGGACCATGGAAGAAAAGTTCTAGCAAAAAAGTTGCTCTATCTTCATGTTGTTAAATACTTCTGTTTCTTTTTAAGGTGATATAATCAGTGAAGATGAAGGGGAAATAATTCAGCTGTCTGTGCACTGTACACCTTCTCCAGGTAAGATCATATATTCAACCGATTTTAAAATAAATGAAGGTGTATACATAATTCTATGAAGAAAAGTCTAAGTAACACGTGATAGATCTTGATCAACCCCGAACATCTCTTATTTTCACAGGTGCTTTCAAGCCGTGTAAGCACTTGCTTGGCAGCTGGATGATTCGCCTCACGGTTTGGTTCATCTGCCTGGTGGCCCTGGTGTTTAACATCCTGGTCCTCGTCACGACCTTTGCCCCCTGTGGCACTGTGTCCTCCGCCAAGTTTTTTGTGGGCCTGATTGCTGCCTCTAACCTGCTGATGGGAGCATACACAGGCATGCTGAGTGGGCTGGACGTGGTGTCCTGGGGCCGCTTCGCAGACTATGGCGTCTGGTGGGAGACGGGTGTCGGCTGCCGGGCCACGGGCTTCCTGGCAATCTTCTCCTCGGAAGCCTCCATCCTTTTCCTCGTCCTGGCGGCCATCGAGCGCAGCGTCTCCGTGAAGGACATCCTGAAGAAGGGCAAGAGCTGCCGGCACAGGCAGTTCCAGGTGGCGGCGGGGCTGGTCTGCGTCTTCGCCATGGTGGCGGCTTGCCTGCCCCTCTTCCACGTGGGCGAGTTTTCCTCCTCCCCTCTCTGCCTGCCCTTCCCCACGGGCGAGACTCCCTCCCTGGGCTTCACGGTTACCCTGGTCCTCCTAAACTCGGTGGCCTACCTCCTGATGGCCGTTATCTACACCAAACTCTACTGCGGCCTCGAGAAGACAGACTTGTCGGAGATGCTGCAGTCCAGCATGATCAAGCATGTGGCCTGGCTCATCTTCACCAACTGCATCTTCTTCTGCCCCGTGGCGTTCTTCTCCTTCGCCCCTCTGATCACGGCCATCGCCATCAGCCCGGAGATCATGAAGTCGGTGACGCTAATCTTCTTCCCCCTGCCGGCTTGCCTGAACCCCGTGCTCTACGTTTTCTTCAACCCCCAGTTCAAGGAGGACTGGAGATGGCTCAAATGCTGCGGCAGGCGGAGGGATGGCAAGTCGGTGGGCACGGTGCCGCAGGCAGAACGGATGCTCGGCGGGGCAGGATTTCTACTATGACTGCGACGTCTACGCTCAGCTGCAGGGCCGCAACCTGGCCGTGTGTGACTGCTGCGAGTCATACCTGCTTGCCAAGCCCATGCCCTGTAAACACTTGGTTAAGTCGCACAGCTGCCCGGTGCTGGCGGTGGTGCCCTGCCAGCGGGCGGACGGTTACTGGTCGGACTGCGGCACACAGTCGGCCCAGTCGGAGTACGCGGACGAGGGAGACTCCTTTGTCTCGGACAGCTCGGATCAAGTCCAGGCCTGCGGACGGGCTTGCTTCTACCAGAGCCGCGGCGTCCCTCTGGTCCACTATTCGTACAATATTCCGAGAATCAAAGACTAGAGCAAAGCCAGTACTGTTCAGATATTTTAATATAAACCATAAACACTATGAAACGCATATAGTGTCTCTATATGCCAACGTTCAGGAAGCACTTTTGTAATCACTATGTGACTTGCCTATTAAGAAGGGAATTTGGCAATACATTTCTTTTCTCTTGAGCCATGAATCTTTGTTGAACAAAACAAGGTTCCCATTTTTTTGTGTTTTAAATAAGGTTTATCATTAACCCAGTCATTGTGACTTTTGGGCCTGTCTTGGATTCACTTTGTTGGCATAATAAGTGTCATCTTCTTCAGAATGATACGGTTGCCATGGCAAATGCTTTTTATTTACAATTTGAGGGACATTCTTTCTGCTTTTGTTTTCAATCCAAGACAAAAAGAACACTTCAGCTGAGGAAATGGGTACCTACCTCCTAACTATATATGATTTTAAAAACTAAATAGACATTGGATAATGTATTTCTTCATGGAGTTCTATGCTGATGGGTTATATCATGCCTAGAGATGTAGCAGCTATGCACATTTGCAATCGTGACTTGACGATACTGAGCATGTATTAAGTTACGTTTTGATATTAAAATAGACACGATTTTGGGGCCTCTGAAATTGACCATTATATAAACAACATTTTATTGAGGTGAACGAGACAATTTCCTTTAAGGAAAGCGCAAGGTGTTAAAGTGGGGTATTAATTTGTGTTGGGTTTATTCTTCAACAATGTACGTTTTGGGATCATGATCGGGGAAGTTACACATGCTTCTACAGTACATCTCACTCCTGATACAATTCATATGAAAACATCATTCACAAAAGTCCCTTATTTTTTGCTGTTGATGCTCTGTTATGTTCTGCCACAACACCTTGTGGAGATATCTCCAGAACTTGGCCTTTTGAAAGAAACCAAAATTGCAGTCAAATGCAGTTTTATACTGTTTTCAGAAACAACACGTATGTGTTGCTGCTAACTTACTGTTTGCAATCATTCAGAAGGGTTTTGATTGCAATTACTCAAATACTGTGTTTTATATTAATTTAATATAGCCTGTATTAAAGTGCTTTGACACGATTCGATTTTTTCAGCAGTTTCTCTGTCACTGTAGACATATGTAACACATGCTAGATCAGCAAAATCTCATTGTACGAGTCGGCCATAGCCATTGAACACCCACTGTGTTCTAAGTTTCCCTTTGTATTGCTGTCACAGTAGTAGTTCTCAGTGACTTAACTATACACTGTAGGCTCTTTGATCTAGCCTGTGTAACACATTGTAATGCACATCTATGGTGAAAGAGAATCTAGTAGCAACTAGATCTGAGGAGTTGTTCAGCCCAAAGCACTTTAACATAGACTATATCAAAAAGTTTAACATATTCTAATAATAGTGTCAGCATTTGGTAGAGGGGAGCCTAAGAGGTGTACTTGTGTTTGTTGCTTCTGTTTTTATTTTCATATTTGTTTCCAGTGTCGTGCTGTGTGCCAAAAGAAGCTGCATTTCATTTTAAAGAATTTTGCCGTTTTAAGGGCAGCTTGTCTTGTCTTGTGCATCCACGGTAAGGTTTAATAGAAATCTAGGTAAGAACTGTCTTGTGTGTGTGTGTGTGTGTGTGTGTGTGTGTGGTTGTTAATACACTGTCACTGACAATATCACATTGCCAATGTCTTCGGTAGCTGGAAGATAAGAAAATAAGCAATGCTTAATGAAAGCATTACTTTCTGTAAAGGCAATGGCAATTGCAGGGGTCTGAACTCCCAGAATGTGGTAGAAATCAGGTTAGGCATAATATGAATAATTCGTTTTAATGTCTTCCTATGTTGGGAATGTTGATTTACTTTACTTTATACTTTCCAATTCAGTTTTAGTGGATCTTGTATCAAGTGCTTCAATACTGCAGCCTATAGCAATGACTAAAATGGTGTGGCTGGTTCTGCTTTTTTTTTTTAATGAAAAGACCATTTATTGGGTACACTATACATCACCGCCATTGTTGTTGCCAACAGTACTATTGTAACCTAAAATGGATATCTGGAAGAAAAAAACATAACAAACCAACAGCTTTTTATCACAATGACAAGGGAGCCAATGACAAGGTTGCTGATGCTAATGAGAAGTAAGAATTGTTAACAGTCCTTTTAATACACAGGACCGCACAGAAATAGTGCAGTCTCTAAATCAGTCACATACCATATGTGCTCCCAAGTTGCATCTCTGAATTTAGCTGATTTCTTAAGCACAGTATCTGAACTCTTTTTGATACACTTTTTTTTTTTTTAAATTCTAAAGCAAACTCACCGTCACAGCCTTTGCCGTTTTTAATAACATTCCTGGAAAAGTAGAAAAACCAAGCACAAAAAAAAGCCAAATTTGTTTTTGTACAATAGACAATAAGGTGTGAACTGTATATAATGTGCATAAGAAATTCCTAATGGGTGGTGTGTTTGTTGTAAATTATTTGATAGTAAAAAAATAAATACAAAAAATGACTAAAATAAACCTAATGGGATACATTGCATAACAATGGAAGCTACCTCCTGAACTGTTGTGGCTGCCAGTAGCAGGATTGATAAATTGTGTTTTTTTCTGTAGATGTTTTCGCTGTTGCTTTTGTTAGTAAATCTGGTTTGTATATTGTCACACAATTTCAGAATTATTGTATATTAAAACAAAACAAACATCTAGTTTATAAATGTGGAAGGGATGGATGTACTGTATATTGTAATTTTTGTAAACCAAACCATTCATATATAAAAGAAAATCATTGCTTTTAATGTCTTGGTTTGTGTGTTTTCACTTGCCTATGGTTTCATACCTGATTGTGTCATTTTATTTCAATGCACATTTCCCACATGGTATTGTTCCACTGACTGGCTATGGTAAGGGTGTGATCAACTGTACTGTACCTCAGAATAAGACTGGCAACCACTTTCCATTTTCCACAATCTGAGGTCAGAAGTTTTTGAAAACACACCATGTCAGGCAAATAGAAGTCCAGTTTTATCTTATTTATAACCGGCTGGATAGTCTTTTAGTTCCAAAGACAGATGGAAACTAAAGTTTGTTTTAAAGACAAAAGATGAAATCCAAGCTGAATGTGAATTGTCATTTTAATGTTTAAAACTAATGGATTGTTTTTGTGTTTTGGACTAATGCTAATTTATGATAGGCTCAACACCTGCGTCACAATATAATCAACTTGGATGGAAACAATGAGTCAAATTTATAAAATCATCCAGTTAACTTAATATTGAGCAAAATATACAGTACTTGTGTTCACTCAATATGTCATTGATCATATGTTAATAGAATCTGAACACAGTATCGCTCCTCATTTGCTGTTTATTGCATTAGCCTAGAAATCCCATCAATATTTTCCTCCAGTTTAAAATGTCTATTGAGTTGGGGCCCTAACCTTAATTGGCATGTAACCAAGCGCTTCATTAAAGTAGCAGTATCCTAGTTTAGTTTATCCATAAAATATTTTTAAGAAGACAATAAGTAAGGGGAGAAAATTTAAACTCTCTGCCTTGAATTTAAATAAACAAAAGCTTCCAATTAAATGTACTAAAATAGCTAAGGTTGCCCTGCAATGGACTGGTGTCCTGTCCAGGGTGTAGTCTCACCTTGCGCCCTGTGTCTGCCGGGTTAGGCTCTGGCTTACCACAACCCTCTATAGGAAAAGCGGTTACCGGATGGATGGAAAATAGCTAAGGTTAGAAAATGAATCTGCTTCAAAACAGAACAGAGAAAAAATAAATGCTGTTCAACCTCATTGCCAAAAAAAAAATTCAATTTGTTTTAATAGAATCCACATGCGGAACTCCATTGATTTGCGTCTGTGCTGTGGATTGATTTCTTCCTTTCTTTCTTAGATCGATAAACCCACTTTATTACCAGGCCAGGAGTTTGGAATAAATACATTCGATGGCACTGTCCTTGCGGGATGAGGAAAATGAAAGATGTGCTTTACTTGATGCCAGTATGCTGATTGCAAGAGTGACACAAACCTTTAGCTGCAACCTCAAGAGTATAGCCTAGCTGGGAAACTGACTAGTGCTGACAATGTAGATGGATGGCTGTCAAAAATCACCCTGAGAATCTTCCCTCTAGGTGAAATGTGAATGCTTTACTGAATATTCTTCTGCTGAGACCTATGTGAAACTGTTTGCAGAGGGAGAGGAGGACAGTTATTGGAACAGCCTGTTTGTCAAGAAGGGGTTTGCTTGGTTTGTGGTGGCTTGCAGGCCAAAATGGTCAGAACTGTGGCAGTAACATCGCACCTTTAGACAACTGACCCCCTTTTGTTAATTTCATGGCATAGCTCTTTAACTATCTATGTGTGAAATGTTTCTGATGGTTGCTATATAGTCTGGTATTCCTGATCTGAGAATAATTAAACAGCTTCAGTAAACCGTACTTGCATTCAATAATAAAACATGAAACGTCTCAGTAGGTGTGTTCCATCACGGTCCTGGAAGGTTATTCCACTCCAGGTTTAACAGGTAAAATGATATCATTAACTACTGCAGGGTCTGGATGCAGGTTTAATTGGTTAAATTAAAAAAAGAACCGTTGAAACAAAGACCAGGGGTGGAAGGAATAACTTCGGCCGCCCCTGTTCGATTATATGTTTTCCATTTTGATTTAAGGAGACTAAAGCGTCAGCACTGCTGCTTCTCTTCTTCCCTTAAAGTGAGAACATTTTTCATCTGGTACTTTGATAGACAGCCATGCTCCCTGGCGAGCAGCATGTGTCTCAACGTCTTCTTCATTTTACGATTTAAAATACAGCGTGGTCTTTTATCACTCCTCCCACATGCAGTTTGAAGTCTGGCCTCGGTGGTTAGCCAGATATTACTGTTTAAATAATGACCAGTCATCTGTGATGTTTATACAAGCCGATTTTAAATTTCCCGTCATTTAAAGAAGAACGTGTAGTAGGTAGGGTTCGATTCAATAGGCGAAAAAAAGCTGTCCGCTCACCAGCAGAATTACTAGATCTTATTACTATTGTTATACTGAGTTGAAACATTGTTTTCTGGGCATCTCCGTTTAACTCGAAAGATCTTTTGTTAATTTATTCAGTGTATCTAGATCAGCCCAGTCAACGGTGATCTAACGCCGCTCTTTTTACCTCTAAATCACAACCTCCTCCTGGGATGACGTTGAACTAGTAAAAGTAAAAACTAAAATCAAGTCTTTCAATTAAGATTCTCCATACCAGAAAAGGCAACAGCCTTATAATGTAATTTCTAAATAAAATGTTAATAATAATAATAATAATAATAATAATAATAATAATAATATCGTCTCTTCACATCCACCGTAAACCAATGTCCTGGAGTAAGCGTCAAGCGTTGTCACGGTAACAACTCCGCGGGGACCGCCCTGTTCACTCATCTGATTGGCTGCCAGTTAGCAACGGCTTACGGCGCGCGTTGTCTCCTGGGAGAGCGGGCAGCGGGCAGCCATTTTTAAACTGCTTTTTCTGAGCATTGGGGAGATAGTGCAGGGACATTGTAAGGGCTTCTCTTTATCGTTATTTAATCCCATTCCCCATAGAAAGCAAAAATAACATTTTCAACTGGGCTACAAACTGACAGTGGAATATACAGTGCCAAAAAACATCAAGGTACGTGTGTAGGTTGAAGCAGTGATTAAGACAGGCTTGTTCTGTGGGTGTGTGTTTTGTTGTTTTTGCTGTACGAGTTACCTTAAGAAAATAATACATTATTATTTGAGCAGTTCTTGTAAATAAAACGAATACTATGTGCATAAAAGAAAAACATCTGTGTACTTTAAGTTTAGTTTTACTTAAACAAAGCACAACTGACGTCATTATACTATCCCGGTCATTTTACCTTTACAGTATAGCAACTATTGCAGGTATATATCACGATGACATTAATATTACACCTACTACTCGTGTCTTTACACAGTAAAATAATTCAACAAGCATGATGTGCTCAATTTAGTTTTTCTGATTGAGAGCAAGACGTTAATCACATACTCGTGTGGAAGAAATGCAATGCTGTAAACACGAAACGAACCAGACGTTAATTAGTACATACACGAAATGGTTAAGACCACAACGAACCCCAGTTATCTGGTGTAGTCGTGTCGATTAGTTTTGAGTTTTAAGACTAAACTATTTGCAAATGAAACGGGGATGTTTTTTTAAATGTTACTGCAGCAGGTTTAGACTACGGTTCTAAATTGTTTTATCCATTACGCACTTAATATTTGCTGATGTTTGAATCGTAGACATTTTCAAGTTGTTAGCGGAAAGACAGGACGCGTTACTTTTCAACAGTACCATACTTGGTTAACTAAATCCCATCATTTTTATTTTCTTTATTTCATTGGTTTGATTCCGAGTGTGTGTGTGTGGTAGTAATAGCAGAATTCTTCTGATGCACTGTGGTCGATTTTAATCTGGATAATGGCATGTACTCGAATATAGGCTAAGGGTTTACAGCGATTTAATTCAATAGACAACAGTAGTCTGCAAACGTTGTTAACAGTATGAGAATGTGTATTCCTATGTCTACGTTGAAGTTATTTCAGATGATGTGCTACTTACTTTAGACTTCTTCGGGACAATTAACCATGTTTTTAAAACTAAAATTATACTTACAGACCAGAGGTAATGGAGATGCATCGTGTTTTGATATTATTTAAATTATATTGATCATGTTTACTTTCTCCAAATAATTTTCGTGGATGTAGTTTATAATTAATAAGGTTGTTTTACTATATAAACTGATAATTAAGGGCTTTGGTGACGGCCATGGTTGTGAATAGCAATGTAGAAGTGTAATGTTGTATAGTGTTTTTTTTTTTTTCCTTTCTAAAAGTCCACAATGTCTGAAACGCCAACCCAGCACACATTCTCCAAATCCAGGAGCTCTACTTCTACACCACGCAGAACTAACAGAAAAGATGAGAAGCTAACACGAGCAAGAAGCTGTGATCTGGACTCGACCGGGGACTCCACATACTCTCTGCTTTCACCCATTTATCACAACAGCTTTGAGAGTGAAGATGATGACACTGAAGCACCGATTAGACAGTCTGATCCCACACCTACAGAGAGTGAAGAAAAGGAACAAAGGTACAAATGCACTGGCATCAGAAACATGACTAATGCATGCATGGCCAAAGCCAACTGCTTTTAGTGTATTTTTGGGAATAGCTTTACAGTGCACTACCCTCCCACAAGCACATAGAGCTATGGACTCTTTTGTAGCAAGTCGATTTTTATAACTGTCAAGTTAAATTATTTTTTTTCAGATGGTCCAGGGTGGAAAGCAAGTTATAATGTACAATACTCACTGACTTCCGTTTAGCCACAACATTGCCTAGATTACACTTCACAACAGAGACCATGTTCTGAGCTTGTTGGCTTAGTTTATAAGTTTGAAACACATTATGCAAACTAGACCTGCTAATTGCAGAAGGGCTTTCCAATTACTTTTGGCACCAAGAGTATATAGCCCCTATTTTAATAAAACAATTGTTTTTCATGTTATAATTTACTAATAGGTCTGAGACACCTAAATTAAAGCTAAGGCATATGGAACCAGAGAGGCCTTCCTCTTCAGAATTCTGCCTTACTGCCTGGGAGGAGTGGATTGTTCGAAAAGCAAGAGAGGAGAGAATGGAAATGCAAAGGAAAGCTCTGGAGGTAAACATTTCTACTTACTGTAGCATGTTTACATTGAGTACTGTACTTTCAGCTGCCTTGCCTGTGTGTTTTGAGGTGAAATTTTTTTCAGTTGCAGATGTGTTACTGGTTATTGTGTATTTAAAAAAAAAAAAAAAAAATGTAATTTACAGGAGATGAAGCTTAAGGAAGAAAAGCTTGAACAACAGGAGATGGAAGAAAAAAAAAGAATTGTTGTTGAAGAAAAGTGTCGTGCTTGGCTTCAAATGAAGAATGAGCAGGTAGGAAAAAAACACAAGCTTGTCATTAGATGAATGTCAAATGAGTGTATTGAATATACCAATATAGTGTAGCTTTATACTTCTATGGTACACTTTCTGTGTTTTAATTATAATGTATTTATTTGTATTTGAACCACCAATAAGGGTTGAAGGCTGTCTTGCATCCAAGGTATTGTTAATAGATTGCTGAGAGCAGATTATGAGACTACATAATAACAGTGAATGACCTAGATCTGTTAAACTAAATGTAGATGTTGATGACCCACTCAGATTCACTGTACAGTACCATTGGAGTAGGTGGACCTGGACACAATGTGGATTCAGTAAACAGTCAGAAGCAGTTCACACTTTGCATCCTACATCATGCTATGTAATACAGTATAATCAGTCGGAATTGGAATTTATAAAATATATATATATAATATATGAGAGCGAGAAAAATAGATGGGCTTCAGTGAGTTGCAGGAAAAAATCTAGGGTTTCTGTGACGTCATAAATTACAACACCGAAGTAATTTATAAACTGGCACAGAAACCCAAGAGGTACACCAGTACAGATCGTTTTTTTCAAATTGCTCGCCCTATTTTGATTGCCTTTCCCCAGCAGAATCTTGTAAAATTAAACCTTGCGCAACTACAAATAGTTCTTGAGCAAAAGGCAGACACTGAAAGTACAAGAAAGAAAGGTTTAATCATGTCATGTACAATTACAAGTCAGAGACCACCATGTGACTCCCATCCCCACAATTTGACAAAGCTGCACTGAGAGTTGCTGCACAGAGATGGTTAAAGTTAATACCATGGTAAATTGTTTGTTGAATTTGGCAGTATGTTGATATGCAAGTGTCTCGTTTAATAGACTGAGGCTTGTCTTGTAATTGTGAACTTCTGTGACGTGCCTTTAAACTTGCGGCATTAAAGGCGCTCTATAAATAAAGATCGTTGTTGTTATTGTTGTTATCTAATATTGACAGGTTTTATTCAAAGGATGTCCGATACATGTTTAAACAAGGAGGCAGTGCAGATGAGCAGGTGCTGCAGTTTTCTTAATTATAACCTTCCCAAAACACGAAAGTAATTTACAACTGTATCAAATACAATAATAATAAAAAAAAAAATAAGCATTTACTTTACACACCTGCCCCGAACAGCATATTGTCAGAAACTATAAATGACAGTGGGAAGTTTGCTGTGTTCATACAAGCACATACATCTGCTTCATTGGAGCCATTTCCATGTGCTATTTATGCCTCCTTAATGCATGTCATTTGTACGTGTTTGGTTGCTATGTTTTAGGTATCTAGCAACAGAGTTAAGATGGATTAGTCCTGACCATTTGGCTGTGTGCGGATAATTCAAAGATGGATTAGTTTGTGTTCCCCGCTAGTCCAGCCAAGATCACAAATTATTGCGTCTGAAAAATGAGGCACCACCATGATTTGAACTGTCTCAATGGAAAAAAAATACATTTTGCAGTTTGTTGTGTGTGTAATATATTATTTTTTTTACATATTATACTGTGTTTCTTAACTTTTGGTACAAGTTTAAGCCCAGTTATCCTCCATAACCATCATTCCACATACATACATCAATTTGGTATGGATTTTAATGTAATTACATTCAACCCATTCCTTTTTGATTGAGATACTGCTCTGTTTGTACTCCTGACATCCCCTTTTTGTTTTTCAGAAGTTTTACTCTTGTAAAAAAGATGAGGATGGTGGTGTAGTGTGACAAAACAGAGTGCATGGAAGTTTTAAAACCAACTAGAACAGTATGAGAATCCAGGATAAAAGCTAAAGGGTCACTCACATTTATTTTTCGCACAAGGGTTTGGTCTGGTTAACGTAACTCCTGCTTGAGCAAGATACTAGCGTGATAATATACTTAAAGTGCAGCAGAGTCATTGACGTAGCTCTCTGCATTCTCCGGCACAGAGCCAAAGTATTCTTAAAACTTTTTTTTGTTTGCTTTATGTGTCTCCAAGAAAATATAATTAACATATAATTAATATGTCGAAACAGATAACTTTCCTTGGGCAAGGTAGTACATAAATCTTTCAGAATGCATCAGGCAAATCAGAAAAAAATAAGATGCAAGTTTAAATTACATATTGTCTTAATCAGAGATGAAAAATCACTGATTGACAATTTTCTGCTTTCTCAGTCCCCTGGGGCTATTGATGGGATCAATGCAGATCCAGGGGGACAAAAATGTTCCCTTTTTAAAAAAAAAAAAAAAAATTTAAGCTATTAACACATTTGTGACAGTTGGTAAGGTTCATATAAAACAAAACTAAAAAATAAGGCACAATTTCATGAAGATGGTTGTTTTTACATTGCATACCCCATTGGTGCTTGCAAACAGTTGTCTTGGCAAATTGCTATTTCATTGGTCCACAAACAGGTACTGTGAATTAGTTATGGTGCAGTTCTACAGTTCACATTACAGAAAATGGTGCAAATAATGTAACGAAAGGAAGGTGCTGCGAAAAATTAAGATAAGTGTATATTTTCTGTTTCACTTGCGCAGCGAGCAAGCAACAGGTGGTGGGGGGTTGATTGCGGACCTTGTTGACAAAGCCTGTAGACCCCCACTCTACTGGAATAATCTATAAATTAAGCATGTATAGCTCACCTTCAAACCATGAGCACCGTCTCTGCCTTTATTATAAATGCTTTCCTTTTAAAACTTTACTTATGGTACGCTTGCATCTTATACAACAATAACTAAGTCCACATTTTTGTATTGGTCCGCATGCGTACCTGTGTACCAGTTATGTGAACCCCTGATTATGGATCAAGAGGGTACAAGCGTTGGAAAGCCATATTCTCTGCAGAACATTTTTACATAATAAATACTCGTTGCTGTAACTACAGCCTGTCGTCTGCATTTTCTTTGTGATCTAATGTTGATGGAGACAAACATTGTGATCAGCGAATTATAAACTAGCATCTTTTGAAAAACAAGAATTTACCGGACATTTGATTCCCATTAGACAGAGTGGAAAATCAAGAGGTCAGTTTAAACTTTATTAACAGAATGTTAAGATTTTTATTTTTATTTTTTTATTTTTTATTTTAAGTTGTACACGGACCCTTTTTAAGTTTAAACATTTTTTTTTTTATTAAACTTACATGACAATCAGTTCATGTTTGTTTTTATTAGCACTATATCTTCTTACATTTTATTTCCACATGGTAACATAAAATGAAGCAGAAAATGTCAACTTTTGTGCTTTAAAATAAACATTTACAATATTAAATGCTTAGTATTGCAGTGGATGATTAGCTCAAGTTCAAGGACTCTTGCTTTTTGTGTGCCCGCACTGAAAGTATTTTGTGTGGCTTCTTTTGTATGTTCAATGGTTAGGTATTATTATTATTATTATTATTATTATTATTATTATTATTATTATTATTATTATTATTATTATTTAAAGCTCAACAACAGGAGGGAAAGGAAGGTGCCACAAAATACAAATGAACAAGAACTGAAAGTGTACATAGTTCTTTTTTGACCTTTAACAATTAAAAGGGAGTGACTTTCTGATGTAAACAAGAAAGTAAACATTTGAGATCCAAAGGAACAAGAACATTAAAAGAAAAGACATGCTGTATAACATTTTTCAGCCCTTGTGCACAGGTAAGAAAAAATAGATTTCACTTGGAACTAAATATATATTTTACCTCAACTTTGACTGGATACTTGCATCAAGTTTCACAGACCCTATTTTACCGTCCTGACTTGTCCCCAAAAAAAATTACCTAATTTTGCTTGGCAGGTGCTGTTTTGTTCACTCAAGTATTGGCATCTCTGGGTTTGTGAACCCAGCAGTTAAAGTTCACTTATTTGGTATACATTCTAATTTCAGGTATAATCTGAATCTTAACTTTATTCAATTTGGGTTCCTGAGCAAAAAATCCAACATGGCCGTGGATCCCAGATTCTTGCCACTTTTCAGCTTTTATTTTTTTAACTTCTCACTTTCATCCCCTGCTTTATTCAGGCATCTGAGATTGACTGATTTATTAATCACACTTTAGTTTAATTCACTTAATGTAAACAGTATTTATAATTGGTGTATTTGGGTGTATGAGGTCACAGGCTATGTGTTCAACAGTTGGTCAAAAAGTTCAGATACTTTACACATTTACAGCAGTTTTCATGCGATTGACATTGAGAGGCACTGGCTGTTAATGGAATTAAACAGATCAAGCTGACAGATTTAAGGTTTTACAGAGCTCTGAAAAATCAGCAACAATCATTTAAAAAACAAATACATTTAACGTAGCATACAAAAATAACAAGGTTCTTTTAATTTGTCAAAGGAAAAGCTTCTAAAAGAGCTGAAGAAAAGCAAAGAGGTGGAAGAGATTGAAACCAAGGAGCAGTTGAAAAGGCAAAAAGAAGAAAAATCCAGAGAGAAGTACCAGGCGTGGCTGAAGAAAAAGAAAGATGAAGAAATGGAGAAAAAACTGAAGGAAGCGGTATGGAAAATGACGTGGGTTATTGTGGGGGTAGCAACACACTCTGTCTTTTTAAATGAGATGATTTCACACCTAAACCTAATTGATTTAATCATGTTTAGGAAGAAGCAGCCACAAGAGAATTGGAGCTGAGGGATAGGAGAGAAAAAGCAAGTGATAAATTCCGTGAATGGTTAAAAAGTGCTAAGGACAAACCACGACCTGCCTCCAGTAGTTTTGGCTATGCCAATGGAAAACTTACAGGTAATGGTCTGCTCCAGAGACACTTATCATATTAATATTTGAGTAATGAATGTGGAATCTGTAGTGCACTGATTTCCTTGAGCAATAACCTATTCTTTTCCAAAAACAAATTTTCTGAAAGATGTCTTTGTCTTGCTTCTAAAGTCTGAGAAAAGATGGCGTAATATTTAAACATGCTTAAATCTAGTTGTCATTCTCATGTTAAGTAACTTGGCTTGAATATTCTGGTACTGTCTACTTTTCTTAAATACACAACAATTGTTGTAACCCAACAATTCCATTCCATTATCCCCTGTTGACCTTATGAATTCAGTTGTAAATATTTCCTGTGCTCCCAAGGGTAGTGTGTTAAGTGTACCGTGCTTGAGATGCAAATGAAAAAGCCACACTAACTAGCTAAAGCTTTGTGATGCATGCTGAACTAATGAGACTGATTGCGTTGCAGTCAGCATGTGGGGATGAATTGTATCCCATATCCTGACTATTTTCCATCCCTATTAATATCTATGCAGCATATTTGTTTGACACCCTCTGACAAACCACTGCCCTTGTCAGCAGCCGCCACTGCTCATCTTGTTGATAAAAAACAGATCCTTGGCTGTGCTGTCACCACCAGACAGGTTTGAGCATTGTGTTGTGCTGTTGTGGGAGAGAAGCAATACCATATTGTGATGACACATTTCTAGCACTTACTGCAAGGGATGGTGGTGTTATCCCACAGACCATTGCTTGCCTCAAGAGAATTGTTGAACGTTTTATGAAAAAAAATTGCAAGCCAAGTCTGGTAGACTACTTTGTCAAAATAATTTATGATTGAGTTATCTGAAGTTATGAGAGAAAAAACAAACAAAAACAAAAAAAATAACTCACCAGTTTAAGTCACTTCAACTCGCACAACTTGATAAAGGATATCTATTACCCAGAACTTGTCCCCTTTGACATTAATTAAATAATACATACGTATTATTAAATATCTTCATTAACAGGCTGAAAAACATTGGCATTTTTGATATAACAACCTTGGTCAAGATGACTATTACTGTATTTTGAAAATGTTTTTTTTTTTTTTTTTTATGACCTAGTTGATATTTACTCTGTGACAGATAACCAGGTTTGTAATGTCAACATGTAGGAAATATCGGTCGGGTGCAGAGTGGTGCTTTGTCAAACGCTGGTGTAATTACCAATATGTAGCATTTTTCAGCAATATCAAATCACATGTCATTGCAGGATACTATAATGGTAACTCGTATCCAGCGCCAAGCTTTTACAACCCTATTCCATGGAAGCCCATCCACAATCCACCCCCAGATGAGTCATCTAGAAAAACAACCACAAGAAAAAATAAGAAGCCTGTAAACCACTTGCTGTATAGACAAACTCCTGCTATGAGTTACAAGCCAAAAGATAACCTCACTGTTGGATCAACACAGCAGAAGAGGAGGTGACACGGGACAAGTTTATTTAAAGCACACCCTTTCCAAACTTCATCCTCCTAAAGTGTATACACCACTGGTTTGTATTGTGTTTTCACCACAGACCTGCTACTTTTTTTTGAGGTTATTAACTTATAATGCAGGGGTATTTTTAAACAAACTCTCTCGCTATATATAATTTCTTTTAAATATGTAAATCAGACTTGTAGTTTTGAAATAGAAATCTTAGATAATTTAAGTAGGGGGGGAGGGGACATATTGAAAGTGAAATATATTTTTGTAGTTTTGTATAAAATGTATTTTTATTTATTTTGTTCTGTTTTTAATCATAGAAAAATAGCTGTCAGAAGTGATAATCGTTGATGAATGTTTTTCTTTGAAATAGATGCATTAGATGGATGGAAGCAGAAATTACTTTGGACATGCCTTAAGTGCTGAAATATTTTGGTAGCACTGAAGTCATCTCTCATCTGCTGTCATGTTGCTATACACAGACTCATTCCACACCTGACATGAAGCACTGTGTGTTTGTTAGTTATGAAAAAAAAAAAAACACAAGCGAATGTGTTGAACTAATTTGATGCAGCAATTGTGTTGTCCAAGTTTCTGAAATTGACGGATTTTCCCAAATTGTAATTGGTTCATTTATAGTAACTTGACTCTCATTCTAAAAGGTATAATTATTTTCAGACACATATGCTACATAACCTTTTAAGGTACAAGAAGTAAACACAGTGGCAGTGGGGCGGTTGATTGCGATTGCCTATTACAAACCTTCTTTCAAATTATACTGAACCTAGGCAATCTGGGTTTGTGCTAATGGCTCCAGGAGATTTATGCAGCTTTGGTTTAAGGTTATACACCCTGAGAAGGTTCTGTTATCTTTTTTGGATCCTACTACACTAGCAATAAAGCACATGGAGGCCATGCTGTTAGCTGTTAAGCACTTCGGGTTACCTAAAATGGAGCGTGGGGGGTGCAGTGGGAATGCTGCCTTTACATCTGGGACCATCCACACTAATTGAACTGATTTGTGTTGGTCTACAAACCCCTTGAAACAACCCAAGAGTTTATGTATTCTACCCGTTCAGATTATTTATATGATTTCTGAACCATTTAACCTTTCTCCTATTTCCATGTGTTCAAGGTGTTTTGCACAACTTTTTTTTGCCCTACCAATTGACAACATGTTTGTTTTTAAGTGCTAGATTAATCCATGCTACACAGGTTGCCAACTACACCGTATATTGGGTGAACACGCTGACACGATTAGGAGGGAGGTAGGGAGGGTAGTAGAAGACTTGACAGAACAGTGTGATAAACATGCCTTGAGCAGGGATAGTCATTTCTTGGTATAGAATTGCTTCATACTAGAACAAGCATGTCGCAGAGTTATCATTTAATATAAACTAGGTATTAAACAGTAGGCATGCTTTAAAGTGTGTTTATATAATATAATTTTTTTTTGTACTATTCCTTAAACTAAAAAAGGAGATAAATCTGGCCCTGTAATTTTTGGGTCTCGGATAGCACAGCGATATGAGAACATACCAGCAATTAATCCCAATAAAAAAATATGTGGTCACCCTAAGCAATGGATGTTTGTTTTCTCAAGCAATAACTTTTTGATTTTCTTTTGTTTTTGTGGCCGTAGTTAACGGTGAAGTAACCTTTTGCATTGGTCACCATAGACTGACAGGAAGTGCATTCCTTCCCACAATTAAAACAGGGTGTCTGTTACAAAACATATAGGGGAAGATGTTGTACATGCAGAGAATGCAATCCATTTTCTCACAGAGGTGACTGTTAAAGCTGAGATACAGTGCTCTAGCCACAGCCCAACTATGATGTTTGGAGGCACATGGTGGTTTGTTGGTATGCTACGCCCAGTAGATTTAATGGTGTGGGAATGTGGTAGATGCAGTTTGGGGATATTACATGGATTTGCTATCAGATTACAGGATGGGGAATCTTTACTAGATGTGTACACTCAAATGATCCTTGACAACTTTTTATTCTGCAGACACATTGGATAGAGACTTTATATCTCTTTGCAGCCTCCAATTTCATAGTTTTATAATATCTACAAAGCGTGCAGTTTTGTATCAAGTGAAAGGACCCCCAACACACAGTCAGCAATGCCAGTGTTGTGGAATTGCAATTCCCAAAGGAAAGGTGGGTACAGTGTTACTGGAATTAGTTTTTGCGTGGTGGCTTTGTGCTGTAAGGAGTGCTGCTTAATCACATGCCTTACTCAAAGTTTTCCAAACTATATTGCTTCAATCCTTCAGTTAATTTCAGTATTGAGTGGGGGGTGGTGGGGGTCAAAGCATTTATTTAAAACCTTTTATTTTATTTGAGAACCAGTCACCATATTTTCTGGCCTAAAATGCCTTTACTCATCATTACACATTGAGGTTAACAGGGAACTGAATGACCGCCTTTCTACGTTACCGGCAAGGGGAATTAATGGGTTTGAAAACTCTGTGGTACTGTTTAAACACACACAAAAAATGGGTTTGTCAAGGAGAGGCACCAATGAGTGAAATACAGTATAGAAAAATATACAGCTTGTTTCTTCCTTCTCCCTTTCAACACACGTTCATCCTGTATTGTACAAAGCAGTGCGTCAAGTATCACAGACCATTTGATTACCTTTCCTTAAAGATTGCAGCCTAGGGCACTTCCTGATTAAATTACTTGTTTTGTTAGCTTAGGTGTGCATTTTACTGTTTTTTTTTTGAGACCCGACCTGACGTCTGCTTTTCTAATAATAAGAAGCAGAGAGATGTCATCGGCCAAGGAGAAGGTGTTGAAAAGCGGAGCGCTGAAAACGGCACAGGGATTGTCTGCTTTAGTGCTTTCCAGTGTGTTTGTTGGAATTTCCTGTGGTTTAAACCAACTTAAAAACAACAAGTGATTAGTTAAGCGGCTTGAACCACTCCGCCCCCCTAATCAATCCAAGGTAAACTGAAAACTAATCAAAAGAGAGTTCAATTCATGCGGAAAGTAGTTTATAAATTGTAATCCTATCTGTCATTGCTCTGGTTGGTTTTGCGTTCAAGATTTTTTTTTTTTTTAACTATACCCTGTGTGTGTGTGTTTATTATCTAATGGAATTCACTATCCTCTTCAGAAAAGTCAAACTGAATTAACTTTTTCAGTGCCTTTTGAAGGAAGACTGCACTGTGGGTTACAATGTTACTAACGCTGGATATTATCAATAGCTGAGGATAACTGGTTTAACAAAAGAATGGGGCGACTAAGTAAAACCAGAGACACATTGGCTATCATAGCAACAAAACTGTACTATTGGTCTACTTGTGCTAACACATGCATCAATGTGGCTGTTACCAGATTTGTTTGCGGCTGCATGGTAATAACATTATAACACCCAATCACATGTTGTGGTTTTAAAGAAAAAATTTTTTTTATATAAAGTAAATTACAAAATATATATTGAGGAGTGCTAAACAAGTTGTTAAAATCTATTTTCCTCCATATTATTAGCACTATTTTCACTTTGGATTGTATTTTATGCTTCAGTTCGGAACATGGAGATTATTTAAAAGAATGATACAGATAAAGTTTCCTGGTATCAAGTCATTCACTTCAATAGTCCAACTGCAATTAGTCCATGTGACCTAGCTAATGTACCAGGAGGTTAATCCATAGAGGGCTGTATTTGAAATATTTACTTATCCTGAATTAACATAAAAAAAAAGCGTAATCAAAAGATTGACAGTATAATAAAAGGGGGGATCATTTGCCAGCTTGAGAGCAGCACAGATATACTCATCATAACCCTCAGTGGAACCGACAGTGCATCAATCTCCTCTATCCTTCTCCTAAACCGCAGCGCAGATCCGGAAGCGTATGATTGATTAGGGCCCGCACAGCTGCTTTCAGCAACACAGATTTGAAGATGGCCCCATCTATGTGGTGCATGAGCCCTCCTCCACTGTAGCCATGTGTAGGGTTCATAAAGTCAGTCATTACCGCAGTATTGCTCCTGTTATTTTAGGTTTCCCATGTGTTATCATTGGCTCGGTTTATATGGCATTTGGTTTCAGTTATTTTCCATAGGGTTTTGGCTTCCAAGAGAAAAATGCACAGTCAAGGACAACCAAGAAAGCTGAAAGGAGATGGATTTTAACGCTATAAAAAGAGTTAGCCTTCTGTTTTTCAGTGTTATTTGTGCAAGGTTCTTTGCCATTGAACAAACATGTACACAAACTGTTTCTCTTTTAAAATAAAATAAATAAATAAATATATTTTGGTTGGCAGTGTCAGATGTCAACCAATGACATGTACAAAAATAAATAAAATACATCTGACAATCCCAAGTCAAAATTCCTTAGATTCAAGAAGCAGTGGTTCAAGATAATTTCTACTTAGCCACGGTGGTCCACATACGAGATATACAGTCAATGGATTCTTTTGTTGATCCCTTCTTAATAAGATCAGCTGATGTATGAATATAAAGTACTTGAGAAGCTTTTGAGATCACAAAGGTGTGTTATTTAGGTGAGAAGCTAAAACTTACAGGTGATAGTTAACATCATTTTTTTGGGGGGTGGGAGGAGGTCATTTGAATTCAAACTGTATTGCAGATAATTCTTCAACAGTTATATAGATTATCCTATTGCTTCATCCGACTGGTCACATGTACTTATTGCCCAGAATGCCAACGTCATTGGAGAACATTAAATTCCACCAGTGTCATATCTCTGCTGGTTTTGATCAATATTGTTTAAGTTTCTGTGTTCTTTATTTATTTAAAATGTTTTGCTCTAGTGTGGTTGGTTAGTTCACTTTGGCATGATGGTAGCTAATTACATTGTCCATTCAGGAAATCCCTGAAAAACAAGATGTCATCTCACTGGACCTGTCCTTTCCAGACCCATTGGGCAGCTGATGGCAAGTTTCCGCTTAGTCTTGCTCTCATGGAAGTTGCGTTCAAGTGGAGTGATGAAAATGCACTTGAAAGCCTGAATAAATGAGCCAGCTGGGAAAGAGATAGATTACATGCGTCTGTGTGTGGTCGGTCTTGGCACAGAAATAGTCAACTTTTTTTTTTTTTTCAATGCCTTTGCCGAAGAAGTCTTCAAATGGAGCCATAAAATAAATAGATTCTATTGCAGATGAAAAAACAAACACCAGTCATCTCTGCTCACTATCTCACACTTTAATTTGAAGCTGGGAAATTTAGATTGGACTTGATCGCACCAGTGGCCCCTGTACTCTGTCCGGGTGCCTGCAGGCTTCCCTGTGAGCTGCCCAGAGCTGCGTTGTCCTCCGATGCTGTAGCTCTGGGTTGGCTGCATGGCGGGCCTGCAGAGTGAAAAGAAGAGGTCGGTTGACGGCACAAATTACCAAAAAATAAAATGTTACAGCTGCACGTACACCCCATGAATGAAATGACAGGCTACTTAACTGAGGTTGTGTCTAATAATTACCCTGCATACAATTTTCAACTGCAGAATCCAAGAGAAGGTCTTTGGTTCCAAGGAGCTGAATCTGGATCAATAAAAAGGAAAGAAACACAGTATCCTCAGTGCCTCAGGCGTACTTTCCTAGAGGTGTTTATTTTTTCTAGAGAAAATCAAAACATGTAGGGAAGAGACAGAATACGCTGCTGTGTCTAAAAGCGACTGACTGTACTCTTAAGAAACACAGATTTATGGTTATTTCATTAACTTTAAAACTAGCCAGTTTTATTTGGACGGATCTTCCTCTTTTTCAAATGCAAACATCTGTTTAGCAGCTGCAAGCCACTGGTTCCCAGGGGCATGGTCTAATTTGTAGAACTACAGAGGGCTGTGCTTGGCAATACAAGAGATCTATTAGTGCAGCTCATTTTGAAAATTGTGAGCTTGATGCCTTCCACATGCTTCTGTTTCTCCTCAGCCCTCCAGTTGCTTGGGAAGTTAACCCTTCCACAGACAGCTAGAATGCCGGAGCGTTGCGACACTGAAAAAGCAATCAAATGACCCTTAACGACTTTCCCCTGGCTTGGAAGGTGTGTCGGTGGAAGTTAATACATTGTCATAATATTTCATGCAACTGATGCAGTGAGGTATGCAGAGGATCATGATGACAAATGCATTGCTCAAGTTAATCGCAAATATTGGGATTGCGGTGGATAATGCATGAGGTCATGCGTATCAAACCATATCAACAGGCCTAATCGTGAATTAACCACATTTGTGATCAGTACTTACACAGGGTATATCACGGCACTTGACCCGTTTCTATTCTTGCACTGAAACTAACCTACGGTATGCTCCAGCTACATTTGCTGCGAAAGTAATATTAAAGAAGTTATACATCATTATTAGGCCATACCAGCTGACAGAGATCTCTCTTGGCTCAAAACGCAAAGGTATAAAAAATGTACTGAACATGAAGAGCATATACATTAATTTACATTTTATTTTTGGTATGTTTTATTGCTTTCAGCTGTATTGAGGTTTATACTTCTTTTTTACTGCATTCTGGTGCCCTTGCAGTGAATAAGAACACAGGAGCATGGTTCCTACAAGTTCATACACTGTATCTAGCCCTGAGGAATATTACTCAATAAAGATACAGTAGTATTCATAGCTAGCTGGCAGTGTTCCAATTACTTATTCCCTGGTACACTATAGTAAATATATAAACAATTAAAATCCGAAAAATAAACAATTGATCTGCTTATACCAATAATCCACAGTAATACTCCTATAATATCGATCACCTGTTAATAAACTTGCATAATACTTGAAAGTAAAAATCTCCTGCATCTTTCCATGCCTACAATAGCATCAGTATCCTCCCAAGCCAAAGGCAATGGCACAGGACATTAATGCTTAAACAATGTGAATAGCATGTATGAATGAATATACCCATTACATTATCAGTCATTAAAGAGAAAACCACTCAGAAGAACAATTGCAATGGAAAAGCACTAGCAACGATATCCAGTCCAAGAAGTAGTATAATATAAAGGTCCATTGTGTTTGAGGATGCAATGCTAGCACTTGTCAGCGTGTTGGGATATGGAAAGGCTGTCAGCCAAGGTGAGGAAATGTTACTGGGGAAAGATAATGAAGGGATTATTTTTATGGCTTGAACCTCTGACTTCTGATACCATGCAATAGAACAAATGATACTAAACAAGTGTTGCATCAGCCATTTCATTCACAATCTGATTTATATGTTAATCATCACTGGATTTTGCAAACACCAAAGCTAAAAACAACAACACTACTCTAGTTACAAATGTACACACAAGTACATTGTAACTATGCACATTAACATTGCAATTGTAACTACTATGTAAATTAAAAGTTTGAGATACTTCATGTAAAGTGTTACCGAACACTCCTAACCTACACAATTCAATAACCACCAAGGCAAATTATTTGCTGTTGCACTTGCTTCAGAATGGGCCCTGTATATATGAAACATTTCTTTAAGACCAATGTATTCAGCAGGAACGATTTGGAGCAGCACAGCGGTTCTGGCAGGGTGAAGCATATCGATGACTAGAGAGCTGGAAAAGAGCCAGGAAACAGCAAACGGATCCATTTCCAATTTGAACAAAGCGCATTGCTGCAATATCTGTCAACCCCTTCTCACTGAGATCCAGGTTTACCTCTCACACATTCCTGCTTCTAATCCAACTTTGTATCTCACTAAATTGTTTTTGTTTTCTGCAATACATTCTTTATATAGAACAGGCTTTGAACTGCATACAATACAATATGCAATAATTTCTTAGTATATCCACTTAAAAGATAATCGCTACCATACTAGGAATAAATTAGCATTTCATTTTCACCAAAGGCAAATGTTAAACAAAAACGCAATGAAAAAAACATTTATTTTGCCAAGAATACAAATTATTATTATTATTATTATTATTATTATTATTATTATTATTATTATTATTATTATTATTATTATTATTATTAATAATAATAATAATAATAATAATATCATCATGTTATTTGAGTGGAATTTAGTGCTCATGAAAAGTACTTGTTCTAAACAGCAGATCAGTCCACAACATATACATTAACTATAGAGAACATGCATCGCTGCAGTACAACGTGTAATTGTTCATTATGTAATTTCCCCTAGGGTAGGTGTTGTGTTGTGAATCTTACTTAGTTATGTAGCTTCAGCTGTTTTGATGTCATACATGTATTTCGATCACATATTTGCGTAACGGGCAGAGGCTGGCCGTGAAGCAGTGACCCCACACATCGCAACTGAACGTCTTAACCACAATGCAAAAGAGTCAGGCTCATCTGCATTCATGCTTTTGAGCCTTTAACCTCATCTCATCTCACTGACAGGACAGTCCGTAACAACAGTGTGTCACACAACACTGTTCTGTTACTGATGTCAAAGACAACAATCTGTTTTGACTCTTCAAATGTATTTATCGGTTAGCATTCCACAATTCTCGGTGATCTATTGATAAGTGCTTTGATCGTTCAATTAATAAAAAATAAATATCACTTGATGGTAAATATATACAAAAGCAAATTATTGCATATTTATATACCCAATACTGTATGTATAATTACAGAATGGGGGTGTGAACCTGCTTATCAATTCCAAAACAAAAACAATTTTTTTTTAAATCAATAAACTGCAATAAACTGATAGATTTGCAGCACTACAGTAATTTCAGTATCACCTTGCTTTCTTGTCATTGCTACTTTCAGAGTCTCGGGGGGCACATTAAAAAGTTTACCAAATTATATTACAAGATTGATCTCAGTGCACCACGAGATCTTGATTGCCTGATTCGTTTATTTTTACAGCCAGGATCGCCACCTTGACTGACAGCAGATTGACACCAGGTTGGTTTTCGGTGGGATTGAAGCATCCATGTTTGCGTTACCTCATGATTGATGACTTGAGCTAGGGGGACTGAGAGCTGCATTAGGAGGAATAGCAAAAACATGTGTGATCTTGCAGCCCTGCTTACTATACCAGGCCATCTAATTAAGCGTGCTTTTGCCTAATTTAAAATGGTTATTATAACACTTTCCTGCGTGGAATGTTGAGAATAGCTGAAATAATAGTTTTGGACACAGCAAATATAATTAGACTATCATCCATGTGTCCAAATATAAAGACTAGAAGAGAGTTTTTTTTTAGTTTTTTTTTTTTAATAATCTGTTCTCTTATAGGGTCTTGGCATCCTTCAAGCTAATAAAAAATGCAGTCATATCTACATTCAGGCCTCAGTCAGTTAACGTTTGGTATTGTGCTTAGCAAATTAAGTTTTATTTAATGTTGCATACTTTTTCGTTGTTAATGGTGCATACCGTACAATATAAATGAGCTGTTAAATGCATTGTTTTATTTTGGTTTGTATTAGTAATAGTGTAGCAGGAATAGGGGATTGAATGCCGTGCTCTCCAATGATCAATCATTATTCACAGGCTTGTGTGGCTCAAATCCAGGAATTAACACTTTAACTCCATTGGGCGTTGAGAAAGGTTGCTTCATTAATGCTTATATCTTTAGGAGTGTCAAAACTCATCATGCATTCAGTGCATGTAGAAATAAGCATTCATGTGTTTATGCAGTCTCTGTTGCTACTTGTGTAATTTTCAGGTAAGATAGTCTTCATCCCTCAGGGATCACAATCCCCTCACCAAGGGAATGATGTCCTTATTTAACTGAAAAAAGAGTGTTGCCTTTGATGCTGGTTGAATCCACCTGCCTCTTATTAGACCGCATACATCTTAGCAGGTTCACTGTACCTATTATAAGTACATGCATTTCCGAAAATACATTAATTCAACATCAAATATGAATTATATTAACAGACTACTGCATAGCAACTTGTATGCTTTGTAACAAGCAGCGTGCAAAACAGATAGAAATCCCAACACTGTTTTTCACATGAATCTTAGGCTTTCAATAGGCCCTCTACTGATCTAAAAGATAGAGGATTTCCACTGGATTGTATATGCAGAAGATAAAGCAGTTTAACAATTTGTGCTTGCAGTGGGTGGCACACACAATACAGCATTGACTATTGCACTGCTCCGCATAGAATAATGCATGTCATGTATACCCATGACAATTAACACAGGCTTGCACTGACAAATTGTCTTGTACAGGATTTCGAAATTAGTTGAAACCTGCCTCTCCCTCGCCTTAATCCCTTCCTGAAGTTGTTTCCCCTTCTTTTTTTCTTGGAATTTTAATCTTCCTCTTGCGCCTGGGTGTGGGTGCAATGTTTGATTCCTCCTCTATGCAGGTTCAAGCCCTTTAATCAGTAAGTATGTTGTCATACTGAATTACGTGAACTTTCCATTAGGAACAAAAGGCAGAAAAAACTGTTAGTAAGCTCACGAGATGGAGATAAACACCTGAAGAAGCTTTTTTTTTTTAAAAAAGAGGGTGTAATAGTGTGGCTATGAAAACAGAGCTGTTAATGCTCTTCATTATGCCATCCTGAATCGGTGGTTGGGGCCTTAAAAAAAAGGGTTTAAACTTGTTTTCCAGCAATTGCTGTTAAAGTTTATTTTTTTTAGATGTGTTTCTATGACAGATTTTTGAAAAACGATTACAGCTGTGTAATAGCTGTCATTTTCAACCAGAATTGTTACAGTTTTCAGTCCCATTGCCAAGCCAGTTCCACAGTCAGAGAGCTTCCCTGCAAGGGTGTGCTTTAGCTTCCAGGACACCTGGCCAGTAGGGGCAGCTGTAGTGCAGTCCCTGTAGATTTTGACTGCCTAATTCAGTGAAGATCAGCAAACTTTACACAGCCAGTACAGTATGCAAACCTGCGCTCCCCTGACTATCACAACGCCATGCAGTAAAATATCAAAATACTGAAGAAGACCACTTTATCTGAGTTACAAAACAATACGCATTAGAATTGAAGTTAACTACATTTTTGTATTGCCCTGTGCAATCTAAAGAAACTCTGTTTTTATTATTGTTAACAATGTCAGTTCATTTAAAAGTTCTGGGAAGTCTTCTTATCTACTGTGACTGCGTGCATTAAGCACTGCGCAAAATGCCCTTGTGTTGTGTTTGAGAATCAGTCCTGGGTACTTCCCCAAGGCTACCACAGAGTATGAAATAAATCCATGTGAACTGCATGACCGGCTGTGTCCTTAACCAGGATACTGATGTGCTGGGCTCTGAGTGAGGAGATAGAGGACTCTGTACACCTGGGGCCATGTGAAGAATGATCTTAGGAAAAAACACCTTAAGAGCAAGCGGAATTCTGTAGCTTTCCACTTAAAGACGTCTTCGGTTTCATCTCAAGAATTCTTCAGAAGATTTTCCCAAATATATAAAGTATAAGTATAAACTGAAGAAGAATTTTCAGACTTTTGGAAGATTTTCCCTGCTTAATTCTTTAAGCATCAAAGGGTTTGGGTGTATCTTGGATACTACAAGGTTGCAATGAAAAGGGGGGAGGAGGCTAAATACTCAAAAAAGCTTTTTGCTTTCAGGTGTCTTTTATATATATATATATATATATATATATATATATATATACAGTGCCTTATGAAAGTATTCGCCCCTTGAACTTTGCGACCTTTTGCCACATTTCAGGCTTCAAACATAAAGATATGAAACTGTAATTTTTGTGAAGAATCAACAACAAGTGGGACACAATCATGAAGTGGAACGAAATTTATTGGATATTTCAAACTTTTTAACAAATAAAAACTGAAAAATTGGGCTGCAAAATTATTCAGCCCCTTAAGTTAATACTTTGTAGCCACCTTTTGCTGCGATTACAGCTGTAAGTCGCTTGGGGTATGTCTCTATCAGTTTTGCACATCGAGAGACTGAAATTTTTGCCCATTCCTCCTTGCAAAACAGCTCGAGCTCAGTGAGGTTGGATGGAGAGCATTTGTGAACAGCAGTTTTCAGTTCTTTCCACAGATTCTCGATTGATTCAGGTCTGGACTTTGACTTGGCCATTCTAACACCTGGATATGTTTATTTGTGAACCATTCCATTGTAGATTTTGCTTTATGTTTTGGATCATTGTCTTGTTGGAAGACAAATCTCCGTCCCAGTCTCAGGTCTTTGCAGACTCCATCAGGTTTTCTTCCAGAATGGTCCTGTATTTGGCTCCATCCATCTTCCCATCAATTTTAACCATCTTCCCTGTCCCTGCTGAAGAAAAGCAGGCCCAAACCATGATGCTGCCACCACCATGTTTGACAGTGGGGATGGTGTGTTCAGGGTGATGAGCTGTGTTGCTTTTACGCCAAACATAACGTTTTGCATTGTTGCCAAAAGTTCGATTTTGGTTTCATCTGACCAGAGCACCTTCTTCCACATGTTTGGTGTGTCTCCCAGGTGGCTTGTGGCAAACTGTAAACGACACTTTTTATGGATATCTTTAAGAAATGGCTTTCTTCTTGCCACTCTTCCATAAAGGCCAGATTTGTGCAGTATACGACTGATTGTTGTCCTATGGACAGAGTCTCCCACCTCAGCTGTAGATCTCTGCAGTTCATCCAGAGTGATCATGGGCCTCTTGGCTGCATCTCTGATCAGTCTTCTCCTTGTATGAGCTGAAAGTTTAGAGGGACGGCCAGGTCTTGGTAGATTTGCAGTGGTCTGATACTCCTTCCATTTCAATATTATCGCTGCACAGTGCTCCTTGGGATGTTTAAAGCTTGGGAAATCTTTTGTATCCAAATCCGGCTTTAAACTTCTCCACAACAGTATCTCGGACCTGCCTGGTGTGTTCCTTGTTCTTCATGATGCTCTCTGCGCTTTAAACGGACCTCTGAGACTATCACAGTGCAGGTGCATTTATACGGAGACTTGATTACACACAGGTGGATTCTATTTATCATCATTAGTCATTTAGGTCAACATTGGATCATTCAGAGATCCTCACTGAACTTCTGGAGAGAGTTTGCTGCACTGAAAGTAAAGGGGCTGAATAATTTTGCACTCCAATTTTTCAGTTTTTTATTTGTTAAAAAGTTTGAAATATCCAATAAATTTCGTTCCACTTCATGATTGTGTCCCACTTGTTGTTGATTCTTCACAAAAATTACAGTTTCATATCTTTATGTTTGAAGCCTGAAATGTGGCAAAAGGTCGCAAAGTTCAAGGGGCCGAATACTTTCAAGAAGGCACTGTATATATATATATATATATATATATATAAACAAAAATAAGTGCACACACTTCCAATACAGATCTTACAGTCAAATCAATAACTGTCTACTGTACACACCCTCTGATGTGTATAATTTACTATGTAAATTCAGAAAGGGAGACCCATTCATGAGAAATACACAAATAAACCGCAATGCAATCACTGTAGACTGCCTTCTAAATGTCAGCCTTTGTCAAACAAGCTATTACACAAAAATGCTTTGCTGTTGCCAAAACAAATTACCCATTTGGCAAAGTCCACTCTGAACCAGGTCCATCACAGCTACAGTACAAGTACCGTGTGAAAGGAAACACTGAGAAACTTCACTGGACTGAACCCCTAAACAGATGTAGGCCCTTGCAGGTTTCAGGTCTTCTTAAATTACAGTTCTCTTGGACAAAGCCTAGTCAAAATGTTGAAGGTTGTGGGAGAAAAATACTTGCCACAAGGCTCCCCAGGTCAGATGGCAATGTGTCAAATACCCAGCGCTCCCTGAAGAATGTATCTGGGAGAAGAGAATGGCAGATCAATTGCTCCACCCCATGTGGTTTCAGCTACAATAAAACCACCAATGGAATGTGACAGGTACACAGTCACTACCTTGTTAAGACTTGAACCAGCCCTGGGTGCCAGCTGAAAAGACTGCACAACATTTTTTTGTTTGTTTTTAAATTACAGCCTTGCAATGAAACGTTGTGCCAACATGGATTTCAGGCAGATTTCCTTTGCTAAACACTAAAGGGTATTTGTGTCAAAGCGTCTGCTGCTGTTTATATGCATGGTGCAGAAGAATCCTTAATGGACGTGACAGGTACAGAGTCACTACCTTGTTAAGACTTGAACCAGCCCTGGGTGCCAGCTGAAAAGAATGCACAACATTATTATTATTATTAAATCACAGCCTTGCAATAAAACGTTGTGCCAATGTGGATTTCAGGCAGATTCCCTTTGCTAAACACTAAAAATGGTTATTTGTGCAAAAGCATCTGCTGCTGTTTATATGCATGGTGCAGAAGCCTCCTTAATGGAGAATGGTTTCTTTTGTAGTCCAATAAAACCCAGTGACCTTGTGTAAACACGCATCCAATCTTCCAGCAGGCCCTTAACCTTGCAGCTTAACACAAGTGTCCAATTAAAGCAATACATCACCTGCAGGTAATAAAGCAGCGGAAGCTTCTGTATGTCGTAGCCAGTGTGGCACCCGGATCCAGGCAGTTCAGAAAAACACACAAACACATTTTCACATACTGGGAAAAGCCAGGTACCCTGAAGGTATTGGTCTGCACTAATTAGACAGTGCAGTTTCAGTAAAGCAGGATGGCACAGGACAACAAGAGAAGTTCTAAATGGAAAGATGCTTGCTGTGCTCATCAAATAAAGCAGGGGGAGGTTCAAACAGTCTGGAGGAGAGGACTGCACTCAGATGTTGAACTTTCGCTCACAGAATACAGTACACAGTTCAAAAGAACAGAGATTCAAGTGGCACCATTGGCTGTTTAAACAAACCCTGATCATCACAAATCTTGAACAACCTCACCTGAGGTAACATCTAACAAAGGCTGCAAAAACAGATTCACACACATGTGGCTTGAGCGACTGATGCAGATTTGCAGCTCATTGACTAACTCAAAAAACATTAAAAACTGTCCCTGCGACTAAATGTAAACAGAAATAAACAACATCAATTCAATTTTGTGTACTGCTGTGTTAAGCATATGAGTGGGAGACTGTTCGTGTGTGAGCTATAACAGTCTGCTGGTACAACATATTTACAAAAGCATTCTGGAATTAAGAACCTAACACAAAAGCAAACTGGTCACTTGCTGCGAAAGACAGACAGACTACCAGACATGTTCCTGCTGTTTTGCTGAGCTTCAGCTCTATGGCTGTCAGACTAGCAATTAGTCGTCATCACAATTAGTTAAGCAGCTCATTAAGAAATTAACTTATTACCTGATTTCTGTGGGCCCCATTGTGTCATGCACAGGCTTGATCCCTTGAGCGACAAATTAGTATGTAATTCTTATCCTTTTTGTTACAGTGAAGTGAAATGTTATTATTGAGTTTAAAGCCTGATGTTGAAGTTAAATGCATTATCATCGGTCTTGGTTTTACTCAATCAGTGTAGTTACTACAAGAATTTGGGTAGTTTTTCAAATTACTAAACTAATGTTAATAGTGTTTTTTTTTTCTTTAGAAGACTCAGTATTGATATTGGATTATTGGTTCACACAAAAAAAGCGTATTTTTCAGAAAATGGACATTCTAATTGAAAAACAATAAAATGGATATTCTAAATGAGAACAATATCTCTCTAAAAAATAGTGTGTATATATATATATATATATATATATATATATATATATATATATATATATATATATATATATATATCAGCATATGTTATGCTGTGTACTTTCTTTATTTCAAGAATCTTGAAGGAGCTTGATCTTTGGCTTTAAGCAAACCATAACCCCATCAACAACCCAGCTTCCAGGTTTTAAAAACAAATGATAAAGTAACACAAAACCAAAGCGTAGAGGTTAAAAAAAAAAAAAAAACTACAAATAGCAAAACCATATAAATAAACACTCAAGGCAACCTTGATGAGTACACTTTTCAGTCTCCCATGGAGGTCCTGTGTGAATCATTTCTTTGGTATTTTCACCGCAGAACAAACAGTTCTCAGAGGTGGTCCAAACCAGAGGACGCTATCGATCCTGTTTTCAAGCTGACGTTGAAAATACACCGGGAGATAAATCCATCAGCACTCTCTCACAGGTCTGCTGCAAAGGAAACAGCAGCTCTTCACATAGAAATGTGTTCTGAACTACAAATAAACCCAGCACTTATACATCAACATCTCTTCTTTCTTGTTGAGACTGTATGTCAAGCAGACATATTGTGTGTACTTGCCCAACATTGATTGAACCTCCTAGATACAATTCAATGTGTTTTGGAGATCCAGATTTTCATATATTCGGTACAATTGACCTCTTATAATAATAATGATTATATAATAATATTTTTCATACCAGTATTTTTAGTGGGATTAAGAAAGATTTTTTTTTTTAGTGCACTTCTTGGACGTTAACATGGACTGATTATTTCCCTAAGAACAATCTAATTAAATCCAGTTTTTGTTTAGATTGTTAATGTTACTTCTTGACTTTGTACAATTTGTGTTTACCTTATGCCCCCTTGTGGTGTTTAAAGCTACTGATTTACTTACTTCAAGACAACTTGTATTTACTGTAGGTTCTGTTTTGGGTAGACTCTTTACACAAAGTGTTTCTAAATACTGTGTATTTACATAGTAGTTATTTAGTAAATACATGTGTACTTACACATAATTACAATGTTATTATGCATAGTTACAATGTACTTATTGTGTAAATCTTTTTGCACCATATATGCAAATACACAATTGCATCAGAAAAGGGTGAGGGTTATATCATGCAAAAAGATTTACACATTAAGTACATTGTAACTGTGCATAATAACATTGTAATTATGTGTAAGTGCCCATGTGTTGACTAAGTATCTGCTTCGTAAATGCACAGTAATTAGAGACACTTACTTAATGTAAAGTGTCATCCTGTTTTGTTCAGTTATTTCATGCAATTTCAGTAGCGTACACTGAAAACTCGCTATTGTGACCTCTAAAGGAAGTGAGTGAAAGGAAGTTAATCGAAGATGAGTGCGAGTAGACAGGGGGGTCTCGGAATGCATGGGATTGATAAGGACTTGCTTTATTGGAGTTTGCAGTAATAAAAATCAGTATTTGATTAATGGTAACTTAGCTGGAGGGTCGTGGGTTCAATCCCAGATGGGGGACATTGGTGCTGTACCCTTGAGCAAGGTACTTTATCTAGATTGCTCCAGTAAAAACCCAACTGTATAAATGGGTAATTGTATGTAAAAATAATGTGATATCTTGAAACAATTGTAAGTTGCCCTGGATAAGGGCATCTGCTAATAAATAAATAATAATAATATGCCCTGCTTGTGGAAAGTTAAGTGATTTTAAAAGCAGCCTTGTGGCATCTTTGAGTTTAACCCCTCAGGCAGAACCGATCGACAGTGGCAGGTCTAGGGCCTGTCTTCAGGCTGGCGAGAAGGTGTGTGGGGATTGGAAGATGAGTGGATTCTGTGAAGGGCTGCTTCCCTGCTTCCCCAACCCTTGAGAACAGACCCCCTTTTCACCTCATTAAAAAGGGCGAACACCACGGCCAACGGTGGGGATGAGGTTGTGGCTCAGTGAATCAACAATGTGTTAGGAAGCCTTTCACTTAATTAGACACCAGGTAAAATGCCATTAAAGATTAGCAGTGATATAATCACAAGTAATCTTTGACTACCTAATTTTACCTTAAGGTAGTCCAAGATTAGTGTTAACTGGGGTCTGTGAAACCAGACACTAATATCACCTTAGGTAAAGTTGTCCAAGATACGTGATATACGTGCTATGCAGCCAGCTAATACAGCGGAACCTCTATTGTACAAGCTCATTAGGGCAATGGGGTGTAAAATTGACTTTTTCATATGATCCATTTACTACATTACAATTGTTCATGTGACATTCCCAATGAAGAACCCTATACTAAAGAACAATACTTGGAATTAGAAAAAAGCTGCTCTTGGCCCATCAAGGGTCTCATCTCTCCTGCTTGCACACCATGTGCTCTGTTTGAAGGAACTGCTTGTTATATATTCCTGCATGTCACTACTTTCTATGCAGAAAAGTGCTTCTGATCTTACTTTTACCCTCCAGAGACACACGGCTGGTTGGAAAAGAATTGCGCAAAAGATGAAAGTCCACTGAGGGGCTGTTTGGGTTACGGAGGTTTCTGTAAAATAGAAGTTTGGACAATCAACGTTGTGCTGCACTAGCCCAGGACCAGTAGAGATGCCTGAGGTATTACAGCTCAACCCAGATATCCTCTTGCAATTGAGCCTTATAGTCAGAGAGAAATTGAAATGGGGAGGAGGGTGGCTTAGCAAGAGATCAGTTAGCATAGAGGCTGTCAGATCAAAGTCTGAAAGTTCAAAGTTTGAAAAAGGTTTTTTTTTTTTTTTTTTGCTTTGAGAGCCCTTATTAAAGTGCACATATAGAACACATTAACAAAAAAAAGATTATTTATTCAATTGTTTGCAAATATAAATGCATCTGTAATTCCTGGCTTACATCACAACATTACAACAAATCTATACATTGAACTGCATGGATGTGCAAAGATACAAAAGATAACATTTGCATTGTTTCCTCCACACGTTACATGTATTAAGATTAAATATCTTTATCAAAGCAGAGAAAAATAGCAGCAAGGCAAGGCACCATTGCCAGTTCATACAACATTAATGGTAAAAGTATAGGATTGAATTTGTTTCTGCTAGATAAACTGTAGCTGCAGAATAGACACGATTACAGTGAAAGTTAACAGGTCGTAGCAGCAAATTAAGCCAATGTTGATTAATAACTCTGAGTGCCATTCATGTTAGCTGATTCTGCAATGTCTATGCAGCACCTGTATACTTTACAATAGAACAGTTTTACCATTTGTCATTCATTAATAAAATGTATGCTGTCTAATGCTGATCACCTGATGTCAGAAACGATTATATGCATCAATGGATCCCCGAGAGCAAATTCTTGCTTTGCTGTGAATAAAGGGAGGGGAGGACTGACTGAATTGTAACAAATCTGTCAGCTGGAATCCTGTTTGCAAATAGCAGTATCAGTCACTTTCTTTCATATAAGACGCTGGAGATCAAAGGAAGAGCGTTCAGGTAAATATTCTTTCATTTCCTTCCCTTTCATTTCATGATGTCAGCTTAGCGAAGCCCCAACCAGAGTCTCATTGTGTAAAGGCATTAACAACCTTATTTAAGGTTTAAAACATCACCTGTCCACAAACAAAAAGGCCCTTTACAGGTAAGTAAGTGTTATACATCTGTACAGCTGTACAAACACTAAACGTCATGCAAGAACTATGTTAAGAAGTCAGGCAGCACCAACTACAACTGAAATTTTTTTTTGTTTCAAAACCCCTTCTTTCACATACAGGTGGCATCTCCTTAATGTGGAAACTGGGGCTCTCGCTAATCCAAACTCTGGCAGTCACAGTCCGGCACAACTTCAATATATGTTTTGATAGTCACTATTTACAGAATGAGGGGAATGCAGGGGTCACTATAATAGTTTTTGAAGAACAGAATCACACCTGCAGGGTAGGGCTTGCATTGCTGCAGAGCCACACGGCAGGAAACACACAGTAAGTGGTATAACATTATTCTAGAAACCATGACAGCCACATTGCTGGAGCCAGAACGCTATCAGACTTGAAGAGCACTCGAGTCTGTTGCCCCTGATTCATTTGTTAACTGTTTCCCCGTGATTATTTATTCATTCTATTGCGAGATCACAAAAGCAGGCTTCTCTATGTGCCTGGTGTTTAGCACATGGCTCAAACCATGCTGATCAGCAGCCCATCTACAAGTGCTCACTAAACTGTGTATGACGTTTTGTATGTAATATTTATATGTCTGTGTCTGGTGCAGTGTTGCTGCTTCAACACTAGATGGCACTCACTGTCCTCAAATCAAATGGACAAATTCAGTTTTTGGATGAACCACCAAAGACAAAACCACTTTAAAAGGAGTGTGAATTAGACAGCTGTCAAGACAAAATGAATAAAACTATATATCAATGCAAAAACATGAATGTGAAACATAAGCAATGGATAAACACTGAAATGCGTACTCAATGATTGTGTTCTTGGACTGCACTTGGTAGTCACAGTAGTCTTAGGGGAGGAGAGGAGTTGAAAGGCTTCAGGGTTCTCCTTCCTCAGCTGGTTGGCCGTGTGGAAGCCGTCCACAATCTCAATCTCGCCCCCCTTAGCAGCCTGCTTGATGCAGTGCAGAAACTGGACCTGCATGCACCAAAGAAACAGCGTGAACTTCAAAGACATAAAGAGTCCTACAGTAATCACTGCAAGAACAATACATTGACAACACGCAGCACCACAAACATATGCGTGATACAAAACATTTTTATACAACTGTTTATTGATCTAAAACTTTTTGGTTTTTAAATTATTTTAAAACTATAGCAGTATTGAGACTAGGGCCCCAATATTTGAAATTTAAACTTCAGAATCCAGCGTATTTGATAGCAAGACAACTCACTCGCTTTGCAAGCTGTGCAAGAAAAGCACGTTTATACTTCTCATGCTGAACTAAAGGTTAGGAAAGTGCCAACATGGTGTGTTTAGGGAAAGGGGTGCCAGGTTTGCTAGCCAGCTGGGCTGCAGTGCCAGGTTGTCTTACCCCAGGTGGATTGTGCAGGGCAGGGTAGTCGGAATGAAGGCTCAGCTTCTCGGAGGTGTATGCCACGTTGTTGGCATCTGCTTTGTCCTGCACTTGCCAGGTGTGCCTTTGGAAAAAAGACGAGAGAAGATCAAGAAAACAGATGTAAGCTTCTGCATCTCAGTAATTCTCTTTTTTTGTTGGCCAGAAGACAGTACTAACATGCCATGAGTTTTACTACAAATCACTGCTTACTGCATGTGACTGGGCAACTGACATTTTATTTTGATTTAAAAAAAGGAACATATCCTATTTCTTCCTTTCTGAATGTTATGGGAGCTTGAAACATACAGATTTGTTCCAGAGGTTTTAGAAGAGGCTAAAACCTCTGGGGTTACATGAGGCTGTGTGGTCCAGTGGTTAAAGAAAAGGGCTTGTAATCAGGAGATCCCCAGTTCAAATCCCATCTCAGCCACTGACTCATTGTGTGACCCTGAGCAAGTCACTTAACCTCCTTGTGCTCCGTCTTTCAGGTGAGACGTAATTGTAAGTGACTCTGCAGCTGATGCATAGTTCACACACCCTAGCCTCTGTAAGTCGCCTTGGATAAAGGTGTCTTTTAAATAAACAAATAATAGAAACAGATTTGCCATCTGTTGTAGAAACAAACAAAGTCAAAGTAGCAACCATAACAGAAATGTCTCATTTGGTCCCCGGGCCCCCAAGGGCTTTCCCAGGGCTATTGTTACAGGACTGTGCTGAATACATCACAAAATAGCTGGGATTTACTGTGATGCTTTTTAATGAATTTGCAAATCCTCTGTGACTGAGATATCCAAAGAGATTTTGGGATACTTAAAGGCAACTTTCTAAAATATGATCACAGACACATTATACCTTAACGTATTCCAGCGCAGCCAATGAGCTCAAAGCATTCAAGTGCCAGCCTTCAATGGCTCAGTCAGTACCACGAGACGTACAGCAGGTAACCATAGAATGTGACTTGCCATCTCATAACAAATGCCCATGCAGTTTCATAAAAATCGGACAAATTGTTGTGAAGATATATCCAATCTTTTTAAAAGAAATGTTTCACAAGATTGTAACCTGCACTAAATTCATTTATTTTTTATTTTATTTATTATTATTTGTAGGTTTGGTAATAGATATTGTTTTCTCAACTATAAATGATTCTGAAGAGGATTTGAATTTTATTGTTTAGTTTTAAACACTCTTCCTTTTAGAACCCTTTTCAGATTTATTTTTTACTAACACTATTTTAAATAAAATAAAATAAAAAAAAATAAAAAAATAAACAAACAAAGTGAGCTTCTTGCACCTAATAACAAAACACCATTAACCTAAAACATATTTTTCCAATCAATCTCCCATTTGGGTTATCCTTCATTCTGCTTCAAATGAATTACATGCAGGTCCAAAGCAGCACTAAGCTGAAGATGATGTACTAATCTGGAAGGAATGCATTTCTCAAGCCAAGTACTTTTCTATTTATTTGAAATCTCTTGTGGGTTTTTTTTTCTACTTCTATTAAAAAGCAATAATTGGGAGATCATTATTTCTATCCACATGGTTCAACTGGATTGTGAGTGAAAACGATGACTATTACCCAATTCTGTTAAAACTTCTTTCCTGGCTAATGTATCATAGCTAGTCTGGTCTTAATTTCTAAACTAGCGGAACAAACTCGAGGTGTACGGCTGTATGTAACATCTACGGTAACATTGATTACGGGGCATTCATAACCATGTAATAAGATGGCAATAACGGGGTAACTACCATTGATCTCTGCTTTTATATGGAAAGCACTGGTGGAATAAGTGTGTAATTACATGGAATGTAACAACTTCATGTAACAATGTTGTTCACAATGCCATTTACACAAGTAATTACTCTGTACTTATCATGTGAGAGCACAGACCATTGGTAACTACCCCGTTATTACACATTAATTACACAGCTGTAATATATTCATGCCCTGTAGTCTAAAGTGCTACCAAATTACCCAGACCTTCAGGGAAAGCTTAGCATGGAAAGGCTGTTAAATCATTTCTGAGAGAAGAAAGTCTGCAGTCATAACAAGTTGTGCTTTTGCTTTTATTCGATGTGGATGGCACTTCCCACTGGGTTAAGATTGAACCCATGCCCAAGCAAGAGGTCAACCAAGATCTTTGTTTGCTTTATGAACAAAAAAATCTGTAACACAATTTTGAAGAGGAGCGATCCTTTTTGCTATTAGGGTTCTACAGTCAGCATTCACATATCCGACGTTATAAAATTTTGACTTCAGTGACGGTTAAACGAGTGTGATGCATATCTGATTATTTCATTTTGGCCCGTTCCAACCCTTTTTTTCAGGGAACACAAAAAAGGTACAACGTCAAAAATGCATAGCTGAAAGGACTGTGTTTTAAAATAAGTAGGCTTCCATTTAGATGTACTGTAGTTGGTTTTGTTGGTACAGTACTATATTTTCAACAGTATTTTAATTCAGAACGATATGATTCTGAAAATATCACTTGCCAAAAGAGACGACACGTGGACTGTAATACAGTACATACTTTAAAATCCAGTACGTATTGTAGCGGTATGTAAAATTCCCCATTAACGACCCAAAAGCAAAATTGATTCAAAATGTTACTCATGCACAGAACTATGTAAAACGTAAAAGGTAATGCAATTTAGCAAAACACAAAAAAAACAACAGCACCAGTTTCCAGAATTAAAACAGTATCCAAAGACAGTATTGAAAACTGCAAAATATAGTGCTCAAAAAGGCCCTAATGTCAGAGTTCAGCTGAAAATGAAAATTCAGAAAAGCAACTAAAGATCACAGATTTAAAGAAATGCATCACAGTATCTAAAACCGTTTAATGATGAACTGTTTTACATAACCGTAGCTTGTCTCGTTCGCTTTGTTTTTGCTGCATTTTCGTCACGTGAAATTGGAGGAATCGCTGTGTAACTGCACAATAAAGACAGACTGATTTGGCATGCGAGAAAATAATTAAATAAAAATAACTGTGGGCTGTGACAGATAAACAAGTACATTGCAACATTGCAGAGATGAGCTTCGTATCAGAAAACTGGTGACGAAGTCGGAAATCGCATGTGACGGGTAATTGCATTAATTTGTTACATATATAAGGGTGGTAAAACGCGACTGACGTGTATCTGGGTAACGGATATCAAAGTGCTGACTGTATTGTCCTGACAAGACATCTCTGTAAATAAGATGCTGTATTATGTCTTGTTTAAATATCTTCATCTAAAGAGCAGTGTTTTTTTGTCTTTCCATATGGTGAGATAGCACTAAGAGGAAAAATAAAAACCACAGTGGATCTAACTGTGCTCTGGAGGGAGATGATTGAATGTGCAGGGCCAGTGCTTGAGTTCAGACAAACTGTACTGCAACACCAAGAGCAGTAGAGAACTCTCAAGTTTAGCAGCAGATTTATGAGGAGCTACAGGAGACTCTGCTTGTGTTATTTCCTGTCCATGGACCCAAAACTTTTTTTTTTTTATTTGACATCTATTTTGTATCACGAGGATATGAAAAAAAGAAAACCAGCCAATTGTGATTTGCATGCAGAGTGCTTTCATGACATCAGGGTCCGAAGGGTGCGGTTTGTGATCACGGTGCGAGATGGGTTTTCAATCCACTTCTCGTCTTATTCAGTCTTGCAGAAACTCGATTCATTCCACGCTGCAGGCGTTCATTTTATTTTTTTCCAGTGCAGTTTAATCTGAGAGGAGTAAGTGGATCTACCCAGCTCAGTCTCCACTCTGTAATGATTTAATCTCTGTCAGGACCTACGTGAGTGCTTGTTTACACCGGGGAGCTGACAGTGTAATACCTTTTTCCTGCACATCTGGATTTCTTAACTGATGTTCACTTTATTATCCCAGCTCAGATTCTTCATTGGAACACATCGGAAGGGGCAGGCCTGGCCAGCAGCTGCTATTTCCCTCTCAGACATTGCGGCTGTCAGGAAGACAGACTGCTCTTTTATAAGAGGCCCTGGTATAACATGGCCTGATCTTGTATAGCAGCGCTGAAAGAGCTACTCATTGTATTGTCGCCCTACTCCAGTAAATCACACAGTTAAACATTTATAAGATGATCAAAAGTTACCTTATGTGGGGACCATGCAAGATGTTATTTCTCATAAATGTTAAAATGCAAAAAAAAAAACGGGTTAAGCGACCTTTGACCAAGAACCCGTGAACATGACCACAACACAAGAAAGGACCCGGTCATTAAAAATGGTGGAGGATGAAAATGTAGTCACATCAGTTATGAGTATTATTGATGAACCAACAGGTTGGTTATGTATATAATGTCACAGATATGTCTGTCAGAAGTTCTATACCAGTACATAATGCAAAATATATCTCTAGACGTCTCTAGGCAAACGTGCTACACTGAATTGCTTTGTATAAGGATTATAGGTTGTTTGTTCCAAGTGCTTTAATTGTATTTCACGCTAGTAATGTGAAACCTTTTTTTTAAATTGGTGATCAACATCTACTTCGAGCAATCAATCGTTTGAGCCTAATGTATGTATATATATATATATATATATACACACACACACACATATTGTGAAAGATTTCACTTGATTCTAAGGTTTGATTGCCCTTTTTCAGCAGATCCAGACACAGAATTTGAATTTTAAGCACTTTCGTGCCATTTTTATTATTTACAGAAAAACAAAAATAAACAAAAACCTAACTTCCCACGGAGATCTAACTAAACTTTTTCTCTCCCATTTCTCACTACATCTTGCCTCTTGATTATATATATATAATCATCCCCATTATTATTCAATACTTTAATCTTCACAAACCATCTTGCATTAAAATATTAAACACATTTACACAATTGTGTCATTTTTATTATTTACAGAAAAAAAAACTAAATTATCTACATAATAATTAAGAAATGGTTACAGAAACAAGTTATAAAACTTGCGTCGCCATCTTGACAGGAAACCTCTATCCCACAATACCTCTGGTTACAACCATGAACCGTATCTCAAACCCGCTTCACTGGTTCAGTGGACCCATGACCGCTAGGTCCAGTGACCGCATCATGAAAACACAAAACCAGATGGCCAGACGACCTGGTCATAGTGTGAAAATGCACCCTTGGTTCTGGTGTTTGTGGGTGCTTCCTAGTGTGTACTGAACCAAGAAGCAGAATTCCTGATGCACCCCATAGTCCCATCAGACATTTTTTTTTTTACTTTGAGAAGCACTATGGGATTGTGTGCACCTGTCCTCTCCTGTCTGCAGTGATAGCAGATGACACTGGCAGTAACTACGGTAATGTCTCTCACTAATCTGCTACCCCCACCCCGCTCTTCATTGTTAGACATGAAGCAATGTCTGGATATACTCTGACCACGTCTGTTTCTGCTTACTGCCAAACAGGGAAAGCCCTGCTGAAATGAATTCCCAACTGTTTGGTGTTGCCCTTTCACCATAAATAAAAATCAGATTGCATATAAACACTTTTTGGAAGACAGTTGGTCGTGCAGATCTCCTGGCTCTGATTGAAACAATTAAGCCTCAAAAGCGGAACCATGGGCAGATATAAAACTAATTCATATAACTCCATTGCAATATAAGCCATCAGAAATTCAAACTTAAACAAGGAAGATTTCCCTACTGAGACTTGTGGCTTGCTGTGAGATCATCGTCACATCTGACACTCATGTAAATATAGCTTAAAGGTATTATTAACGAAGACTTGGTATACAGCAGTTAAAAAAAAACTAATAAAATCAGGCAAAAGTTTAGATTACAGCTAGAATAGTTTCAGTATAATAAAAGTGACTAATTCTTGGTGTATCCTTGTATTCTAGTATGTATGTATGTATGTATCAAAGAAATGAATACTGGACATAATACGACAATTCCAATTTAATGGTCCTTGAAAAGTCCTTTTAACAATAGCAGTGGAAGACTTAGGTCATGTAAAATATCTGTACCACACCGATATACTCCATTGATCAGCCAAAGTTCACAAGTTTATACAGTTAAGTACCTTTATAATTTACACTTTAGTTACCAAATAATTGCTTTGTAATTACTACATGTCTTGTAGGTAGTCATGACTAACAATCCCCAATTAAATTTGACCTTTTGAATTACAGTTTAACTTTTTACACCATCTCTTCTACACAGAGCTGAGGTGGAATCCAACTTTATAAGCCATTTTCAGTCTCTCTCTCATTAACTCAGTGTGGCACAACATTTCTAAACCCAGTAAACCAAACACCAGACTTGAAAACTGTAATGAAGATTAGCACTGATGGGAACGTTTTAAATAAACGTTTCAAGTTAAAAGCTAGTAGTTAGGAACTTGTAAGATATAATACCCAATATTATCAGGAAACTAACTTTTTCCTAAGATCCTGCAGAGTGAAACATACACTAATCAGCAGAATGATGCATGGGTACTGTAAATGGGAGCTTCAATTAAAAAGTTACTAAGTACTGCATTTTACTACACTTGACGTTGTAATGGTAGGGTTGCCATTGTAAGGGAATTTGTACTGTGTACAGTCAGAACCACTGACTGGACAGCAAAAGGTTCTTGCTTAATCACTGTTCATTGCCTGTGGAAACTTTTTTTTTTTTAATCGGTTCGTTAAGTTTGAGAAATACACTGAAATGTATTCTGTGTTATTTTGCCATTCACTGCTCAGCGGAATCAGATTACTGAGCATCTATTATTTAAAAAAAACAGCCCCCACCCCACCCCCACCCCGGGATCGCTTAGCTTGCATTCTGGCATTCTCAGGTTTTGTGATCAGCACAAGCCCGACCATGACCACGACCCCCCTCCCCTCATCACTTCGCTCTTAATGCTGGTTTTGGAAAAATGTTAAGTTGGCAACCCTATGTAATGGGTACTGCACTTCATAAATCGCTCTTTTTTGGCTACAGTTACTCGTAAGTTGCATATGTGTGTATCGTACATTATGCAACAATTCTGGAAACAGGGGCTGTTTGCAGAAAAGGTTTCAGTGGGATTGCAAAATCACAACCATCCTGGGACCATATTCTTGAACGTGCATAAGAAAATAGTTAAGATCTTCCTAAGATTGTTCTTAAGTTAAATTCTTCTTAAGAACGTCTTAAATTTTTCTTCAATCCTTTTTTTCCAGTTTGTTTCTTTCAATCCAAGTCACTGTGTGATGTTTTTTGCAGGGCAGGCCTGACCCGTCTAGTTCATTTGTTTGAGCCTGGCTCCTCTCGCTGGTCGTGTGCAGCTCAGCTAGCTGGGAGGCTAGGCTGGCATTCAGAGAGGTTGGCTGCGAGATTTATGAGTGGGCTGAGGGATTCTCTCTCCCCGGTGCTCAGAGAGGCTCTGAGAGAGGGGATGTTCAGGAGAGCAAAGCATGAAAGGGAGCCCATCTTCCCTTCAATACTCATCTCTCCTATTGGAACAATAGAGCCAGAAAGCAGCAGCTGTGGTCTGCTGAATATTGAAAGGGAGAAAGATCAGGCTCTCCAGAGGATTGAGAGCAAAAAGCTTTATCGCCTCCATGTCAAGACTGCCCATTTCAGACAATTGCAGGGGCTGACTGACACTAAGTGGAGGGCTTATCTCTCTGTTGAGGGAGACATAAGGCCTGTCTGGAGAATTTTGTATAAATTACCATTGTCTAAGAGAGGTGGGGATCTTCAGTGGAGACTTCTTCACTGTATAGTGAGTACGGGAAGGTTTCTTCACAGAGTTGACCCCAGTATTAGTAGCGAGTGCTGTTTCTGTGGGCAGGAGGAGACGATCTTTCACGCCTACAGTGATTGTGGAAGGCTGGAGTCTCTATTCCATCTTCTGCAGGATCTCCTGCAGTCTCTAGGAGTGGCATTCAGCAAAGAGTTGTTTATTTTCGGCATCCCCTACAGTGTCAGAACAAGAGGCAGGAGCCTTTTAATGAATGTTATTGTTGGACAGGCCACACTGGCCATTTTGAACACAAGGAAAAATGAATTGTTGGGGACGGGGCTGACTGACCTGGTGAGGTTGTTTCAGGTGCAGTAGGGTCCTGGTTGATTTTAATTATTTTAAGATGGTCAGGAATCTGGTAGGTTTCAAAGAGCGGTGGTGTGTGGGAGACTCCAGGCTGCACCTTATATAGTCAGCGGGCAGGAAAGAGCGGACCTGGTTGGAACCAATCTGCAGCAGCTACACAGACAGACAGACAGTGAACACCAGCAGTTCAATGCAGCACCAGAAATCCCACCCGGCAGACCTGCGGGACCCGACGTTACAGTATGAATGATGTAAAAAACGTGGTTGTAAACATCTAACACATACAATACTCATCGTACAGGCAATACTCTTTCAAATAAAGATGCATGATTTTGAATGTGCGGTTCTTAAGAACGGTATTATTGTTATTGCTTGCGCCCCGGCACCTCTTTATATACAAATTAAGCACTGCCTGTCACCAAAACGACATTTAAAACACCAATGAGTCTTTTCTTTACCCAACACCAAAGTGTGTAGACAGCACTTACCAAAAGACTGAGACAGAGACTAAATGAATTGCTCATTCACATCACTGGAAGATATTATACCAGGTTAAAGGTGCCTTAACCCTCACAATTACTGTACATGTTCTCAAGATGAGCAGTGTGCGCAACCATTTTTTCTCTCCTTAAAACTAATTTTAAAAAAATGAAAGCTACGAGAAACGTCAACAGGAATAAAAAAAGGAAAGGATTTTTATTAGAGCTCAAGTCATTTCTAAAGGAGTTGAACTCTAAAGCTGGCAGTGGACGTGTTTGAGACATACGCTGTCTTGACGATCGCCCCAAGAACAATACCCCGTGCGCTCACGGGCTTGGAACAGCATGATCCTATCTGGAATAGTTATGAATATTTCATCAACCCTATAGGGAATAGACATCAATGGCGTTAATAGACAGGAAATGTAGTGTAATGCAGGCTCCACTGAGAACCAAGGCCTGCGATTCAAACTGAGTGCCTAACATCTGGATCAGATTAAAGGGAAGCTTCTACAGTTAGTATACAAATTACAAAGTCAGCCACACGGAGAAGCTGTTATTCCAAACTGTGGTACATCTCCTTGTCTGAAGTCCACACCATTACATACGGTGGTGGAGGAAACCAGCGCGCCAGAGGGGAATTTCAATAAGCTTATGTTTATTTATTGTATTCCTCGCTACTCGTGCATGGGTAGAAATGAATGTCTTACTTTCAGATAGTTTCGCCTGGGGAAATGCCAACCCCTTCAATGCTTTCTTACCTGTCAATAACTAATCAGCTGCTCACCCTAAAAAAAGACATGCTTTGCAGACAGTATCATGCTTTGACATCCAAGGCACGGCTAAGGTGAAATCACCTGGGTGCAAGTACAACAGACTACCTGAAAGTAATTCTTTCACACACGGAGAATTTTCTTTAATCAACTATGGTATAAAATATATATATATATTTTCTTCTTTCAAAACTGGACATGCGAGATATAGATGACGTATGGAAGTGCATGACAGGCTAAGTTATGACTAAAAGGACAACCGACCACTAAATATGAAATAACTGAGATACAGTTTACATTCCCTGTACACTCCATTTACCGTGATGCAAGGCTGTTTAAATGTTGGCATGGCTACCGTAGCGCAGAGAATGCTTAATGTCTTGTCAAACATGCAGCTTCTCACCAAAAACAGTGACTGAATGCTGCAGGAAAACAGCTTAGATACTTTTGACAACCTACGCCGTAAGCTGCAAGAAAACTTCTGGTATGACATCAAACGATATTTCATTTCTGTAATCTGATCGTCTTTCTTGGCCATCCTTCCCAAAGCGCTACACAAACAAGAGTTGACTGGATCGTATCAGTGAAAAGGGCTCCTTTTAAAGAAGGTTTTACAGTAGACTAAAAGGGCAGAATTATTGAAAACAAGCTTTATCAACGCACCTCCGACTCGCGGGACTGCATTTAACCTTGGGCTCCAGCAGCATAAAGGGTTAATGATAATAATAAGCAAGTAATGACACTGTTAACTCACTCCCACTATTAATGATGCAGCTGAAAACCTACTGAAAAGAATGCTACGCCTTTCCCAACCAGAGCTTATAAAATCTACACTGTAGATGAAGACATCCATTTCTTTTTGCTATACTGTAGGTGAAACACAGCATTTGTCGCTAGATGGCTTAAAGTGTGAAACACCTTGGATCGGCAAGAAAATTCTAGTTAATAAGAATGTTACAATACCAATTTTGTTCACTTATTTATTTTAATGTTTAACATTAAAACTTATTTTAATGTTTCTAATTTAAACTGACCTTGTGTCAACCAGTCCTTCTTTTTTTGTTCAGGCATTATTATGAGATAATCAGTCAATCCAATCCTTCACTGCAACTGGAGAGTGAGAGGAACCACTATAGTCTATAGTGTACCCAACAGGCAATCCTCCTTATCTTGCTCAGGTCACTAACGCTTTGCATTTAACTAGACAGCATCTTTACAAGTGCTATCATCACAACCCTGTCATCAGACCAGTATTCATAAAAGTACAGTATCAGGTTTCTAGAGCCAAGGTTATGGCTTGTTTACTTCTGCCAGTTCACACAGGAGATTCCCTTTGACGCTTCCCATGTTAAACTGTGTGTGACCATTACAACACAAGTGCAGGCTCAAAGTTGTCCTATTCGAATGTGAACCTTAAACCCAGTGCTGTTCTACTGTATATCTGGAATTGTGTGGGCTTCTGTGGATAAGACATCATGTTGTTGGGAACATGTAGCCACGAAAAAAAATGTATCTGAATGTACTGGTATCAAACATAGACAGATCGGTTTAAAACATGACCACGAGAGGAAGGTGCGTGACTTAAACAGTAGAATCACAGTGCTGTTGTGCTCCTAAAAAGAAACACAGCATTACTGATTTCTACAGAACAATCTGATTATAGTAAAGCTGCAGCTGTAACTGGCAGGTAAGCATTCCTCATTACTCTGCTGTGTTGTATGGTCTAATTTATTATGGTTATTAGGGACCACAATTTGTCTTAAATTAGTCCCTGTTGGCTCTTTACTACAGGAAAGAGCCAACACAGCTGAAGCCTTGCATCTGCTATTGATGTAAAAATCCCTCCATATAATGTTGTAATGCTAATGAGAGCTTTTTAAATAAAGGTGTAGGGATAATACATTGAAAAGTAGAAAACAATAACAGTGACCCCTTCCCAAAACGAAAGGAAAAAAAAAATCACTAAGTGATATTTTATTGAGCAAGCCAATATGCAGTAACAGGAAGCCTCAACTTGGTGTGTATCAAAGCGCCACAAGATCCTTGAGCAATATGTTCTGGCTTCCAATTTAGTTTACAAAGCTTTTTTTCAATAAATCCGGAAAGATGTTATTTGTTTCATTGTAAACACACTCAGTGTTTATTAGCACTATTGAAGATGCACTAGGAAAATTAAATCAATTTTATTTATGATTTATTATTTTTTTCAATCTGCCCGATCAGTAACATCTGCTACCGTAGAGCAATGCAGCGATTAGACAGTCTTGCAATTTACTGAAATACTGCCGTCCAATCAGTCATCTAAACAATGAGGTCAGGGGTTATTTGTCTCTGTGGGACTCATCTGACAGCCTTGAGTGAATTAATAAAAAGCAAAGGGGAGATTCTTATCTCGTGAAAGGAGTTTCTTGTGCTGTTCTTGCCAAGGCATTTTGTAGTAACACCACACAGTCCCGAAACTGCTGATCTGCAAAACTGAGGTAGCAAACACGATAACCCCAAATAATCCCATCTGCTTCTAACTCAAGGAAATTGGAAGAAGTCACTGGTATCTTGCTTTTCAGCTCCTGCACACAAAGGCTGAACACATTTATTAAATACAGTACTAGGGATGAGCAGTTTCACCCATTCCAGATTTTACTACAAGACTGCTTAGCTACAGTATATAGGTAGAGTAACAAGCTCAGGTGTGTCTTATTAGACATAGTTGTAAAGCTCTACCAGCTGAGATATAGAAGCAATTCCTTCAGACGGCTGGTCCAGGGCTAGATTAATGACACAGAACATATTAATACAAAGAAGCCTAATTTTATAACAAAACAAACAGTGATGGAAGCAGTGATGGTAAGAAAGCCGCAGCTCCCTCCAGTCCAGTCACCTGCTGACGTGAATATTCGGTTTCCACGTGAAGAATCCAAGATTGGAGTGACAGACCCCCTAAAGAGGACAGAGGGTAACCGAGAGCACCTGTGGTCAATTCATTAAGTCACCAGTCTTAGATCCCCAAAAAACAGTAAAAACAAAACAAAATGAAAGCAATCGATGTAAGAAACTAAATTTGTCAAGAGTAACACAAAACCCTTTTTATGAAGTGCCCTGGCCAATGCACTGCAGGCTGTCCTTTTATTTGGCACAAAGTAGAATAACTGCAGTCAAAGCGGATCTCTTTCTCACAATGGGAATGTGTGGTAATGCAGGAATCATGCCTGTTCCACTGTTTCCACCATGACCGTCCTCCCTACACCAGATCTGTACTGACAGCCAGAGCACTTTCATCTCCATTGCACCAACACAAGCCTGGCTTTTGCCTCCAGTATTGCAACACAGTGGTAATGCCTTACTGGCAGAAAAGGGCTTTGCTTAAGCTTCAAGCCAACATAAATACAACAAGTTCATTCACAGATCTAAATGGAGGAGGAGTCCAGTGAATGAAACTCTGGGAGTGAAACTTCAAATGCAAACAAACACCCAGAATAATTATAAAATAAGCTAAAGTTTGAAACAATTCAGGCTTCTGCTAACCCAAAACCGAACCTCAAACTCCTCTGTCGGTGAGACGTCTGGGTGTGCATCGTATTGGCAGTGATGTAAAAATAAATGTATGAGTGGAGCAGATATTTTAAAAGAAGTAATGCATAAAGCAGGATAACAGATGTTTGACCTCCCAGTTATCAGAGGTTCACTAATATGCTGGCTTGCCAAGTTCACTTCATGTGCGTCAACCCTTCTCGATGAAGGATGACTCTGGGATTTGTCGTAAAGTAAAGTTTCCCCATCTCCTGCAGACTGCACACTTAAATCCTTAGATGCTCGCCTCAAGGCAGTCTAGATGAGAGGGGTTAGCTTGCTTATTTCCTCTGTGGCCCTCGCTGTACTAAATCAGCCCTGCATGTGTCGGCCAAAGGAAACTGAATAATTCTTTCCACGGTATTGCTCGCATGATGTTCAGAGGAAGATTTCCAGCTAAGGGGTTTTGTTCAGCTTTTGATTGAAGACCGAAGCAACATTATCACACCTTGCAGCATACACACAAATTAAAAGCACCAATAACCATGTGAACAAAAATCTACATAGATAAAATAACAACAGCCATAAATAATTTGCTTAACAATAGTTGCACATGTTGTGCAGTTCATTCCAAAATGCCGGTGCCATTATAAGAAGTGGATTGTTTACCAAAACAACTTGGAACTTGGAAGACCAAGCTTAGATGAAGCAACAGACCCAAGTTCCTGCTTTGCTTTATGTTTAACATTCATTTTACACCCCCAGCCCCACGACCCCTGCAACGGTCAATCACAGCTTACTGTTTGTAGAAGGGTGTACTCTCAGGTACTCGTCTGCATTTCTTGCTCAGTTAGGAGAAAATGAGTTTCAACAAACATCTCAAGAACTTGCTTTCTGGGATACTTTGAAAAGGTTACAAGGGATCACTGAATGCGAAAGCTCTGCAGTCTTTTAAAAGTCACTTGTTTTAAAATCTTGCAATCAATGCGATCCAAGGTTTAGCATCCATGTGAAAGGAGCATTATTCTCCCAGATGCAAATTTCCATTTGTCCACTAAATGAAGCCGTCCAAGGGAATACAAGATGTCCAGCCCTACCGCACTGTTCACAAAGCCCCACTATTCGATCATGAGTGAAAGGATGCATTCTCGATGTCACCCAAACAAGCAAAAACTGGCAAAGAAGCGAGCTGTGGGGAATGCTAGCACACCAACAAAGAAGCTGCTGTATGCACGGCACGTCAATCACCTTCAGTGGTCCTGCTGCTTGTCTAAACTTACCTTGAATGGTCTTCAGTCGCTCAGGCTCCACCAGGCTTGCGGGCCGTAGTCTGCCTGTGTTTTTGTACAGCTGACCATGTCCTGGTTTGTTTAGCTAAGTAGCAGTGCAGAATTTTAAATCGACAACCAGTTCATTTGTTTTTCTCCCAGTAATACGTTAGGCATGATTTTGAAAAAAAAGAATAAAACTATAACTGCTCCTGCCTGCAAATAAGTTTTATTTATTGATGTTTACAGTCTCTTTATGGGCCCAGGGTGATATTGTTTTATTAACTTTCAGTTTCATCACAATGTTTGGTACACTTGGCAAAGCTGGAAATACACTGAATGGTTAAGTTTTCTTCAGAACCCTAATGTTTCCCCTGTAGGTTTGGTGACAGCCCTGTGAAGTCCTTACTCCTTCAATGTGTTTTCATCAAAGCTTTAAAGGAATATCTTTTTCAATGGTTGTTTTTATGCATAAAATAATATTTATAAAACTGATCTAATGTTGTTGACGTAGCCAAAAACATTTAATTAGCTCACAAATTAAAGCTTTATGAGTTTATATATTACATTAAATCATTTAAAAAAAAGATTATATGTACTGCATACAAATAGTATTGTATGTGGATTTTCTTTATGCAAGATTCATTTTACAGTCCTTATGCTGTTTAATTAAACAGTACAATGCCAGGAGTAGGGACAGGTTTTAAAAACCAGCTCAACATAACAAAAAACATAACTGCAAAAGCTTACAGATCCCATCTGCAGCTGTTTTAGTTTGCTTCATGCAGTCTCTTTGTTCTAATTAAAAGTGGGAGGTCAAATACAGTCTCTCTGTCATCAAATGTATATATACTTACAACTAACCACGTTGAACCATTCAACAAAATTAGCAATGGCACTTGAACTGAGACTTGAATGACATAATCCAGGTCACAGCTCTCCTCAGACTGCATCTCACACTGACTTCAGCTACATTGTAATTAGAAACGTGTTTCCTACACTCTGGTCCCATGCGACGACAGAAACAAGAATAATTCTAATTAGTTACAGACATTTAAAAACACACTGGATTTCATTTCGCACTAACTTCTTAAATGCAGTTTAGATTAAACACAGTCGTTTTATCATGTTACCTGCATAATTTAAAGTGTAAACTGTAGGAAATTGCATGATGAAGGATCCAAGACTTAACTGCACCTGTCTATTGTGGCACTGTTTGTACGTGGGAATACAGACACTTGATAATACAAGCTGAAAAGTCCTGACCATTTTCCGAGGGAAAAGTTCATCTTGGACACTTTTTGTTATATATATAACAACAACAAAAAAAGTTGCATTACCATCGGCATGCAATATAGCTTACTTTCGACATTTTAAATTTTAATGACAGATTCCTACCATTGAGGAAAAGCTCCTCCTGCTGCTGCTGTCTGGCTGACTGGGAAAAGCACCTTTTCTTTAACCATTCAGCATCAAACTCGCTGGTGTGCTGGTCCGGCCATACCACACTTACCTAGGCTCACAGGGTTAGTTCTTTTTCACTTATTTGGGTCTATGGGTCTAGGACCCTACCCAGATGTTTTACATATTTTTTCCAGGAAGAAATATGCACGTGTTGACATTTGATTTTGTTACACAAAGAGACATATTTCTAACTGTCTAAACAGTAGCTGTACAGTATTTCAATCTGCTTCTGTTTGGGTCAATTGAATAAACCCCATTATTTTCCAAAGGTTAGCCCATTAATGTGTAGCTGGTCTTTCATTATCTCAGTGTTATGATTTATTTAAGAGATTAAACAATAATGTGTTCTTAATATCATTCTGCAATATTTAGCATAATTGTATCAGGTTTCCACATCATTTCAAAGATATTAATTACATCACAATTTGTGATTAGACTGTAGACTTTCAAGCTCGGTGAGTGGGTTTTAAAACTGTAAAACGTTATCATTTCTCATGCAATATGAAAGGACTTAAATGTGCCAAATAGACATTTAAAATAAATGTACATACTGGGCAGACAGCGAGACAGCCAAGTGCAGACCCAGCGCCAAGGCAAATCGCTTGTCTAACCAGTGACCAAGCCACACATGTCTGGCCCCTGCGTCTGCTTACCTTTGTGGGTTCCGTGAGCGTCACTCTTTCCATCGCCGTGGTTACGTCCAGGTCTGCCAGGAGAAGCCTGCGTGCCTTGGCCAAGTGGAGGAAGCAGTGTGCCCACTGGCAGTTATCCCAAAGCCACACATACGGATACAGGCTCCAGGTGCCATCCTCCCACTGGATGCTGACATAGCGCTCTGCGTCCAGAGCCTGGACCTGGCGGATGGCAGGGGTCACTCCGTCCATCCTGGGAGGCATGAACACCCGCTGGCAGCGGTGCGGAACAGACCAGGTCTACAGTGGGAAGAAGCCCCTGCCCTTCACGGCTCTCTGCAGAGTGCCCGGCCCTTCTGATGCACAGTGATTCTTGATAGCAAGAGAGGTCAACGTTGTTCTTCAGAGTCTACGAAGGAGAAGAGAGAAGTTGATCCACTCTTTATAGGTATTAATGACTTTGCCATATCTAGGTTAGTTCAGTACTGCTGAAGCACTGGGGGAGGGGGAGTTTATGCAAACTCCCTGAAGTATAACTTGATTTAAGAGATTATGAGGAAGGAATAATGTAATTGCAGGCATAGAGGAGAACATCCTAATACCTGAGCACTGCTGTCCTGATATAAGGTACACCTATGGGCTCTTACTGTAAAGTTTTTGATTTGAGAATCGCTGGGAGCCTTTGATTGTGTTGTTCTAATGTACTGTCAAAGTAATTATATATTTTTAACCCTTTTTATATAAGAGAGAAGAGGCCATTCAGCCCATCTTGCTAGTTTTGTTGCTAGTAGCTTATTGATCCCAGAATCTCATCAAGCAGCTTCTTGAAGGATCCCAGGGTGTCAGCTTCAACAACATTACTGTATGACATAACGCTAACATGATAAACTCAAATAAGCAACCTTATTATTATTATTATTATTATTATTATTATTATTATTATTATTATTATTATTATTATTATTATTGATTGATTTATTGATTTATTTATTTGCAGACGCCCTTATCCAGGGTGACTTACAGTTGCTACAAAGTATCACATTGTAAAACATCACCTTACAGATAAGAGCAGTTATAAAAGTAAAATCAGTAGAAAATAAGGTCAAATTCAAATAAAAGCAAAATAAAGAATACAGTAAACAATTTCCTTTAAGAGCGAATTTGACTAAGCAGTTAAATTTATAGTAAAGATATTTGCTTATAAGAGTAAATTCCATTTAAGAGCACGTAGTACGTACGATACAATGATAAGAACGATTTCAAGTAAGAGCAATTACAAAAAGCGTGGATATGGTTACCTTTAAGAGTAAAATCAACAACAAGATACAGAAAATAGCTATAATTAAGAGCAATAGTAGGATATGGCAAAATATGGAGCACTTTTAGAAGTGTTGTGTTTGTTAATGGTCACCTTTTATGTTCCCACTTCTACTACTACTACAGGAGTTTACTGTTCAGTGACACCTGTGTCATGTCATTCAACATAACAACATATATAATGAAGTAAGTTCCCGAAATGAACCAAAAACTCACACCATTAATGGTGATGTGGAGAAGGTACACTATTACACTGCGAGAATGATATCATTTCAATGATGTATGGTCGCCGATTAAAAAAAATTAAGACTTGCTGGAAAACATACAGATTTACGTTTGTGTTTTCTGGAAACAATTTTCAAAAATTGAAAAAGTTAGAACAGTGCCCCCAACTGAGCCACTTCATGGACTGCACGTCACAGACTCAAAGCTTCGGAGAACTGGCAACATCACTTCAGTCAAGTCAATTAGCTATGCATCATACCTTAGGAGAAAGAATTGGCTGGCATGGAAAAAAAGAGAGCACACCCGGATCATGAAGGAGGCGACTCGCTGAGACAGATGGATTCCTGATCTCTGGAGTCCAGATTGCTGTGCAGGCTTTGTGGAATATCACTGTTAAATATCTGTTAATTAAAAGAAAATAATAAATGGAGAACCCCCAGCTGTCTGCATTTCATTTCAGTCTGTTTAAATGTTTACATGCTTGATGATTGATTAAGTGCAAGAGGCTCCCCCACACATGACTTCCATTCCATATGGCGCAGTAGAACTTGGTAAGATTGATTGCAAGGTCTGGTGTCAAATTAAAGTCACTTCGTAGTGAGCAGACAGAGTCTGAGACCTATGCAGTGTACGTGGCAGATTACCCACCAGATTCAACTTTAGTTCCTGGCACAAACATAAACTATTGTGGATAATTTATTCAGGCTATAAAAACTATTTTTTGCAGCTCCCCAATGATCATCATTATTATAAAACTAGCAAAAAAGGGCAGTTGAATTGTTATTCCGCGCTGTTTATGACTAGTTCTTGAAACATTCAAATTGTTTTAAAGGCATTGCGCATTTTCCAAATGTGAAGGTGTTCATTTAATCTTTTTGTGCAGATCACAGCTCAATTTACTGAAGCTTCTTAACATTTGTAGTTTTAAATTACTACAGAAATTTAGTACAGTACAAACAGATTTTCCAGCCATTGCATTTTCCTCTTACTCAACTGACTCCTAAAGTACAGAAGAAAAAAGCACCTGCAGCATGGCATCAATACTATACATTTGGAATTCAATACTTTGTTGGCACTTTGACTTTCACAGAACAGCAGACATGAATGGATACCAGGATACATACGACACACTTGGCAGACAGACTATCACAGGATGAATATCTTATCTGGTACAATCTAAGAAGGAATGCATGGAGCAGATGTGAAAGAATAAAAACATTTGAGATGTAAAATCATTTTGCAAATTCTTCAAACGCAAAAGTTATTCGAGATGCATCCGGGCTTGTAGACAACCTATCTTCAGCCCCTTGATTCCCAGTTCACTGTGGGATAGATTTTCAGGTCGGTCTAAAGTTTGATTCTGTTCCTTGCACATTTCTTGTGTTGGCAGTGTTGCTCTCTTGTAGAGCTGCTTGTCGTGCAGTCTGCAGATGTCTTCATGTTCCTCCCATGCAGGATCCGCCTTGCATGCCCGTCTCCATGGAAATTCATTGGCCAGGCTTTTGTGTGTGTTATTTCATCGTCACGCTTAAGTAAGCCTACAGTTTTCACATCATACCACGCTGACATCAAAATTAATTATCCCAAAAAAGAGAACTCTACTAAAAACACACAGGTCCTCCTCAGGCCAAATGACCTTTTCAAACTTATTTCCATATGTTTTTAGAGTCAGGTTTTAGGTCCAATGCTAATACCAATAGGCACCTGCTTGTAACAGTTTTTGTTGCTGTTCTTCTTCTTCTATGTAGTATTCTGTTCCAGATGTGACTGTGAGGATTCTTCGTTAATGAAATTCTGCAGTATGAATGTGTTATGCCAAGGGTGTATGCAGTGGAGCACCTGTAATATGTGGTGCCTTATCTGTTCTACACCTTGTTGGGTCTCTGAACCAAAGCGGGGTCTGGCCTGGTCAGTGCTTAGCCACAAGTGGACTTTAGTTCACCAGACAATCGGGCAGGATTGGCAGTCTCTACTTGAGATGTCAGAATAGAATGGCAGTGGATGTACAGTACAGGGCAGAACCGAGGGGTGCTTGGAGAGCTGCAAGAGGAAGATCTCATGTCACCTGGCAGCATGGTGCATTGTCTCTCACCTCTTTCATGAGCACAACTTTCACCAAAATGAACCAAAATTGTCTTGTAAGACTCTGTTTAAAATAACATAACACAGCACAGCTGCAGCAAACAATCGACATAGTGTTGTGTCCCAGCAATATGGATAGAGAAGATGAAACAGTGTGTGTTTGTAATAGAAGCAAGCACAGAATAACAAACACGTGGACACATGCCACACTGTACATATGGACGCCATTGTACTGTGAATGTGCCATACTTTATGATAGTATTAAGCTGGTATGTCCATTCCAATATGCTGCATGTTGGTGATGTGGCTGGCATCACTACTGACATCTGGCTGATTTTATAATTTGTAACTATTTCAATCCTATTTAACTGGCAGTACAGTATGTAGTGAGTGTCTAAGCTACTTGGGCATAAAAGCAATGATCTTTATCACTGCAGACAAGCACTACCAAAGATATGTAAGCATGCATGTGTAGAGAAACTGTCTTCTAATAGGATTCAACTGCCCAGCCACTCATCCATCCCACCAAAATGCACAAGCTGTATACACTTTCAGTGCCAGAGTGTATTTTAAAATGTCACACCGTTGAGTTAGTGGCACTTGCTGCGTTTCATTTTGCTTTTACCCCTTGGCTGTTTAATGTACTGAACCACTACTATAGCTTGAGTTTAAAACAACTGTCAGGTGTTTCACACCACATGACAGCACTGAATTGCTGGGGAAGTGCAAATGGAATGCAGTCATTTCAATAGAGTAAATAGCATAATGTTCCATTTTTCGTTATTCGTGTTTGTATTCATGTTGCTCCTTGTTTTTGATTATTGCAGACTTCCAGGGGTTCTGACCCATGCAAAGTGTACTCATTATTCTTTAACCATGAAAAGCTCTAATGAGGCTGGACATCATTAGTTCCAGGCAAATGCAAAAACCTTGACCAGTCAAATGTACTTTCGAAAAAGGGGCTGTACCCTTAAAGAAAAGTTTGAAGAATGCAATATGTTACCATAATAATACCAGTGTATTACCCTAAAGAAACCTTAGCAGGACCATACACAGACCACAGCATTACCAGCAATGGCCACATAGCACGATGGTCCAAAGCAGGGTTTAGCAGCACACTGGTAAAGAGTATAAGTCTGAACTGACCTATAATTGAAAATGCATGTTTTTTTTGTGCAAATATAGCATGGTAACCCTTTGTAAAAGATGCGTCTAACTATAATGGTCTAAGTGACGGAAATGGACTTCAACATATACAGTATACTTATGTGAGCCAAGAGGTTTATTTTTCCTTTTGTTCCACAAAACCCTTGTAGGCAGATTGTGCTACCTCTGTAGGGGAGCAGAGGAGAAATAGGAGCCAAGGGTTTATCATCAATCAGAGCTGTCAAATTTGAATTAGCTGGAAAGAATCTGACCTTTTGAATTCTGTTTCTGCACCATGATGGAAAAGGCACCAGAGTGTATGGCAGGATGAGGGAGCTGCCCTCTGACAGTACAGAAAGAGAACACGTTATACCCACTGATTAAGTGTGGTTGCACAATTTAATATAAACCAATTTGTTAGTGGAACATTGGGGCTAGACAAGCTGTATACAAACTAAATACATGCTGAACTGTGCTAGAATGTTTTACAAAGAAATGTTGGCATAACAGTGAATTTCTGCAAATGAACCTCTCACAGACCACCATTAGGTAAGGTAATCTAAGATTTGTGCAAATCTGGGTCTGTGAAACCATCTTCAATTAATTTTTTACTTTATTTGGTAGTCCAAGATCAGCGCCATCCGCGTCTGTGAAACTAGCCTTAAAAAACATACAGGCAAATCCTTATTGCAAGAGTTCCTCTTGTCAATATTTGAATGTTGGAATGGTAGTTTAGTGTCCTTTCCTGACATACAGTACCAAAATGTATGACAGTAATATTAACCTATAACCCAGTTCCAGTAATACGGCCACTGTGAAATATGTGTTTCAAATCCAAAGCTGTTTCCTGCTGGGTTTTTTTTTTTTTGTTGTTTTTTGAGGGTTGCAATGCACTGGTATATAATGGTAACACAATGATTTTGTTTCAGACGTTTTTTCCGTAAGGGCAGGCTGTGAATGAAAGCTGTTTTCATTTGTATGGACAGCAAGGTATTGGAAACAGAGCCAGCAGCAATACCCACCAATGATTAATACATTTTTCCCATGTTCATCCTTAAAAGAAAAACTTAATTACAACAAATAATAACATGAATAGAATACACTTGTATGCCTGCAGCAACTATAACTTTTAATGTTGGACTGAAATCATTCCTGTTAATGTTGTATTGAGCAATGACATGAGTAGGAATGATTATAGGATACTGAGAACATTTGACACAATATTACAGTTCTGCCTTGTTTGTGTTAATTAAATATACAGTCACAGCATTAAATTAATACAAATTAAAGCTCATTTATATAACAATTTGTATTACAACAAAAGTGTTCTTTCACGTTATAATGTACAATATTTTCATTTAGAAAAGCGTTATAGTGATATGAAAAGAAATGTAGCAACATAGGTAGACGTTGATTAAGATCAAAAAGTTTGTCTTAATTCATTATTACGTTTTTATTTTCCTACTAAGATAGTGGATTACGATCACAAAGCATTTACGACATTTTATTTGTACAAGTAGCCAGTTTGTTGCACAACAAGCTAGAAACAGCCATAGCAGGGGCTCTTAAATTAACATCCTGACTTAATTTTTTTCAAGCTTTGTAACACCAACATTTTGTTTTCTTTTTTAGAAAAATAAAATGTTATTTAAGCACGATGGAATATGCTTTGTGAATATGGGCCAAAGTACTTCTGAATCAGGTTTTGGTTGGGTGAAGACAAGCAAATACCCCTGGAGCTAAACATAGCGCTCTTTGATGTGCGCCAAATCCAATTTAGCACAGGGCAAAGCATTGAATACCAACTTAGATTTGGACGAAAGCACAATAACTTAGCAATGGCCTTTTAATATATAGTATAAGATGTAGGACCAGGATATTAGAAATGGCATGCAATACTAGAAATAGACTAAGTACGTTTGTAGAATGGTGTACACAATACTGGACTTTTCTATTGCCTTTTAATGTTTCTTTTTTAATGAATCTACTCCAAAGTACTTCAAAACTAATGCTGAATTTGTATTTCTTTTTTTACTTTGCAGTAATGCTCAATGGTCATGTTGCTCATGCAGGACTGCAGCTATAGTACCTCGTGATCTGTTCAGTACTCAATTGTTCTACTGAAACGTATGCATAGCATTCTAAATGATCATGTTTTACAAGTGTTTTTCCAATGACACAAATAAGCCGATTAAAGTCGTGTCACCGGAGCATATTTATTTTAGGAGGGGCTACCTGATAGAATGTGCTCAAATAGCAGTAAACGGTAAATTAGTACTTCAGATAGTAACTTGCATGCATATTGCAGATAAACTCAGCGAAACAAAGGGCTGCATTAAGCACATTTCTAACTTTTAACACAAGAAAAAAAAAAAACTGGCTGCAGCACAATAAATAACTTGTTTCTCCTTTTTAGTGTGACATCAGGTGCATAAGGGTTAAAGCAAGCACTTTAGCTAAGGTGCAGAATAACAACATTTTACCTTCAAGAAAGTCTTATTCTGGCATTGAACCTAGAGATAGAACAGAAGAATGCAATATAGCAACTGTACACTACTTTTGACAGACGCATAAAGGGACTAAGCATTGATGTTAAATGTTTTCTTTACCAATGTTGCAACACTTTTGCATGCATTCATGCTTAGACGCATGCTTTAGCACCTGTGTTATTTCGCACAAATGTATTATATTATCATGTCGTTAAGAAAGCTCTTTCACATACTCGTTTTTGAGTCTGCTTAACCTTGTCCCGTGGCTCCTTATGATCAAAGACAGGAGCTCATGTTTATCTTTTAACCCGACTGAGGTATCCAACGTGCCTGACAGCACGCCGCGGGTGTGCACTATCATGTCCAAAAAGTCATCGTTGATGCGATGATCCTCTTTCAGCTCGTTCTCCTGGCTCTGCTTGAACTTCACTTCCAGTTCGATTAAAGATTTCTCGGAATTGGTAAATGCTTCCCCGATCTGTGACATCTCCCTCCTCAGGTAATTGCTGTAGCTCTCTTCCCCGTCCAAATCGTACGAGATGCTCTTGCCGACTCCCTCCAGCACTCGCCCGGCGTCCTCAATCTGCCGCTTTATGATTGTAAAGTCGTCTAGGATCACCGAGTCCTGGTCCTGCACCATTCCGCACTTTCTGTGGTCAGTCATTTTAAAAAGCATCTGGCAGGTCTCCGGGTCGTCGTTTTCCTCGTAATTTCCATCTGGGACGAAGTAGTGGTGCAGAGTCCCGTTTGACATTTCTGGGAAGAGTGGTCCATTGTAAAAATCACAGCATGCGGGCAACAGAAAAACACCAGCAGCCAACAACAACTTAAACCCAAACATTTTTGTAATTATCTTAATATCAAAAGTTCTAGTTTGTGTGCGTGTTATTTGTTTTATATGTTAAAACGCGTATAATCCTTATCAGGGTTTTAGTTTCAATAAACACAACGTTTCAAAATATTTAATAACGATTTGCTTGCAAAATACCAAAAGGCTTTCCAGTAAAGTTTGCAAAAAAAAACAAAAAACGAAACGCGTAAAACAAACAGGAACAGGGTTTTAAGATGATTTCCCCCTTGATGCCCTCTGTGATAAGAATAATTCTTCTGGATAACAAGAAGAAGAAGAACATCTATGGTTGCAGGATGAAATGTCCGTGTGTTTTTTCTTCTTCTTTTGTTTCTTGGCTGTTTAATTTACCGAGGATGTTTTCAGGCTTGAAGGAGTAGAGAGTTGGATTGAGGAATGGTTTTGTAGTGTCTTTGGCCGTCTCTTCTGCTACTTCAACATCTGGATAGCGAAGGCATGCTCTCTTTGGTTGGCTAATGATATCCCTTGGATATGTCTGCTCTCAAATTACAGCACAGCTCCGTCACTTAAAAGGAAAAGAGCAATTTCTGAAAGAATCCTTTAAGTAGGACTCTCTTATTAAAGCTGTACCCCATTTCTTCCCTCAAGGACATTACATTACTCAGTGTAAACGTTATAGGCCCCATATACACCTTTAGTTGTTCCTTGCTAGTTTCATCTTACATAAAAGGGGTGCAATTTTACATAGGATATGCCATTATGTAAGTTGATATAATTGCATTAATTTTCAATCAGACAAAACTAAACACAGTATCTATTCAGCATTATACATTTAAGTATGTTTAAATATGTATGTAAAACCCAGTATCACATGTCTCATTTGGGACCATATTTATAATATTATTATGAAACATGTGTTTATACCAGCATTATGAATACAGCTTTATGAATACTGCTGTGGGAGGCAAACAGTAAATGACTTTGAAATCTTTGTCCTACATAATGTCAAGCTAGGTCACATCTCTCAGCACGCCTCTACAGTTTCAATCCTTTGTGTTTGTTCTTTTTTCAGAGAAGCTGCATTCTTGAGCAGTGGCGTGGCTAGTTCTCTGCCTGTAGCCCCAGTCTATCAGTGTATGCTCCTGGGTCAGCTCCTACTGGTGTCTTAACCTGCAGTGGAAATCTAATAGGATCTCAGTGTGCCTGACCGGCAACACAGATACAGGATGCTTTACAAAAACAACTTTATATTCATGTGGCCGCCTCATATCAGAGGTGCTACATCAGTTGAAGACTTTAAGTCAAAACTGAAAAGGTACTTTAATTTTTCTTTTATTTCTATACTAATGTATTATATTTAGATGTCCTCTGTTTTGTCCTGCGCAGCGCTTCGATACACTTTTTGTATGAAAAGCGCTATATAATAAGTATTGATTGATTCATTTATATTAATCAATCAATCAATCAATCTTTATTTCTTATACAGTGTCTTTCATGATACATTGCCTCAGAGCACTTTACAAATAAAAGTAGCACAACATTAATAATATACAAAACGATTTTGAGAAATAGTAGAAGATAAGGTGATAAAATACCACTGTAAATTAGGAATATTTTGTTAGTTCTGTCGCTTTCCATATACAAGTTTACAGTAAAACAACCCTTCTCCCTTTTCCCATGCATACTACAGGGATGGAAATAACACTTCTATTGCATAGCAATTTTGCACATTCCAGATTTTAAACCAAGCTTGATGATTACAAACTTAAGTGTGTCTTATTGATGTCATAGTAAAACCAGGAATGGATCAAACTGCTATGCAATGGGAGTCTTATTTCCACCCCTGTAGTGTACATTCAAAGTGGTTCAGTGTTTTCAACCAGGATTTACACTACTTGCCTTTACTGCAATATGCTTTCAGTATACTGTGGTGAACTTTTATAAAGGTTTAGCAGATCAAGCATCTTCTTCAGAGCCTTTTGTTTAGAGCTGTTAATAACTCCTCAGAGATCATGTAGTCCCAGCACCTTATTTTGGGGAACAGCCTGTTTTCTTTAGTCCCAGTTTCTGACTATTTGTTTTTATTGGATCATCTTTTGGAAATTATCATTTAGCTTGCTTCACATTTTTTGGAAACCTGTAAATGGGTTGTATAGAAATCTGCAAAGTAATTGCTATTGACCGGGGATGATGTATTCAGAAACAGCCTTGTTTTTGTCTCTCTTTAGATTTTTGGCATTATCTAATGGTGCTATAATTCAGCTGAACCATGCAATTGTGTGTGTGTGTGTGTGTGTGTGTGTGTGTGTGTGTGTGTGTGTGTGTGCGCGCGCAAATGCATTATACCTAGGGCTTCTGTTTTTCGGTGTTTATTAAATTTATTTTTCAGCGCTTATTTTTAGCTATTTTCGAGTTTTATGTAAATCACTTTTTTTCTGGGGCTTTCGCCTGTCTGTCTCTCTCTCATCATCCAGTCAACTAATGATTTAGCATGGAATTAAGAGCATTCTGCATTATTATTATTATTATTATTATTATTATTATTATTATTATTATTATTATTATTATTATTATTATTATTATTATTATTGACACCAGTCACAATGCAATTTAATGACACACGTTACAAACATTTTCGGTTTTGTTTAGTATTTCAGCACTATTGAGTTTGGTATTTCTTTACATGCATATTCTTTTCAAGCTTTCTGTTCTGTTCTCAAACTATACACTTTTATGCAGTAGCACTGGGTTGTTAAATCTTTTGCTGAATGTACTTCATTAGTGTAATCTTGAAAATTGCTCATCATTTTTGTATGGACATCAGTACCTATCATTACCTAATTCTTTCCCATTATGGTAGAACCCCTTTAATCCAAACTACCCTCTTGCCACCTTTTCTAATCAGGTTTGGAGCAGAAGTTTCTAATGTAATCAGAATTATTATTATTATTATTTTCTTAAATATCAAGACAGGCCTTAACACAGAACAGAGACCAAAATTAAACAGAGGTTTAATTGAGCCACCATGGCTATACTTTCATAATGTCTATGGTGGCGCTATTATTTTGATTGCATCCAGGCATGAGTGGTTCTGTGGACAGCATATAGCACAGGTTATAATGAAGGCATTCACTCAGTTTATCTGCACACTACAGCTAAGACAATGCTGATAGGGCCCTTGCAGTTCTGCAGTTATTAAAACACACACTTCCTATGCTGCAGACACTTCTTTTGTGTATTACTCGGCAGGCAAGGGCCTCTTTAATGGTTTAAACAGTAGAATGTGCTGCCAAAACCGTTTGTGTGTGCAGAGTAGGGGGGGAGCTGCAGAGGAGGGGAGGGGGGTGCTGCAGAGGAGGGGGGAGCTGCAGAGGAGGGGAAGCTCCAGAGGAGGGGGTGCTGCAGAGGAGGGGGAGCTGCAGAGGAGGGGGAGCTGCAGAGGAGGGGGAGCTGCAGAGGAGGGGAGCTGCAGAGGAGGCAGGAGCTGCAGAGGAGGGGGAGCTGTAGAGGGGAGGAGCTGCAGATGAGGGGAGCTGCAGAGGAGGGGGGAGCTGCAGGGGAGGGGGAGCTGTAGAGGGGGGAGCTGCAGAGGTTTTTGTTTTCATGTCTCCTTTTATTTATATAGAAAAGCTCTTGTCTGCTGGCTGTGCGCATTAGGAAGCTTCATTCCATTCCAACAGGAAGCAGCTCTGTTAAATTACTTAACATAATTGAAAAACTCCAAGCTTTCTGTTACAAACTTTTTAATAACCGTTACAAGTCATCTGTTATTATTTAATATGTACTGTAAATATAACAAATACTCAGCCTGTTTTCACCTCATGCTTTTCTGCAGTATGCTTTTTAATAATACCACTACTACTAATAATAATATCACACATTTGCATTCTTTTGAACTACACCAAACTGGTCTGTATTGTATACAATAGCATAACTGCTATGGTTCTGATGTTCCACATTGGAAGAAAGTAGCTTCCTCACGATGTTTATTTAGTGGATAACACTACACTTTATTTTTCCACTGAGATAAGAATGGTGTCCTTCAGTCTTGCAGCAGACGAAGCAGCTGGCATGAGAAAGACAGAACAATCAATACAATCTCATACTTTCAGGGTCTGTTGAATATATATATATATTTATTTTAAAGTGAGCTGATAGTTGGTTTTAGCTGGATTTATTATTTTTGGATGGAACGATAATTGTGATCTGCCTATTTTTGGATTGCTTTTTCAAAACGTTCTTAATTTTTTTTTGAGTTTTTGAATTTTATTTTACTAAAACAGCTACAAAACAGTTTAAATTGAGACAAGAGCAGTATACAGACAAGAAACATTAACAAGGGCTGAATCTCCCCCCCCCCCAAAAAAAGGTCACAGGGCCGACTTCACCTGGGGATGAGGTGACTTTGGGCCCTTGTTAGGGCAAGTTGTCTGTGAACTGTTTGACACACTATACAAGCCACTGTATGATTCATACGAAAACCCCAGCCTAATTTTTCAAATTAACCTAACACTGGTACCAAGCAAGTCAATCCCGACTGTAGAAATGAGAATCATGAACTTCACTGAGTGTGCTGATGTAGGATTAATATTCGTAACGCACATGTGTGCTCTCTGTGCTTTTAGTTAAATATATGTATTATATGCTGTATGGGTTAAACTACATGTTACACCATGACTACACTATACACTTGGCATCTTCATTATTTCTAGTCGACCATGTAATTTGGGCACAGTTTAGACCTGGTTTTCACATGTCAATTGAAACGCAAATGCTAACACTGTTGATGGTTTGCTAAATCGTTACATTTGTATGTAAATGAGGACACTTCCCTAAAGTTCAGCCCATGTCCAGTGCTAACGTTGACTTGCCGGGTGGGCTCTAAAACACGGTTGCTAAATCACATAGGTGGGCGAAGTCTGTTAGCCCACACGTGCGCCTGATTTTGGTACGCTAACTTTCTGCAAAAGTATTTTGCGATTGCCTTAGGGGTTTGCGAATGTTGCTAAATAGGGCTTAAACAGTGTAAACCGGATGTCGTCTCATTTAAATCAGACATGATCTCAACAAAAACAGGACCAGATTTAATAAAACAGCTGTTCATAAAGTCCAGTATACCTGCTGATTTAAGTGAAATGAAAACACAGTGGAAAGGATGTCTCTCTTGCCAAGGTACACAAACCAGGATTGGGGTTTGAAGTGTGAGAAACTGGAAAGGTGGTTCCTGTTCTGTGTTGCATTCCGGCATGTACATTTTCTCTGAACAGAGACCGTGAGCTTGGGCCAGATAATATCAACTTCCCTTTTTTTCTTCCTTTGATCCTGACGGAAGACTGACGGAACTAACATTGTCCTGTGATTTTAGTTTGTACTTGTTGAAACGTTTGTTTCTGACACTCGTTTTGTGTTTGTGATAAACTCTTCCAGAATTGCAAAAGATATTGCAGGGATCTCGACATTTCAAACCGTTGTCGAGATCGCAAGCTAAATGATCTCATGAACTAGAATAATATTTTGTGAATAGTACTAGAATATTTTTTTGTGACAGTTTTTATTTTCCTTTCACAAAAATTGATGCAAATTCCTCATTTGAAAGATTTGTTTGTGTGCTGTGTGGTGTGACTATTTGAAATCAGTTGTTATGATGTTATATAGCATTAGAAGGGTGTTCTGTGTGGTGACATCACTTATCACTTATCTAGCTTTTACTTCAAAAAGTGTGCTGCGTTAGAAGCTCATTTTCAGGTTCAAAATGACGATAAAAGTTAGTTCAGCCAGCTTGATGTGTTATTTGATTTGTAATGGATTGCGCTGTGTAAATGCTCTCTGCTCAATATGAAAATATACAATTTATTTCCAATGTTCTTTTATCAACACACTTACTTACCCATGGGTTCATGCTCCTTACCCAAGGAGATGGAACCTGTATACTTTGGTATCCCCAGCTCCTATAACACAACAATCGCAGTAAGGCAAGAGCAGACATTTAGCTGGATGGACCGTGCAATGACAAGAGGGAATACATTGGGTGTCTCAGCAGCCAGGGAAGTGTCAGTAAATGTGGAGGTCAGATTTTCAACAGCACTTCAATAATTCCCTTAGCGTTCCATTGCTTCAGCTCCACTCCTTACAGGGGGTCTTGTGGTTCCATAGCTTCTCCTACTGTTAGACTCCACACTCAATCCATCTGCAAGCAGGAATTATTTTTCATTGGCATTGCTGGCCATTTCGGTCAAGCGAAAACAGATTTCATTTTTCAGTATTCCAGACCTGAATCCTGTACTGTATGTTGAAAAATTCTATCAAAAACGCAACAGGAATTCTATATTACAGTATGCACATCCACACATGGAATGACAATTATTATTCTGCTGTCTTGAAACCCTGTAATATAGACATCTATATTATTATCATGCTACTCACTGTATATCAGTATCTGAAATGAAATGGCAAATAACAAATTAGTGGATTCTGGGTTTGAAAATCTCCTTGGTCCCTAATTTAATACACACAGGGTAATTAGGAGTGCTAAGCTGGCAAACACTGATTGGTGAAGGACATCATGTGGGATTGTCTTATGATTTAGTTTTGCATTGCCTACACAGAATCATCATGTTTTCTATTTTTTCCATCTCATTTTAAATAAATACCTCTTCTGTTTTGTTTAAAAAGGGACCTGATTTCTCACTTGTGTTGTGTTGTGTATTGTTTCAACACCAGCACGCATACATAACTGTCCCTGAAATTCTTCTTCAGGGTTTGCTCCAACCAAACATGCTATTTAAAGTAGAAACAGTATGAACACAAAGCTGTATAGCTGTCATGGCGTTATTTATTGCTTTCAGCTTATCTCCTAGAAATGACAGAGAAATCCTGCACACGTTAATAATTTCAATTATATCAGCACTGGTGGTGTGCTGGCACCGTTTTGACGATAAAGCTCTGACATGAACAGATTAAGTACTGCAAACAGTCAATTTCAAGCCATTTGTGTAATCAGATACCTTAACTTGCTATCTGCTTCAAAAGTAATGCAAAATATTCAAAGGCTATATTTAAACAGCACATTCCTTAACCCTGGATCCTTATTTTAAGTGCATGTCTTCATCAACATGGAATCTCTGAACTTTGTCCAATTGAGCAATTCTAGCTGAGAATGTTGGAGCACACATGTTGTTTACTGGCTCCCTCCTAGTGCACCAGCTTCATTATAAAGAGTATATTATGATCTGGCACTGGCTACCTTCATGACACATTACCTTCTCATTGTCCCTGACTGACACATGACAAAGTGAAAGAGCGAGAGCAGTGAGCTAATTACACAGAAGAGTATAGTTCATGGAAAATGACTGTCAAAAATGCCTGACCAAATTTGTGATAATGATGAAGCAGATAGAGTCATGCGTTATAGACTGCATGAATGCTCATAGGTGTCATATGGCAACATTGATATATCTTTGCACAAGACCAGGTGGGAGGGTGTGTGTGGGTGTGTGCATGTTTTAATATTGTTATTGTAATGACATTACCACATTCTAACTGTTACGCCACAGCCGTATTTAATAAGAGAAAAGTTTTGGAAATGTGTTCCGGAATGATTTAGTGTACACATAGAGTACACCTGGACTGAACCTGAATACAATAAGGATCAACAACAAAATAAAACTACAATCACGCACAGTTTTTGTTTTGTTTTGTTTTTTTCGGAGGTTTTCAGAGAACATGTCAATTTCACAAAGGAGAACAAAGCTTCCAGCAGATGACTTTAGCAGTGATGTATTGACCTGTTCAGGAACCTGCTATCTCCATGTGTTTGAGTGTTCAACAGCTTGGAAGAGCTTCACAGAGTATCCTGCATTTTAATGATGTACAAGTTTTAAGGTCAAGTGACGTTAGAAGAAAAAAAAACAGTTTGTTCTTTTGTATCTTGTAAAACTTCAGCTCCTTCACAGAGTAATTGATGCATTTGGAGGCCATAACTCACAATGCTTTGGCTTGGTGCTATAATCTTGTGTGTGAGCAAGCGAGGAAACAATGCACAGTTGGAATGGTGTCTCCATGCTGGCACAGCTGATCTGTGACGAGTGAGGTCTTCAACTACCAAAACTTGTGTTGCTGCTCTGAGAATGGTGATACTGTTCTTTGATAATTCGGTTCTACTGCTTTGATCTTGGATTTCTGACAAATATTTTTTTTTTATAGGTTCCAAAAAAATGTAGCCATGTTTGGTCATGTGACCAGGCCTGAACCTCCTGCACAGTTTGCCAAAGTAGCAACTGAAAAATACAAAAGAGAAGTATCTTTTATATGACTTTTAACAAAAGTAACACAAAATACCCTTTAACGAAAAAGTTTAAACTCAAGTCAAAGTTATTGTTTGTATGCATGTCGTGGGAAATGGGCACTTTTAAACTGCTCTGGGGTGGTGAGTGGATGATATTGTACCGGTACGTTCAATAAAGAAAACAAAATAAGAATTTAAGTGATTTAACTTACACGCAAGTGAAAAAAAAAAAAGTTTGCTAAAACATTATTTTTTAGACAACCCCAATAAATGGGAAGGTAGGATATTATTTTACCTTTCTTCAATGGCATATAGATTTCTCTTTATTCTGTAATCTAAAATAGAAATGGTCAGTAAAAAAAAATAAGAATAAAATGGAGTGTTTTGGAAAGATGCTTGAATCAAGTAAATAAGTAACTATGTGACGTGGGTACCAGCCAAGAAAAATAATTGATTTCCCTCTGCAGAAAAAAATCTCAGGTTTCTGTGAGAAGCTACAGTAGGTCTCCTCAGTTTGTAGTTTTTATCATTTAATCTCAGGAATATTTCATAGGAGGACTTTGGCAGGATTATAGTGATCTGTTCCTATTGCAACTCAAATCATATAGTGAAGCACCATAAACCCTACCAAAAATCAACGTGTCACAGCAATAACTGTTCCATTCCCAAGGGGAAGAGGAGATTTGGCATGATGTCATTGGCTGCTCCATGGTCACATAGCTGTCGAAGTGATTACTCAGCCTTGACAATACCACAGTGCTTGCAATGCTGTTTGCTACAGTGGAAACAAGTTGGAAAAGCAGCTGTGATTTCCAATGCCATTGTAAATCAACTCCAAATGAACATCTGAAAACATGACATTGAATTCATGGTGATTTTTTTCCATAACAACATTTCTAGAGAAGCAGAATTTTTTTTTTTTTTTCAGAGCACTAATATTGAGATCAGCTATTTCACGCAACTCATTTGAGTCTGATTATTTGTTTCACTATAGCTTTTCAATCACTGAATGGTAGCAGGCTTGATCGTTTAAAAGGGCTAGCCATCATCTTTGAAACCAGTTGGTTAAGTCTTACTGTTTAAAAAGCAATCGCTTTTATGCTTCTTGCTTTTCAGACTCTAAAACCATGCACAATGTTATAAATTGCTGTAGTAACCAAATAACACAAGCTGCTATTACAATGAGGCTGCTGTATTTTGAGATACGTTTGTACTGTATCTTGAACACATTTTGCTTTGAGTATCTACAGCACGTCTGGATTCTATCAAGCACTGTATGCATTTTGCCAATTTCTAGCTTTTGCTCTCCATGGACACTAAGAAATGAAACTAGCTGCTTTTTTCAAGGATTTCTAACATATTTCAAGATAGACAGTTTCAAATCTCAAAGTCAACAGACAAATAACCTGTCAAAGATTAAGTAGAGGAAAAAAAAACACTGACAGCCTCATGCTTTGGTTAAGTTTTGTTTATAAAATAGAAATATTAAATGGAAGAAAGCTACAGTAATTAGTGAACTAACTGGAATATTGCCAACAAGTTTTCTGACACTCACAAATGTGTTGCCTATGGATGAGACACATACAGATTAAACTGCTTGTTTCCATAGAAACACCTGCGAAAATGAAAAGTCGAATCAACTGGATATTCTAACTGAATATAATTGGAGGGGGTCTGGTGGGATTGAGCACGATTTTATTGGAAAACAAAGAACGGCCACGGCAATAATCCTCTTTTATTTGTAAAGATCAGTTAAAAACCTTTCTGCAGTGGCTATATTAGATAATTGGTACCAAACTATTTGTATGGTTTCAAGGCTGAATTTGTTTCACGGTTATCACAGATTTCTGTGAAATGTACCCATTGCCGTGTAATATGTAATTCGCTGTGAAAATTCCCGTTTCTGTTAGAATAGTGTAATATATATTTCTATCACTTAAAAATAAACACATCAAGTGTTTGCCTTACTGCGTTAGAAACCTGGCAGACGCTTTAGTTTCATGGCCTTTCCGTGAAACAGAAGTCTTACACTTACAACTTGCTTCTTCAATAGCAAACAGGATATGGAAGGTATCAGAAATGTATTATTTTTATTTTTTTTTAGCTTTTTTGGCATATTGAGAGCAGAATGGGGGTTTATCATGACTGTGTGTAATTAGGAACCACATGGCTAGGCTGGCGGGGTGTATGTCTACACTGAGGGCGTCGTGTTTTAAGATTCCCTCTTACGATTCATTAAGCAGTTTTATTCATTTTATTTGCACGGTTTTCAAGTCTTTAATTGAAGCCAGCTCAACCTGGTCCTTTACTTGAGCTTTTGTTTAAAAATACTGCAAAAAAACAAAACAAAAAAATAGAAACCTTAGAAACAATGCCCACTTGGCAGAAACTGAATCATTTACTTCCCACTGCTGTGGCTGCAGTAATATGATAAATATTGCCACTAAGTTAAATGTAACGTTCTTAATGAGGAATCCACGGATGGTTTATAGCCCTTAATTATCTTATTTACTGAAAACATGCGAGTTTTTATGTTTGAGTAATATTATTTATCTACATTTTTTTTTGTTTTAGAACAGCAAAATCAAAAGAGAATAATACATAAGTCACCAGTCACAGGAGAAAAAGGGGGAAAAAGGATCTAGAATTTATTTTAAACTCGCAAACAAACCAATAGCTAGATCAAATGATCTACCGCATAAATAAATTTTATCTTTTGACTCAGACTGTTAAGTGATTTTGGTCTAATTCAGTAATTCATTTGTCTTTGTGAGTGCAGGACCCCGAAAGACTTTGCAACCAGGAGCTAGTGTGAGACCTTGGTCTGCTTAAAAGCCAAAATATGTTTGTTCCCCATCCAAAACCAACAAAGCTAGTATTTATCTGCTACAACCAGATGCAGTTAGAAAACTGTTCAACCTAACTACAACTACAACAGAGGAATTTGGATCTGCTTTATTACACAGTAGCGAAGTCAGGATCTGTAAAACGAAAAAAAAATCTTCACAGTTTGTCTGCTGGTATGTAGCTAAGCAGTTTTTCTTTTTTTGTTGTTGCTGCAGAGAAAGTGTTAGCTTGTACATTAGGGGGACAATCCAGTACAGGCTTTAGGGTTTGGCCAGCACGAAACATTGTTATTGGCAAGGAGCTGGAGCTATATTGAAGTTTTATTTTGTTCTTTCATTTCTTCTGTGAAAAAAATGAGGTGGATTGTAACTGGTGGTAATGGAAGATAGAAAGGTTTGTCTCCATTTCCTAAATGTTGGACCTATCTTGGGTTTTGTGACAAAACTTAGCAAGTGCAACCTACAGCCATGCCGGAAATCTGGAACACTTTGGAACTAACTTCTAAGCAATTCTCAGATAATAGAGACAGTTGCTTCACCTTGAGCCTGGGTGAAATGTAGAAAACATCTGTGAACTGAATAAATATGATCATCACTAAGTACAGATGTTAATGCATCTCAAGAACATATTCATGAAATAACATTATGTCATCTGCCCGCATTCTGTTCAAGAAGATGTTTAAGGACACAGTGACTGCAACCAATACCATTAACTAAGTTTGAGAGTTTTGTTGACCCAAGGAATAACCAGCAGTCCAGCATCCTGTGATCTCAGAGTGCGGTTTGGAAGATCAGTAACTCCTGCAAATAACTGGATAACTAACCCATTCAGGGCCTTGTAAATTAACAGCAAAATCTTAAAATTAATTCTATACTGCACAGGGAGCCAGTGTAAAGAGGCCAAAACAGTGGTAATATGTTCACTTTTCCTGGTTTTAGTCAGAATTCTAGCAGCGGTATTCTGAACAAGCTGCAAGTGGGATACCACATGTTTTGGGACACCAGAAAACAGTGCATTACAATAATCAATTCTAGATGAAACGAAGGCATGCATTAGTCTCTCGGCATCAGATAAAGAAATAATTGGTCTAAGTTTGGCTATATTTCTCAAATGGTAAAACGATACTTTAGTAACGTCCCTAATATGAGTATCAAACGATAGATCAGGATCAAAGATGACCCTCAAACTCTTCATTTCTAGTTTAAGTTTTGATGAGAGACTGCAAGGGTCGAGCTCATGTAATCCCACATTTCCTTTTAGTTGATTCTGTGATCCCACTAGCATAAACTCTGTTTTATTTGAATTCAACATTAATAAATTCTGTGACATCCAATGATTGATATCTGTAAGGGAAGTAGCTAATAACACCCAGGCAGAAGAAATTCCTGGCTTTAGGGACAAATCTAGCTGGGTATCATCAGCATAGCAATGAACTTCACTCTGTGTCTGCGGATAATGTCATCTAATGGTAGCATATATAATGAAAACAGCAAGGGACCTAGAATGGAGCCCTGTGGAACACAACAGACAACTACTGATAATGCCGATTTTACCTCCCCAATAGAGACGAACGGAAACCTATCAGAAAGATAAGATTCGAACCAGGGTAGGACAAGGCCAGACAGTCCTACTGTGCTTTCAAGACAATTCAGTAAGATGGAATGGTGTACAGTATCAAAGGCAGCACTTAGATCATGAAGAATTAATACTGATTCTAGCACTTAATCATGCTGTAGCCTATCAAGGTGAAAGATAAAAGGAATACAGTAAAAAATAAACAGTTAGGCACCTGTATTTTACTTGGCTTATACAACCCCTACATTATGGAAAGCTTTTCCAAAAACACTTAAAAACTGTTTAAAAAGTTATTTTTTCACGTGTCTCACTTTTTAACAGTAAACCAGTCATGATCTATTTACCGCTTGTTAAGTTGTGATTTCATACGAAGTTGTCAGTTCTGCCTCCTCAGCACAGAAAACTAGGAAGAAAGAAAGGAAATGGGTCTTATAATAATAATAATAATAATAATAATAATAATAATAATAATAATAATAATAATAAAACCACTTTGAATTATTGCAAATATCACACAAAAGTAAGGGAACAGAAATAATTGAAGTATAAAAATGAAATTTGTTACTTACACTTTAGTATGGTACACTGGGCTACTGAAGAAAGATTCTGTGATGATGAGCTCTCATAACAACTCACTTTTCATAAGACAGCTACATTTACAATGCACTGCTATAAGTGTCAATTTATGTGATCTTTATCCCTTTAGAACAAGCTAAACAGATATATACATCATGAGATGTTTCTCGTAAAGTGGCTGACCAAAGAAGCCGCTGCTTTAAAAAAAAAAAATGAGTGGAAAAAATGACATCTAAAGAGAGAAAATAAATAACTGTTCCATAAAGCCATTTGCCTGGGGCTGTCTTTTGTTCTGTCTGTTTTTTTAAATACCATAAAATATATGACACCGACACACTATCTGCCAATTTTTTTAGTCAGAAAGTATGTAATCTGTGCTGCTGCTTTCCCTAATAAATCATTTCTGCTGGAGAATTAGGGCACATATATGTAGGCAACAATAAGCATCTGTCTTTAATTGTATTTATTAAAGTATATATATATGTCCTTGGATGGTTGCAAACAATTTTTTGTTCCTATGACCATCACACATGGGACAGGCGCACTTGGTGATCCAGTGGTTAAAGAAAGGGGCTTGTTACCAGGAGGATCTCAGTTCAATCCCAGCTCAGCCACTGACTCACTGTATGTGAACCCGAGCAAGTCACTTAACCTTCTTGTGCTCTGTCATTTGGATGAGAAGTAAAACCGAGGTCCTACTGTAAGTGACTCTGCAGCAGCAGTTGTGATGCACAGTTCACCCCTAGTCTCTGTAAGTTGCTTTGGATAAAAATGTCTGCTAAATGACTAATAATAATAATTATCTTTAACACTTTAAAGATCTCAAAGCACTTATTTCAAAACAGAGCATAAGGTTTGATCACCCATATCCTCTTTAAATGTTAGCTTGCGTGGTTCAGGGGGCGTGGAGCTGGGTGGCTCCTAATCATCTAATCTTCTAATTTTCTAATTTCCTGCTAATTAGCATCTATTTTCTATTTAAGCCTTGATCACCTGCAACTTTTCTGTCGAGTGTTTCGTTTTCCTCCTCCTCCCCTCCTCCACCTTCTTACATGCCTTCGCATCGGTCGTCTCTGGGGGGCAAGTGAGTCTCACTTCCCGACCTCAGGGCTAGGCATCCGCCTCCCCTTACCTTCAGGGGTTCTCACCATGTGAGTCAGAGCGGACCCCCGGCCAAAATCTGTCCTGTCGCAGCTCCTGCGCTTATCTTACTTCACTCGCGGCTCTGTTCTATTCTGCCTCTCTTTCAGGACACGGCCATTCGTGCTGCGTCCCATACTAACTTCTATGCTTTGTCCTATTTCAGGTCCCAGGCAGTGTGACGTCTCGGCGTACCTCTCTCTCTCTCATCTCCTCTCGAGGGGCAGCTCTCCGAGTCATAACCCTCATACATGTTTTCGGTTGCTGGGTCTTCGGCCCCTGAGATGTGTCGGCATCATCGCCCTCAGTCAGCGACCATCTTTTCTATCCCGTTTCGGTTGCTGAGTCCTCTGCCCCTGGGATGTGTCGGCATCGTCGCCCTCAGTCAGTGACCACCTTCTGTCCTACTAACTCTCCTTGCTGCTTCTTCTGCCTTATCCTTCACCCAGCTCACGCCCCGTGAAATATAAGTAAAGCAATTCTGAACTGGTGCTGACAGTAATTGCAGTGTAGTTAATGCCACTTAAATGAAAGTGGTCCTACCAACATCTGCAGTGCTTTAATTAGGTTTCCTAATCTGTCAGTAATTTAGCATTACTAGCAGTATATTAGACCTGCGTGCTTCCCTCCCCATGCCCTGCTGCTGTGTAACCTGCAGCCTGGAAGGTTCTTAGGGATCCTATTTTCTTCTCATTGCCTTGTCTGCTTCAAAAGCTAATATATTCCATATGCTGATATTCTCATGCAAGGGTTCTGTGCCAAAGTCAAGAGACGTCTGTCTCCACAAAATATAAGAAGTATAACAAGGATTTGGAAACACACTCTAAAAATAAGCCTCCTGTGTCAAAGTTTATTTCATCTGAACCAAACCTGATACTGATGTGATCCTTCCATATGGACCCTATATACTCTTCAAAGCCACTTTGCTATTTTATCTTAAGAGTGTGTTCCACAAGGCTGGTGCTCAACAGCTGAAAGGCCATTGATCCATTAAAACAGGTCAAGCAGACAGAGCCTACTCAGTCTTATAAGTGCATCATCAGCATGGCATCTATATACACTGTTAGAACCTGGCCAATAGCAGTCTTCAGTGTGATCCCCAACTTAGTGACTTAACCACTGTACAAAAGGTAGCTATTCTTCTGTCATTATTTGTAGCATGCATTAGGCTTAAGGCCGGACATTTTCCAACACATGGGGTTGTGATCTCTAATAATGTTGTACTTGCACTGCTTACAGTCAGAACATCGAGTCTCTGAGGTTAGCGCTTCTGAGAATAAATATGTTTATTATACTTTTTGACCACAAATAGGCAGGGCCAGTACATATTTTGTGTGTCTTATGTTTCCAAATTCTGTAAAAAAATAAATGGCAGAGGACGTGTCAAAATAGGAAATTTCTAACCCAGTCCCTTTTTCAATTTTCCAGGTTTCCTGTTGAAATAATTGCCTTTTTGCAAAGCTAAGCATTCTGCTTGCTGTGCTGCAATCTAGTATGTGGCAGCCATGCCTTTGAAGACATTTTTATTTTCCCATATGGCAGCATTAAGTAAGAACGCTGAGGTGAATTTAATAGCGCAGCAAGCACAAGAAACATGGGAGCACAAACAGCACTGATGTAACCCTCACCTTGAAACCAACGACACCCAAGGCAATATTTCATGAACCACATTTCATTTCATTAGAATTGTTCATTCTTTTGGCCTTTAATATCTTGAATGGCTGCAGTGAATCCATGCATCTGTAATGTTTGTTTTTAATCCAGTTTTTTTTTAAACTCTGGTTTCCGGACACAGAGTTTGTTGGGGGTAATTTGTAAATCATTTCATACAAATTCAAATAAGTTTTCAAAAGTAGCTGCAGGAGCAATGAAAAACAACGGCAAATTGATAACACTTTACACTAAGTGTATTATGCATAGTTACAATGTAATTAATGTGTACATTTTTTTGCACGATATAACCCGAACCCTTTCCTGATACAATTGTGTGCTTAAATATATCATGCAAAAAAAGATTTATACATTAAGTACATTGTAACTGTGCATAATAACATTGTAATTATGTGTAAGTACATAAGAATTTACTAAGTAACCACTATTTAAATACACAGTAAATATAGACTAGAAATGTAATAAGGTATAGAAATGTAGAAAAGGATTTTTTTGCTGCAAGCTAAATGTCCAATATTGTGTTAAAGTAAAAACTGGGCATTAACTGTTGGTAATTGGTTTTACCTGTGCTTTGCCCTTTCACTGCATCTTTGATAAATAAATACTATTGGAAAACCAATATATTGCCTGTATGTCATATTGAAGAAAACATTAATTGTACACTACTTCTGATGGCACCACATATTTGCCACTGAGGATCATTGGGTAGTCATAAAACAAATCAATGTGTCCGGTCTGGAAGGGAGACCATAGGCTTCAACAAGCGATGTAAAGCCAGCAAGGTCTGCTGTTCGTTTTTATTGCTTCTGATCTTTATAATTAACTTCACATTTGATCCAGTACAGAATCAGATTGCCTTACATGTTGCACATGTCAGGCTGTCTGAAACATGTGTAGGAAACTGTTCTAGAACACCCACTATGTCATATGCCGTGAACGAAACACTGCCGTGCAACTGATAAGGAAAGAGCAATGATAGCACAAAACAGTGACTATTAAAAATGATAATTAATGATGATTGATTCTGTCAATTTCTTCTTATTCTTGCGATTTCATTGTTAATCCTTTCAGATTTTTGCATTTGATTTAAATTTTGAATATGCAATGTTAAGAAACCCACTTACAAGAGCATGCTTTCACAAGTCCAGATTCCACTGGCATGCCAACACTAGTGACAATTTAGGATTTATAGGGCTCTATCAAATGAACTGTACCTGAAATACAGCGAATTTGATATTTTGCATGAGGGACATCAGTACGAAGCGTAACCCTGTAAACCCTAAAGAGCACAGTGCCCCCAGGGTGGTAGAGGAAGCAGACCCGTGGCATCTCATTGCAGAAGTTGAACGTAATATTCTGGGCCCTGGATTTGACTCTAATGCAATAATATTTGAATGTAATCGAATATTACATTTGTTAAACGATAATCAAGCCAGTTTGGTTTTTAAATTTAAGTGGAGAAAGAGAGACACGTCCGTGCTGTAACTGTTCCACCTACAGAGAAACCCACCCTGGGATATTCCAACTGTCAGATTCAATACAGGGAGCTGCCATTAGGCACCAAGGGCTCTCAAGCTGCAGTTAATCATGTCACATCCAATGCAGGTTAACATGTGCACTGGAAAGGATACAATGCTACAACAGGGCAGACGCAAGTCTGATTACATTTCAACAAGTGCCCTTCATCAACAGAGATCAGAGGAAAATAAAACAGCATATTCAGCAACTATAGGACTGATAAGGGTCAAGACTCTCTATCTCTCTATGAGTCTTGCACTGTGCATTGTTCTACATCTCAGAATGAGTTGAGATTGTTGATCAGAAATGACAGCAGGCCTAGCATCACATAAGAAACACCTAGATTTATGCTGTAGCCATCGTAGGAATCTAAGGAATGGTGGTGATTTTGTAGTTGATGAACTAACCGACTATAGCGATTCAGCTCCATGAGTTACACCTACAGTGATTTTCAACTAGAAAGTGAAACTTTGCAGCAATGTTGCCTCATCTCCCTCTTTGTTATGCGTAAGACATGCCCATGTAAGCATCCATGTCTCCTCCCTAGCCTGAGACATTGAGTCTCGCCTTCTGATATGTGCAATTTCCCCTGGCAGCCCAGAGGATTTTATCAACCAGGGTTTTATGTGGTACAGAGAAAGCATTATTGAACTAACCCAAACACCAATCAGCCAACGTCATTTTAGAATGTTTGTGGTTTGGATTACATACAAACCTTTTTTTTATTGGTTCATTGTGTGCTTGTGAGTCCACACATCTATTCAGTATTGAAATTGCTCTGAAGATTCCCTGTTGTAGTATTACCGCCAGCCAGGGATTTCTCTGGAATGCCAACTGTTTTCCAGACAATTTATTCAAAGATATGAATCCATCCGAAATCGCGCCAAGAATCATAAACACAGTCTGGCAACTTGTCCAATGTAAATACGCATGTTGTCTCTGTTAACTTTCTTTAAGAAATAACTCCTTTTACAAACCTCACAAATCAGTCTGAGGCAGTCTGGTCCTGAGCAGAGCACATCAAATCATTGGAGTTAAGTAAGCCAGTACAACCCGAACCTCATAAAACCCAACTGAACCCACTATCTATGAATATGGGTTTTGCTATTTGATTCATTAAGCAAATGCTGTTCAGTAGTCTTTAGTGCATCTACAATGTGAGCGTCCATATTGAATAGTTTATTTGTTACTGGGTAAAAGACTGTAACGGAGCGGAGGCTGAGTGCAAACCGGTGATTCCGCGCACTGCAAGCGAGCGTCTTAGCCACAATGCAAAAGAGCCGGGCTGGTTTGCATTCATGGTTTTAGAGCTTTTATCCTCATCTGAGCTCACCGACAGGGGACAAAATCAGTAACGGCAGTGTATCAACACTGCCTGTTACATATGGTGCAGATCCTTGTTCCGCAATTTTGACAGGGGTCACTGTATAGTTTATGAGCTGTGTCACTGCTGCCAGAAGGTGATGTATTATCGATGTACTTCATTCAGTGATTTGAAATGGAGTGATGTCAAGGAAACTGCCCTTGGCACTGTATTCAGTTTCAGATGTACTGGAAGCAGATGTAGAACAGGGTGAAATAAGGAACTACCATACATAATCAGCAACAACTGGATTGTATCAAACTCCCAGCCATTTCACAAAGTCAAATAATTTATTAGGATGTACAACTTTGCCAGGATGATGCAACAGTTTCCATTGTTGTATCTATCAGAAGGAACTTGGAAAATTCTTTACCTGTAAAAATTCAGATGCAGAAGTTGGCGTATATACCCAGCATGGTTAACTGTACCCCTCTCTTGGCTAGGAGTGTTAAAACAGGATAATTGTCAGATTAATTTCTATCAAACTTACCTTTTAAATGTCTGGAACCGAAGATGCAGATATTTTTTTTTCCTCTGAAAGGTTTAAACAAGAGTTTTACAAATAGATGTAAAAAAAAAGAAACAAACAATTGTACATAACTTTATTGTTTACAAAAGATTGTTCAAAAACGTCTAAGCCCACACATTGAATCAGAGCTCCACAATGCAATCCATCCACTGCTTCTGTACTGTGCTGATTGTCTGCTGGAAAGGAAGCTTCTGTCTTTTGATTTAATGGAAATTAATTTCAAAGAGGGGAGAGAAATGGTGTATGGAGACTTGTTTTGGAGAAGCAATGTACCAAATGTAATTGCCCCTTAATTGGTAAATGCATAGGCGAGAACAGAGAGGTACGGTAAAGCTAAAACTGGTAACCTGCTAAACTGCATATTGACTGTGCAAAATTACCATGGTAAACCCTGATATAAGTGAGCTTTTGTGTCAGCCTGGGAAATGATTGAAAAGCTGTTATGGCTGTACAACACTGCCCCCCAAAGGCTAGTGCACACTAACACACTGCTAAATGCAGTTGATTTGACAGGATCAGCGCAGTTAATAGAATTCAAGCACTAATTATGCAATACTGTTTTCAACCTGATGTACTTAATTCACACCACTGAAACAGAACATTCACCAATTCATTAGCATTACAAACAGAGGCTGCATCTGATTTATATAAAGCAAATCTTAAGTGTGGTAAGAATTCCAGAGTATTGTAATCTGACTGTGGGTTCAGGTGGGGTCCTTTGAACTCTAGCACAGGAAGTAAATGGAGAATGAAAACCAAGCACTGCCCTAAGTGTATAGTTGCGGGTTTAAAAAAGAGGGGAACAAAGAAGAAAAAGGAAACGCTGGAAATTCTGCCTCTGTGTAAAATCCCTAATCCACAGCTGTGAATATTTGAACCTTTGTGCATTTCATTCCTGAGGTGTGGTAATGAAACATGGATAGTTTATGTGCAAACGGTTGTATCAGGAGATCCTTATATCCCCAATAAATAAAGATAAATAAAACTATAAAACTGTGTTCTGAGAAAAGAGGGCTTTAGTTTCTCCCTTAAGTGTTCCTTGAGATTAAGGATGTTGTACAAAGCAGTTTAACACACTACCCTGGATAAGGGAAAATGTATCCTGAAGTGTTAATACTTAATACTTACTATAGATACTAGATGTTCTATTTATTGAAGCTTGCTATTTTATTCTGCATTATGTGTTGTTGTGTATATGTTGATTTTGAGAAGTCCGTTTTACTACAATGGTCCTACTAAAGTATTAATAATTTCATTATATCTGCTTTGTGTTAGCTCAATGTTCACTTCTTGTTGACACACATACTGACAGTGCACGAAGGGGGAGGGCAAGTGTACACTACCTTGATTCGTGTCCCACACATTGACCCAACTGGTAATTGGCTTTTTCAGAGCATAGCAGTTGATGGTAAGCAAAGTCCACTTTGTCTGCACTCAGCAGTTTAAAAATGGGTTCTGGTAAAGAATAATTAACCAATTGTGACCTACCCATTACTGGTTTAACTGTGTTGATAATTTTTAATTTTATTTTAACCAGGAATGGGTTTTGCTGTGTCTTCTGTACATAACCCAACCCCCACTTTCTTCTGCAATGAGTATACAAGCATGACATGGGAAAGCCTACAGTATATATCTGCTATAAAATGTCCAGTTTGCATGAAAACAGTCATATCTAGGCTATCAAGTGCAAATTTGACAATCAATAACCTTTACCTATTTGAAGCACAAACATAACAATCGAAGAATAAAAAAGAATTCCAGAGAGCACAGAAAACAAGCTCTTCCTTTCACTGAGTATAATCATTAATGAGGAAGAAAAACTATTATCTCAGCAAGCAACGTATCACATCATCACACTTTCCATTAACCGTACTATAACTGCCAATACCTTATCCACTGTGATTGGCACATTCAGCTGCTATATAAAGCAGCAGCCTTCTTTTGATTGCTTCCAGTTTAGATTAGCTCGGCAGGTGAGATCTAGGAAAAGCACACTGACAATCTGCAAAGGGTTCTAGGTGCTGTTCACTTTGTTTTTCTGATCTGTGAGCGGCGTGCCCTTCCTAATTTGCACCAAACCCCCAGGAGAGGAGAAGCTACACTCTGACGAGTCTTGGTTGTCTTGCACGAGGCTGCAGTTGTGAAACCATCAAATTGTGAGATGCCAGAGTTTGTCAGTCCTGGGGTGGGTGTCTTCAGCACTTGGGATTATGTGGTGTTTGCAGCCCTGTTCGTAGTCTCCTCTGGGATTGGGATCTTCTTTGCAGTGAAGGAGAGGAAGAAGGCCTCCTCCAGGGAGTTCCTGGTAGGAGGGAAGCAGATGAGCTGCGTACCAGTGGCCCTGTCCCTCACCGCCAGCTTCATGTCAGCAGTGACCGTGCTGGGGGCACCTTCTGAGGTGTACCGTTTCGGGGGGGCCTTCGTCCTCTTTGGGTTTTCCTATTCCATGGTCGTCCTTTTCACAGCTGAGCTCTTCGTTCCTGTTTTCTACAGGTCTGGGATTACCAGCACCTATGAGGTAACTGCAGCTTTCAAATGCTTCACTTTATAAAGTGTCACGCAAACGTATTGGTTGAGAAGCACAGAGCTCAAATATGTCATTTCCTGTAATGTGATGCCTGAGTTCTTGACTTAAAGCTTTTCTTTCACTGTACTTAAATTGAAACTAAATAAATGGAACTCTGACATATACACACAGGTGTAATATATTCATGAGCTTCATTCCATAAACTTCATGTACACCTGTTTTTTTTTTAATTTTTTTTATTAGTACTTGGAGCTGAGGTTCAATAAGACCGTTCGCATTGCTGCTACCTTAATCTACATCATGCAAACTGTAGGTATTTCAGATGTATTCATTTTTTTAATTTACACTGATGCATGTGTGCCCACAATGACCCTCCATTAAACTGTGCGTTTGGTTCTCATTGCAGATTGTCTATACAGGAGTTGTGGTGTACGCTCCTGCTCTCGCTCTCAATCAAGGTAAGCTAATTTCTGTACTCTTTTAATGACAGGGCACTGGTATTGGGTAATGGCAATGGGTCTTTTCTTTGTGGATCTCTGTGAAATATCTCTGGTATTTTCCCTAGGGGCCAGATGTACTGTTTGTCCCTTTACTGAAACAAGGCGTTGTATTTTCAGCCACAAATTAATGTATTTTTCAGCCTGGTAATCTGGTGGCTTTCATGGACACTTAACTCATTTGGATATTAAAATAAATCTGTTTTGTGGCAGCTCTACTCCAGGACATCATAGTCATGTGAAAATATTGCACCTTTAAAGCCAAACTCCAGCGACTTTCAGAATGGCTCACAATACTGTACACACTCATTACTTCATTATTTCATACCTTTATTTCTTTGTTTCTTACAGTGACTGGCTTCAATTTGTGGGGCTCCGTATTTGCGACTGGCATTGTCTGCACCTTTTACTGTACACTGGTAAGTAAAGCAGAGCAGTGTAAAGTATAATCAATACTTTACTGGAGTTATCAGACAAACAAATCAAGCTTAACATTGCTGTCTCTTCCTAACCATTATGAGCAATGCTATTAGTCATAGCTGTGCAATGTAGTATCAATGGAAGTTCAATGGTCCCTCTCTGCTTACCGTTATGTTAAGTCCTTTATTGACTCTTGATCGTGGGTGCTTTTTTGAAAGGAGGCCTTGTCTCATTGCTAGGACGAGGCGTCAGTAATGCCAACTAGCGCTGATGGTGTGTTGTTTTTCAGGGTGGGCTGAAAGCAGTGGTGTGGACAGATGCCTTTCAGATGGTTGTGATGGTGCTGGGGTTCCTGACGGTCCTGATTCGAGGAACCATTGTTAACGGAGGAGTGACCAGTGCATGGGAGAAAGCGGAGGCAGGGTCCAGACTGGGGGTCTTTGAGTAAGATACACCACAACATGACACGTCTCAAACCGAATGCCTTCTCTTTGTAAAACTTCTTGATAACTTCAAATCTGCAAAAAATTAGCTAGTAGCTAGTGTCAAGCTATCTTAGTGGATCCACTTTCCCTTTGCAAGTTGCATGGTTTTACTTTGGTAACAACTTTACATTAAGTGTGTCTAATTACTGTTTATTTATATAGTTGTTACTTAGTAAATCTTTTTACACTATATATCTAAGTACACAATTGTATCAGAAAAGGGTTAAGGTTAGGTATAGTGTTTGGGATCAGTTTAGCGTTATATCGTGCAAAAAGATTCACACATTAAGCACGTTGTAACTATGCATAAATACATTGTAATGATGTGTAAGCACACATGTATTTACTAAGTAACTACCTTCACTTTTAATAATAATAAATAATGTGTTTTTAGAGAAGCATACTGTGTATTTAACAAGTTACTTTTGTCAGTTTTGATCCAGATCCTTTAAGACGGCACACCTTTTGGACAATAACCGTTGGGGGAACCTTCACTTGGCTGGGAATCTATGGGGTCAACCAGTCCACCATCCAACGGTGTATCTCATGCAAATCAGAGAAGCATGCTAAACTGTAAGCGATAAACCTCTAAATAACTGCAGTAAACAAGCCTCGTTGTGCTTTTGTCAAACTTTACTTACTGAGTGTTTGTCCAGGTTGAGTTTGACTTATTAAAATCAAACAGGGACTGTAGCTAAGAATTTATTACAAAGTGAATGAACGTGAATCGTCAACATACAGAAATAGACAATGCAGTCTAATTGCAGTGGTCTGCAATTAGACTGCATGGTGGTCGTGCAGTGTGTACAGTCAGTATGTATCTGTTCTGTTTCTCAGTGCACTCTATCTCAATCTCATTGGACTGTGGGTGATCCTGGTCTGTGCAGTGTTTTCAGGGCTCCTGATGTTTGCCTACTACAGAAACTGTGATCCCTGGACTGCCGGGTTCGTGTCGGCTCCTGATCAGGTACAGTACAGTGCAGTGGCTTGCGGTTTATAGTAAGACCGAAATGCTCTTAATCATTTGGAGAAAGCTTGTGCTAAACATACGGCCTAAACGCTTGTGAGGAAAGACATGGCAAACAGCATAAGCAGATGGAAAACAATCGTGCCATTAACACTGATTGGGTTTTTGGAAATTTCTGGTTTTGTGATTTATTGGACCTGCTCTAATTCTTTTTTTTTCCTTTCTTTTTTTTTCATTAAAGCTCATGCCCTACTTTGTCATGGACATACTGGGCAGCCTCCCTGGACTTCCAGGGCTGTTTGTTGCCTGTGCTTTTAGTGGCACATTAAGGTATGCATGTCTGCTGTACTCCTGTAATGTTGTATGATAGCAATGGCTCTACTGCAGCATGTTATCAAATATACAAGCAATGAGATACACACAGGAAGTGGATGCACTGCCCATGCATAGTTAGGAGGAGATCACTTTTTTCACCTTCTGTGAAAGACCCTACTGCTGTAGTTAACCTAAGTTGTCAGTACGCTGACACTTGCAAATCATGCTACTGTGATAAACCAGGTACTGTATTGCTAAACATGCAACTGATATTTCCACAGCACTGTAGCAGCCAGCATCAATGCACTCGCAACCGTGACCTATGAAGATTTAGTGAAGAATTGCTTTAAGAATCTCTCCAGCAGACTGGGCACATGGATCAGCAAGGGACTGTGTGAGTACAGCTCTGCACCTGAATCAAGCATCTATTCCATATCTATTAATGTGAATTGCATTGGGTTTGGGAGGCTCTGGCTTAAACCTCAGGTCAGAACACATGAAAGGGGTGGTGTGTGGTGCATTTGAAAGGGTTACCATCTCGTTGTTGTCTTGTTTAATCTCCCAGGTATAGTGTTTGGGGTGGCCTGCACCTCGATGGCAGTAGCTGCATCACAGATGGGTGGAGTTGTGCAGGTAAGTGACACGCTTTGGGATGACGTTGTAAGCAGAGACGGCACTTCTCAGGCACATTTGAATAAGTTGTTAGCATGTCTTCTTTAACATTGTGCTGAACATTCCTCCCAGGCTGCACTAAGCATTCACGGGATGTGTGGGGGCCCTATGCTGGGACTGTTCTCTCTGGGCATCTTGTTTCCATGGACAAACTGGAAGGTGAGTCCTTTTACAACATTAACTTTAACCCTAAACCTAACCCTAACCCTAGCTCTAGCCCTAGCCCTAACCCTAACCCTAGCCCTTAACCAAATTGCTTGAAGAGTTCAAGATGTTAATGTTTCTGTTCAATCTTTTCTTAGTCTATTCAAGCCCCATGGTTGTCACTGATATCCTGATGTATCTGTCTTTCCAGGGGGCTGCTGGGGGCCTGGTTATGGGAATTGCCATGTCTTTCTGGGTGGGAATTGGAGGATTCATTTACCCTGCGGGTCCTGACAAAGCATTTCCCTTGCCACTCAGCACCAACAGCTGCCTCCCACTGAACATCACAAACATCATAAGCACACTGGCACCCACCCCAGCCCCAGAGAGGTCAGTCTCATTTATTACCAGCATTAACACAGATTCTGAACACCACAGTAAGTCTTGTTTTGGGAAGAATCAGCAGGCTTCTACTGTACTGTTTAATAAAAGTTGCATGTTTCCATAATCGTTCCATGGTAATACTATGAGTTTGACATCATTTTTTAAAATATGCTTTACCATTCTTCACTGGGCTTTACAATCCTGCCTGTGATTTACCGTGCTTTCACTCTGCTTCTCTATGCTTTTACTGTAGAAAACTTTTATAAGGGATAACTAATTCTGTACATAACATGCCTCCCAAAACAAGCAAATATATGTACTGTATGTTTTCTGATTGTAAGCTTCTCTTTGTAGACCTGCGCTGGCAGATACCTGGTACTGCATGTCTTACCTTTACTACAGTGCTGTGGGATGGATTGCGACTGTGATCGCTGGCTTGCTGATAACCTCAGTAACAGGTATGCAACAGGATCGTCTGTTTGTTACTGGAGAAGTGAGCGCCAGTGTACACTGTAGATAGCTCTGCTTGCCTGGCATGGTTGGCATGTAAAAGATTTTGCACACCCCTAATAAAGCGAATGTGTTTGCTAGGTCCTAACCGTGGTGAAGACGTGAACCCAGTCCTGATACGTCCAGTCTGCAACCTGCTCTGTTTCTGGTCTGAGAAATACAAAAAGATGTGCTGGTGTGGGGTTCAGCACGATGCAGACTGCATGGTAAGCCCAACATAGAGAAGTGCTGCGTCTGCAAGCGTATTGCACTTATGAACAGCATTTATTGTTATGGACTTTAGCTCTGAGCTCAAAGCTGTCCAATGAGCACATAATGTCCTGCCTTGCACAATCTCGTGTTTCATTCTTTATTGTCTATATGAATCAGTAGCTGATTGTGCAGATAGCACAGGTCTTGGTTGTTGTTACTGAAGCTTATTTTGTTTGACAGGAATTTCACGATAACGGTGCCTTTTCAATGAAACCAGAAACATCTACGAATAAAGAGCCACAGAACGGTTTAAACAAAGACCCTGAGAACACCATGCCTGGTTACAACCCGGAAGAGAAGTCCTACAGCAACGCAGGGCTGTCGAAGGACACATATTTCTAATCATCCAACAGTCTACTGATGACAGCTGACTTTAAAGCAAATCTGTTTCGTCAGTGCTAGAAAAATGTTTACTTGGAACACTTTAAAAGGAATGTACTGAGGATATTGCAATGTTTAAGAAGGGATCGCAAACCTTGTACTACTGCTTGTTGTTATTGAAATGCAAGCAGTGGATATAGTATTCAGGTTATGTGCGTTAATAGCATTGTAACTCACTAGGATTCACCTGTTGTAAACATGATAAAGGTGGCTCAGTTTGGTCTGGGCTCTGCACTATTGACTTCCTGTGGTTTGGGCCCATTTCAAACCCAGCTATTAAAAACGCCAATCAACAATATATTAAAACTTTTTTTTATAAAGACACTAAAAGAATGTAAGTAAAAGAGGGTACATTTTTATACTTTCTATGGTGCAGCATACTTTCTATGCTGCTCTTTTTAGTGCTAAACAGACTTGGCAGTCCTAAATGATTTAATTTGTTAAGCAATATCTGTGTAATAAAACTTAAAATAAAAACAGATAACAGCTTCCTGTATTTCGTCAATAATGAATACTGTCTGTTACCAATGTCCAACAATAGCCTATATTTCTATTTGAATATCTGTACTGCTAAACATTAACAGTGTTAGATTTAACGGACATTCTCATATACAGTCACAAACACCACACCATAAAGATACAATCATTGCTTTATTACAGAAAAAGTGATATCCAAATCTGTATGGTACAGTTAAGTAGTTACAATTTTTACATGTAAACATGAATGAAGTAAACAATGGTCAGTAAATGTACATCTTATAAGAACATGCATATAGACGCCTGATAGTAAAAACCCTAATCCACTGTGCTTATCTACAAAATCTTGATCGGAAAAGCCCTGGAACAGACATAGAACTCATTGGGGTGTCTTTGTGTTGGGGGATCTGGGTCATACCCTCTCAATGTCATAAGCTTCAGTATGTGAAACAGTCCCCCACCACCACCTCCACAGTGATTGGGGAGGAGTGAAAACAGTACTCAATAGTGCTTATGGTAATGGCTTTTAAATTGCTAGCAAGGATACACAGGTTTAGAAAAGCACTGTTCACTAGGATAAGGGCGGGGGGGGCTAATTTACAGCAGGGTGGGGTCAGTTCTTTTGCAGAAATCACATCAAGCAATGCTGTAGTTAAAAGGCTATGTGCCACCAATATCTCAAAGTTAATGGAGGATCATCGTGCAAAATGTGGGTGAGACTGCAGCACAGCACACCACTAAGCAGCACAGGAACACAGAGAAAGGTAAAATAGCACCCCCTGCTGTTTGGACTTTAAACTTCCATTGAATTACATTAAACACAAGGAACTACAGTAGTTTCATTTAGTGAGCACAAAATGATGGGAATTGATCATGCCTGACAACCCCCTCTCCCCCCTCTCCCTACCAAAAATCTGGAGCAATGAAAATTTAATTTTCATTCAAGAGTAGAGGCGTTTTGCATATTTATTACAATTAAATATTTGGTCCGAATACAAAAATATATATTCAATATATGCATTCATGTTTTTTTGTTTTTTTTTGTAATATTTTTTAAATATTTTAATATATATTTGTATATTGAATTAAATAATTCAAATTATTATGGTATACTATTTTCTCCTATTCTAGGGCTGCATAATAATCTCTAAATCTGATTTTACTCTAATAAATTAAATAATAATAATAATAATAATAATAATAATAATAATAATAATAATAATAATAATAATAATAATAATAATAATAATAATTTGTTTCAGTAGGAAGATTTTCCTTTTGGTTGAAGCTTCTTTCAATTTCTGTTTGCACTACTCTCTGCATGCAGTGTATGGTTCAGTTTTCATTTGCAAAAGGGGCTTCCACTAATGTAAACCATTGGGGCATTGACTATTAATAACATGGACTCATTCATAATATGACCGGACATGACCATCTGAATGTTTGCAGTTGTGCTGACCATAGCAGGACTTTTTTTTTTTTTGCACATGCTTTTTTTTAGTTGAATTATTTTAAGAGAGACGGCATGCTAATAAGGCTTTTTCTTTTGCAGAATTCACAAACGCATCTAAGGCATGCAAACGTGGTTTGAAAAAAAGCTAGGTGCTCAATACATTTTGTTTAAGGGTTTAGAAAATACATTTTGCAGCAATCTGTCTTTCTCTCTTTCATTATAATCAGAAAAGCTTGCATGCTGCATGACATGTAAAGTCCATAACCAGTTTGGAGAAGCCCTGAACCAGTCAAGGCAGATATTTTGTTTTCCACACACAGCAATTAAACTACTACTTATTTGTTTTTGATACAGCAGGCAAACACATGTGCATAGTCATTTATATGAGTGGTCTGCTAAAATGCACCGAATATGACACACCATAGAACTAAAACACCATGTAACGGTAACTTTTAGAAGTCTGTTATATGGGCAAACCCCCTGTATGGAAATGGGAAGATCACTCTATGGTGCAGTTTGCTGCGTCTAAGCTTGAGACTTTTTTTTGGTTGAAACAGGTGTATGTCCTCACTGTGTATTCTCTGGTTACCGATTTTGAGAAAATACAAAGTTTTGAATTGTTTAAAAAAAAAAAAAACTATTGTCAGTAAGAGTCTAGTACTGTAGACAACAGGAGAAGGCTGAAATATAATAACGTCAGCATTGTTTTTAACAAGGTACAGACATCCCCTCTTCTAAATGTAACATTGAGGATGCATTACAGAGGCTGCTATTTAACAGTTGCTGCAACGATATGCTTTTCTTAGTGGACGGATCTTTAGTAAGGCAAGACTCATGATTTTCAGCCAAAAGAGTAGAAAACCCCAGGCCTGAAGGCAAACCGTGAATTTGACAAATGCATGTACTGTACACCTGAATGACATGCCATCCTGGGAGCAGAGAAAGATTTCTAAGTAATCTTCCCATTCCTACTGTACATCCTTTGAAAAAGACCACCTTCATCGCGCCTTGATTCTGTTTCCGAATGAATCCAGCCAGGAGACTTTCTCGGTCACAGCTGGTAACAAACACTATATAATGGTTCAGACAAGAAAACAGTATTTAATCAGAATCATTATCAAGCTGAATGCAGGTATAACTTAAACTCAAGAACTATCTGCTGCACATGCATTGGATTTTAACCGACTCAAAGAAAAAAAAGAACTGTACATCACCACAAAAATAACATATGTGCTTCTTTGTGTTCATACACAATATATATATATATATATATATATATATATATATATATATATATATATATATGCATGGAAACAAAAAAGCTGATTTCCATTTTTAATCATTACTAAATCAGATGTTACTGTGTGCTGTAATACAAGTCTTTGGGTCTTTTTAAACAGCTGCATTTTTTTCCATGTTGTAAATGAAATGAAAAGGATATAATGTTGATGTACAGTCCTTGATCTGCATAGTATACATTAAGATTGCACTCATTACCCTTCGCAGCGCTCAGATTGCACAAACAGGACAAGTCCTGAGGGACCAAGCTTATGGGAGAGCTAGCATCAAACACCTGGCCATTAGTGCAATGTGAAGTCAAAGCGTCTAAACAGCTTACAAACGGGTTCCTTTATTATTATTAATTTTTACATTGTTTGGCTAATTGTCATACTGCTTCATTTATACCAAGTGACTGTTTCTAACACACTAATGCTCATTACAAGGCATGATTTTCAGTACAAACTGTATATATGTTTCGTTTCTCAAAAACACACATCGGCAATAAAATAAAATCCTCCAGTCTCCGTATTGTCTTCCGTGTCATGCTCGGTTAATCATCCCTGTTTTGGATGCACTCTTGATCGGACGTGAATGTGGTTTCCAAGATCAGATTCCAGCTCTTCTTTCTCTTCTCCAATGCTGTTCGAGTCCTGTGCTGTTCACGTGCGGGTGCAATGCTAAGGCCATTCGTGGTGGTAGCGCTTGCCGTTCTTCTTTCTCTCCTTCTGTAGGTGCTCCAGCTCTGCCTCATACATCATCTCCTGGAGCAAGTACTTCTCCCGCCTCATTCGGTCACACAGGTCTTTGGGCATGTCTGGGATTAGGTAGGCAATGAAGGATTTTATCCCAAACACCAGGTGCTAAGGAGAAATAAACATAAGAATACAAAAAAGAAACCTTTTCAAAGGGTTGGAATTTAAAAAAAAAAAAAAAAACACAACATACTGGACAACCAGAAATGTTTTTTAGGGCCTTCTCTTTTCCTGCAACCCATATATATATATTTTTTTTGTTGTCATTCTCATATAATTATTTCATGGTATTATTGAAGTAAAATCAGCTGTTTTGTAATCCTGTTAAATAAACAGTAAAGGAACGCAAACAGCCATTAACTGCTGACCTCAAAGACGATAATGAAAGCAAGGCGGGCTGCCAGCACGTGCCAGAACTGCAGAGTGAAATCATAGGGTGGGGAACCCCAGGGCGGAGCCCGGTAGTCCCGATACCTGCAATGACACATCATGACATCACATTTAACCAATCGCATTGCTGCCATTCCAGGACAGCAAGCACTGCCATCGTAGATCGCATTATGCAAAGTACAGAATGCAAAAATTGAATGTTATCAACCAGTACAAACCAGATGTGGTACCATACATAACACCAGGCAGCAGACATACATACCTGCAATAGCCTGAATTTCCATTGCCCAGCTCCGCCATGTTGAACCATGATAAACTGCTGTTCACATAGCCTCTCAAACACCTGGAGAAATAGCGCCAGTGAGATGGGCACAGACATCACACACAATAACAGCAGTGAGAAGAATAGGTGCTACAAGAGATTCAATGGATTGGTAGAACTTGTTTTCCTTACTTTTCATGCCTGTAGCCCTGGTCCACACAGGGCCCGTATTTGAATGCATAGACGAATCGAGGGATGTAGTCTGACGTAATGGCTATCACAAACGCATTGGTAATCACGGCTAGGACTCCTATCCCTTCAAGAATTCCATACCAGATACCTGGAAAACAATGGGATCAGGCTTTAGTGGGACCCAAATGTCATGCCTTGGATTGTCAGGGGCTACAGCCCAGGAAGTCAATTTCACTCCAACAATAGAACTATGCAAAGACAGGCATGATATTCTGGGTAGTTGTCACCCATGTCAAGTCATGATCTCAGTATGCTGGGAGATCTCGGGGGGGGGTGGAGTGTGGGCTCACCTATGTCCCTAGCCCTGGCTGGCATTGGTCGTCTCCACTGTGTGACAAACTTGTAGGCATCCAGCCGGATTTCAATGATGTTGTTGAGCAGAGCCAGCAGAGGCGCCAAGGGGAAGGCTGCCACGAAGATCGTGGTGAAACCGAACTGCAACACTGGAGAAAAAAATACAATAAAAAAGAAATAGCCCGGTTATAAAACATGGGAAATCGTTTTTTAACTGTGTGAAGCTGTGTGTTATACAATACATATAGCACCCGTGCAATACATCAATATATAGGTCAGATATAGGGCATTTATATATTGCATTTTCTGTATCAGCCAAATAAAAGGAAACAAATAAATAAAAGGTAAAAAAGACATTTAGGAAATCAGATTTACAGAAAGCAAGCTGAAGAAAGCAACACTACCTATCCATCTATTTTATTATAGTCTTTCTGGACATTTCTCCTTGATGTATTAAAAGCAGGGTTTATAAAGCGTGATGAGCACCACTTGGTGGCGGAATTTCTGTATCCGTCAGTGTTACTATCAGTGTTACTATCGGACATGCACACAGAAGTATTGCATCATGTGCCTGCAGAGAGACACATTCGGCATCGCAGCGCATCAATACAGTGAAAACAGCATCAGCATGCCTTACCCATTTCCAAGTACTCATCCACCAGGCCGTGTGGATTCATGGGCAGCAGGTTCCAGTCCTCATCCCACTGCGGTAGAATCCCTTTGTTTTCCATGCTCTGCCTGGGACTCCCCTTCTTAATCTTCCTCCGAGACCACCAGTTCTGCAGCAGCCTAGACCAAAACAAATACATGTCACTTACCTTCCTGTACCTTTCATTTGCCAAGGTGAGCTGTACAGTGTTTCTCAAATGCGCCCCTCTCCTAATCAACAGTACAGCGGTGCTGGGAATGGTAACTGCTCTGCAGGTTTCATTCAGGCCACTTCACTACTGAAGTCCTGGTTTCGGAAGCTTGAATGCTCTGTTCTTCTTACTGCTTCCCTTGTGTTTATATTCCCTTCTATTGGCTGGTATACATTAGTATAGTGTATGCCCCATGGAAAGAGTTGGTAAGTGTTTCACTCAATATATTGGCTTGAGACCCACCATATTAACTCATACAGCACAGTTGTCTACTGACCTGCAGAGTTGAACCACTGGATCAGTTACACAGCGGATGATTACATAAGAATTGAGAAAGTTACATATATTGGAGTGCCTTGATTCCCTCTTCACTTTCCTGATGTTATACACTCATGCTTGTGTCAGCGTGTGCTGCTCAGGTTCAGACTGGTGCCTCTGTTACTTACGGATAACCGAGCTCCATAAAATTGTTCCAGATTTGCTTTAAAACCATGATGATGCCCATCTGCATACAGAGGTCTATTAAGCAGCCACTAGGATGACACTAAAAACAAAACAAAAACAAACAAAAACCCCACATGCATTAAAAAAAAGAAAATCGTATTGAAATGTTTTCAAATGTGTTTTCCGTCTGGCAAAATGATATTAACTATGTTCCAAAGGTTATAGTAATGGCACAAACGCCAGAAAAAAAATCCACTGGTTACAAGAAAATAGCCTTCTCTTTTTTTTTTTTCAATGTTTTTTTTAATTTCGAACAAGGAAAAGGAAATAAGGCAGGGGTGTCCAAAGCTGGCTCTTCCACTCCTGGTCTTTGTTCCAACCCTGTTCTAAATTGTTTAATTGAACCGATTAAACCTCCATCCAGACCGTGAAGTGGCTCATTATCTCATTCTACCTGTTAAACCTGGACTGGAATAGCCCCTCAGGACCGTGATTGGACAGCCCTGCTCTAAGGAATGGTGTAGGTATTTTGTAGAACGAATTAAATGAAAAACACATCATATGACAAATTGCTTACCTCTTCTAACCTCCATCTCTCAAACAGTTTGTTATATTTCCCCGGCCGACCGGCAAACCTAGGAAACACAAAGCAAGACAAGCATGACTGATTTCATACATTTGTATTTTCCTGTAACTGAATAGCACCTTTCTTGTGCCATCTGCTGTCAGTAAATTGCTCAAAGCTCGCCTCTGGTAAGGTGGTGTGCAGTGGCTACGAATTACATTTATTTTAATTTATTATTCATTTATTTTCATATTAATGCCCTGTAAGCTGGTACAAATTAATAAAGCAAAGCGATGTTTCAGGCAGGAAACTCACTTTTAACTTGAAATAAAATCACGTAAACATCAAGCATATTTTAGCCGCTTCCAATAGAACAAATCGTCAGTCGAATCACTAGTATCTTATTTGTCATTCAATAAACAATACGATCGGCAATGAATGGATTTGTATCTTACCTCAATCCATTACGTCCCCCCTTTTTGGCTTCGTCTAACAGGGGACGGCAGCTATCCTGCCCCCCTGCCTATGGCTTCCCTACAGTCAGCCTCTCCATTTATCTGTGAGCTAATTTAAGGGCAGGGGTACTTCGAAAGGCGAGGCCAAAGACCAATGAATGTAATGTGAAAATATGTATAATGTAGTAGTGTTGTCGAAATCAATATCACATGAGTTTCCTGACTGAACTTAATTGATAGGCCACTTTTAACACAACTCAATAAGGGAATTTTGACAAATCTAGTCTGCTGTGCTTTCAAGAAGTCTTGCATTCTGAATGCTCCTTCAAAACCATTAACCAATCAGTCAGCAAACTTTCACAGTGAATGTTTTTGCAAACATAACTTGCCAATTCAGACTCTGAAACAGTTTGATACGTTCCAATTATTACTGTGAGCTTAGCAGGATATACAGAGAAGCTCAAAGCAAAACAAAAAAAAAATGACTTGATTTGTTGCAGCAATTCCTACTGAAGACAGCTTTCACAGTTTTATGCAAGTACATAGCAAGTCTATTATATTTTGTTGCTTTATCATTTTTTATGCTTGTACAGAAATCAGTAGGAGAAACAACAAACCAAACTGAAATACATTCCCTTTAGGATATTCCGATCAATTTCATTAACTTTGGCATTAAGACTATTACCTACCTTCCCAGGAAGAAAGCAATATAAAAGATGGAGCTGTTCAAGTTAACAAACTGGAACAAGAACATTTTGAGAGCAAAGCTGTTCTCCCATTCCGATTCCGTACGGGGGTGCTCTGAATAGACAGAAAGATGAGTTATTCCATTTCATTTACACTATAAGAAACGTATTACTTGTTTTTGTATTTGTAAAGAAGCAGGTGCCCGCTTACCTAAATTTGTAAGGAGGTATGCAACTTTTTCATATACCTTAAAAAATAATAAAAAGAGAAAAAAGCCAATGTGAATAGGAATTCAAGTGAAAAACATATTACTGGAAACAGTTTATATACAGATATTGTACGTGATGTTATTGTCTCTCTTTGATTCCAAATGGACTTAGCTAAAAAAGAATATAATGTATTTTTTCTAGTTGTTACAATGCTATGCTTTGCAATAAAGGAAGGTATTAACATTTACTATGCTTTACTATGCTTATGTCTGCTTTACCATGCTTTGACTGTGTTTTAACAGTTATAATTCACTACACTGTTTCAACACACGATTAGTGAGCCTCTCTGAAACAATGCTTTGCTGTGCAATGCACACACACCACCCAGGAGTTCTGCAGTGGAAACGCACCACGTTGAGTGACATGATGATCATGAAGTTGATGCAGACTCCGGTTCCCGACGTCGCAAACTGCCAGTTCTTCTTGACAAACTCCCATTCGAACGAGGCAAACTGCTCCTTGGCGACCAGCCGGTACACAACCACTGCGAACACTGCGGTGAGCACGAGGGAAATCTGCAGACAGACCGACAGAGATTACATTCAAACAAGACATGATGTGCACCGTCAAACCTGTATCACAGAGACAGAGAAAGACCTGTGTGTGCATGTATGAATCCCTGTGTGTGTGTGTTTGTGTGTGTATATATATATCTCAATCATTTCATACAGTATATTAAAAGCAAAAGCGCCCCCCCTCAAAAAAAAAATATTTCAAGGTCTCTCTAAAATAGCTAAAAATAAGCACCGATAATTTTAATTAATAAAAACAAAAAAACAGACGCCCTAATATAAGAGCCCCTTTGACCAAGAATCCAGACACTGTACAAATGAAAACATTTAGTGAATGCAGTTATTGAACGGTCCACTAGAGGGAACTATTACTGCATTTACATGAACTGTGCCATTGGAGATAATGTGATGCAATGAAAAAAAAAAATATCATGTGGTGGCACTGCCAAAAAATATTTAAGATGCTGGATTAATATTTAATTTGGATCCTGTCTGCTGTCAAGCTGCTGATAGTTTCTGACGCCTCATTCAATTTGCAATGTCACCTTGCAATGTTACATTCAGCCAGCACTTAGCAGCCTGATTCCTGGTTCATACCATGAGGAATATTCCTGAGACAGAGACCATGAGGCGGCTCAGCTTGTCCGTGAAGGGCTGGAAGGGCTCCGGCTTCCCGGTGATGGGATTGACTCGCTCCACCTTGGAATACTTGGCTTCAAACTGGGGCCGTAGCTCCTCCTGCAGAAGGACAGCATAGACGAAATCAATATGCAGCTTTGTGATGGTTCATGGGTCTCCCTAACACCGGAACATTACGGGATTATTTTAATGCCTTGCTGTGTTGAGCTCAACATTTCGGTATGTTTGATAAATTCAACATTGTATGAAACCAACTGCAGTGTTTTTATTCTTTTTTCTTTATGTCTATATTACAAAATATCATCACTATTCACCTGGCAGGGAAGCATTGTTCCTGTAAATTTCTTTTTTTTTTTTGCTTTCCATTTCTCCTGTCACTTTAAGACGTTTTTATTATAGACTTCACACCATTATTGAACTGCAATGCACAGATCAAACCATTTACAAAACGGAACATTTTGCTGCAATTCTTTCCCGTTCTTTTTTGCAGCTTATGACCTCTGGCGGATCTAGGGAGTGGATAATTCCTCTACCCCTTTATAAAGATGTAATTTCGTAAGACATGTTAATTACCGACGTAAAATCTGTTTATGGCGGAAACACTTCACATTATTAAGTGCCAAGCTTTCGAATGCAATTACATTTTAATAACAATTCTTATTAACACTACACTAACGCTTTAGAAATCAAATTGGAAGTCTTACATCACAATCACGGCATGTACATTTTTTTCAGTTCTTTTAGAACTGAAAACATAACCCTATGCCCTTTGTCTGTGTCCAGGACTGATAATTGCACCCATTTCATTTACAACATTATCTCTGTATATGACTCAGACTTGCTCAGTCAACAACCATCCCACTCTAATAAGGAATAAGACGATGTTTGCATTCCAAGTACATTTACATCATTGTCATCATCATATAAGGAACAATATTCACATAATCTAATTCTAGTAGGTTTCCTATTGAAGTGCTAAACCACAAGAGTGCTACAGAGTACATGACTGAATAAATGACTTACTGGAAGCATTTCTTACTAATATAATATCACTCATTGCTACTACATTATTGTTATCATGCTCCTTATCGAATGCCTTCTCTTCTTCCTCAGAAGAAAAAAAAAAGAAATCCCGGGGCCACCTCGACTTTGTGTAACGAAACTGGTTTTAAAAAGCTGACGCCAGAGAATTGAACGTTTACAGCCTTAATAACTACAGTCTGCCGTAGGTAATGGATGACTGTAGGACAATTTATAGAAAACAGACAATCACCATGTACTGTAATGAAATAAATATAATAATAAAACCATCAGGCAGTTATAAATGACCATCTCATTACAAGCAGAGCTGTAGCCTTGTTATCATTAATATAATGCATTGATCTTGAATGCATCTGCTACAGTGCACTGTACAGGGGCTTGGCTATTAGTCTCAACATGTGATACAAGTAGGGCTTAGTTTGTTGTAGTACAGTGAAACGTTAGTCAAAACATTAGGAGAGCTAATTAGAGAACATTTAAAAAATCTGACTATTCATTAGGTGATTTATATAAGAGAACAAATTAACTTTTTATAGTACAAGACATTAAATGGCACACGTACAGTGCCGTAATTCTACTGTAGGAGGGCAGGGGACAGTATTTATCATGTTATGTCACCTGTTATTAAGGACCTCGTTCAGATAATTCCTTGAGTAGTCATTATAACCAAGCTTGACTGGATATTTTCAATTTTCCAAAACGTTAAATCTCTAAACAGAAAATGAATCATACAACCTGCCTTTAAAACACCCATGGGCCAAGGCCAGGTTAAGCCTTTATGCATGGCAAAGTACTTCCTTCAAGCTTACCTCCTCTTCTTCCCAGTCAGTGAGGTCCCAGTCATAAGTGAGTTCTGCCCGTCGCCTTTTCCAAAACTCCAGAAACACGGTGGCTGTAAAACAACAGAAAGCAGACACTTCTGTCTCACAGATGACATTTTTATGAGAATGGAATCCCTCAGATGCATCATCTAATATATGTTTCAAGTCACTGCACTCACGATGGGCAGCAAGTGCTCCTCCACAAGCCACACAGACAAGCTGCCACTGCCATGTTGAAGCTACAGCAAATCACTTTTTCACGATTGATATATGCATCTTTTAAAATCTTCTTGAAGGCTCAGAGGTAGCTAATGCCTTTTTTAATCACTGCGTATGCACATTATAAACAGATTACTCAGGTATATTTGTGTTTTTTGCTGTTTCGCACAGCATGCATTCATTGCATCCTTTTGTGCTGGTAGGTGTGGGTGCATTCTGTTGGTTTCCAAGCAACCGTCTGTTTCTTAGCTTTAGATATTGATGACGTAAAGGTACTGACAGTTTCTGTAACTGTGTTTTAGGCAAACACCCCGTTTTGTTTCAGTATGTCTCAGATGCTGCCATGAATTGTCTACAATACAAATCTTAAAGGAATGGATTCTGCCTTGTAGCTTGTGGCAGACTGCTGTTATAGTTGTAGAATGTATTTGCCTTTTGCTGACAGTCATATCCATATTATTTTACCTAGTCAAAGATTAGCGCTAATCTAGGTCAGTGGGGATGCCCTTTACTCTACCCTGGAACGTTTTCCTGTTTGAATGCATTTCGAGGTGAAACAGTGGATTGTGAGTATGCAACAACACTGCTCTTTCCACCGGGCATGTACTTCCCCCTCTCTGGCAGGGCAGCAGATTTGTATAAAAAAAAAAAACTTTAAAATTGAAACAGTAATAATAATAATAATAATAATAATAATAATAATAATAATAATAATAATAGCCAACAAGGTAAAGGTAAATATTTGTTTAATAGTGAGATGGGATTTCATGATTTCTGTGGCATTTGTTGTATAATAACTGAAGAGAAAAAAGACCAGTTTTGAACTTTAAAAAATATTATGCTTCATTGTGAAATATCTTATTTTTAGACCATGAATATGCATGGTTAAAGCAATTCCTCCCAGTTCTTAAAATCTGAAGCACACAGTGGAGGTGTGCCATTTTCAAGAGGAACTAACCAGTTACTAGTGTTCACAAACTCAATACAATGAAATGAAACAATGTAACACATGAAGGTGTGTCAAGGCTGCGAGAATCTGCTAGTGATCATGTGATCCGATTTGAAAAAAGCCTGAAGGTTCAAATCACACAACAGGAAACTTACTCAATCATAAACTTCAGAGCTATTGTTTCCAAGGCTACTGCAAAGACCTTCAAAGACCCCAAAACACTCCTGATAGCGTACTGTACATACCAAAATGTGTTAAAGGAAGAGTCCTTAATGATTAAAAAATAAAAATAATAATAATTTTGCAATATCAGTTTTATAGGCTTTTCAGATTTGTCCCCATAAATATGCCTTAGTTATAATCAATCACTTACCTTGATTTATAATACAGAAGATGACTATGATTTTTTTTTTTATCATCCTTTTACTATGCTGGTTTCCTGCTCTTTTATTATTATTAATTATTTCTTAGCAGACACCCTTATCCAGGGCGACTTACAATCGTAATCAAATATACATTTCAAGAATCACAGTACAAGTATTAATACAATTAAGAGCAAGATAAAATACAGTTGATGACGTAAAGGTATGTTTTGCAAGAGAGTGGAGGGAAGGAGATGAGTGAAGTTCAAAACAATTACTGCTATTTCTCTTAAAAGAGAAAGGCATGTCTCTTGTAGTCAAATGACGTAAATTAACGATCTTGAGGGTTTTCTTTAGATCTGATATACAGCGTACAACGGGGTTTGGATGAAAAATGGTCACAAACAGCAACACACCAGCAATCTCACATTCTTAAAGTGCCATTTATGAAGCATCTCCAAGTGAAGTGCAATGCAGTAGTTGCAGACATATAGGTGTGTTTAGTGAGGTTAGGAAGTGCAGAATCAGTATGGGTCCATCAATGTTAATTGTGCCATTTACACAAACGCGTGTGCTAAATACTGCAGGTGCTTCAATTTTGTCTCTAACCCCTGTTCTGTGCACAGACCCCCACAAAATTTCCTCTTGGATTATGATGTGTAAGCTGTGATGAGCACGATCTAACTGAGAAGTGGCCAATTATTCTCACCAATGACAAGCCCCCGTCAGGAAAATCCAGGACGTGACATCGTCGCCCAGTTCTAGGTTCTCATAAACAGCTATAGAGATATTAAGTTCCACATGACTCCCAAGAGGCAACTCAGGTGGAATATACATTTCCCAGCATGCCCTGAGGCCACCACTCACACATGACCATTGTTTAAAAGATGAAAAAGATACTATGACACAGCAGCAGCAGCCTTAAAAATAACCATGCAGATTGGATTTCCAAATATAGCTGTTATGTATTCACACAGGTTACAAAGTGGCCAGGATATGATTTTACAAAGCTGACAGCAAAGAAATTAGATCCCTGCTCACTGATTAGTGTAGATGCAGCCAGGCTCTGGAGGTATAGGAAAAGAAATCAGGTAATTCCAGTTCTCAGGCTCTCTTACGAATATCAAGCCTCACCTGCTTGTTCTCTCCAGTCTTAATCAAAACAGTTTCGGTTTGACACACTTTCTCTGTTGCAACTGTAAGCAGGGCTCCCTGGGAATCAAGCTAGATTGCAGCTGCCTTTCTACAGATCAGAAGCACAAGGTAAGTGTTTGCTATTCTGTATGATATGACAAAGACATATTCCACACTTTATTCTTATGAAATGCTTCATCAAATTGAATTCATCATGTACTGGACAGTGCAGCGCAGGCACATGTTTTAAAGGCTGACCAAAAGTTTACAACACTATACTGTAGGTGTATCTTTATTTATCGATACGTTAGCAGCAGAGTACCTGGGTAATCTGTTTGTCCAGGTTACATGGTAACAAACTCAACCTGTATCTCGGCTATCAGTACCATTCATTAAATTAGAAGGATGGTACGACGATATGAGTCATGAATAATCAAGGTGTATAGAATTGTTTCTTTTTTTATACTTTCAATGCAGCTTAAATCCACACTCAGAACTAAAGCATTTACAATAGCGCAGTGCTAAGTTGGCAGTGTTTTATTTTTATTTTATATCACAGTTTTTAAATGAAGTTTTGTTTTTTTTCTTACAACTGTTTTGCTTTCCACTTCCATTTCCTACCACCATTTTCAATGTTTATTTCCCTGCCAATCACGTCCCGACTGTCATTTGTGCTTCCTACTGGTCTCCGCTACCGACAACACTCCTGCCTTACTTAACTTTTGTTTCGTTTCTTTCTTAGTCATGACTTGCTAAAGGTTTCATTCCAAATGAAAGTGCCCGTGGAGCTATGCAGGCCCTCTGTACAACCGCTATTGCCTCTGTTGAATTAAACAACTCTGACACAACATCCTCTGTATAGTAAAATACTCCATGCCATGCAGCAAATATTGTCTTGAGTTCAGCATTGGTAACATTGATGTATTTCCGAGTTTAACAGTTAGACATCGAGAGATATTTAGATTCTATTATATATATATTCTATTATATATATATATATATATATATAGAAGAGCATTACATCATGTAAGAATAAATCATAGATTTGAATGTAAACAATAACAAGTAGTTGTCATGCCGTCAAAAACCTATAAATACCTCCAATGTTTTGATTCAAACACAGGCTCCCTTGAGAAAGATATGTGCAACATATCGAAACGTTGGGCAGCTGGCTCTTTGAGCTAAAATATATATATATATATATATATATATATATATATATATATATATATATATATATAGGGATGTCCAACGTGTTTAAGTGATCAAGCATAATTTGGTCTGGGTTTACTGTACATAATAGCTCATGTTTTAATCAAGGTACTTGTTGAGGTGAGCCCTGGACTAACATGCTGAATGGCAGACTGAATCGTGTTATTACTTATTTAACACATTTTAGCAAATCTGGTTACGTAAACAAGTCATCTATTTAAGTACGCTCATTTTGACAGTCAAGTGAAGCTGACAGTTCAAGCAACATGGCTTGCTTTTCCTTTAGACACAAGGTGGGGCAAACCAGAACAGCCAGATTTTTTTGAGTAATTTACAGATTCCGGAAATACAGTGAATGCATTCTCCACCCCAAGCATTGTCTGGGCGTCTCTGGGACCTACGTACTCTATATGGAATTCAGTAGAGAGGACAAGGGTTAAACCGAGCTGGTCTTTAAATAACTCATTCTGTTTAACAGGTTCTGTGCTGTGAGGGGTTGTGTTAAAAGGTATTGATAAGAGAAAGATACTGTACATTTGGATGTGGAGCGAGACTTATATCTGTATTCAAGAGTGACATAGATGGTAGTTTAACCCACCCATGCCCAGTCATCCCCTGGCTTCTCAGTTGAAACTGCAAGGGAAGGTTATAGTTGTCGCCAGATGGTTATGTTTCCATAAATGGTGCCCAAACGGTTTCCTGAGTACTTTCAATCAATAATTGCCTTTGGTGCATTGACGAGATTCTGTATAATCATTACGCAATGACAAGGGTGAGATTCTGTATAATCCTTAGGCATTGACAAGGAAGAGTGCAGAAAAAAAAAAGTTTTGGCAGGTAGTCTCTGACGGATATGAGACAGCAAAAAAAAAAAAACACCTGCTCTTACAATGTGCTCCTACCGCTGATCCTCTTGTTCAGAAATATATTGTTTGATGTATTATTTACAACATGGCATATTCAATATTGTACTGTGTGTTTGTTTTTGTGTTCTTACTGCGTGTTTTATTGTAAACTGGCAGCCAACACCCACACAAATACAACATGATGCTGCTAACATATTTCTATTGAGAGTCAATACAGGCCAGGCCCCTTGTTGAACCAAGTATGCACACTCACAGCTAACCTGGAGAAATATAATCAGAATTAGGCTGCGAGCCTGGAAATCAAATCATGCTGTGTTATTGCAACACCAGGTTATATTTTAATCATGAATGATGTTTCTTATTATTTATTAAAGATCCCTGCAAAAAGATACCTTTAATATATATCATACGACCTACACATGCCCTTGATCCCCACCAGGGTTGGGGTCAATTCCTGTTTTTCAATTTCTTTTTTAAATCGTGGTCCAGTGGTTAAAGAAAGGTGCTTGTAACCAGGAGGTCCCCGGTTCAAATCCCACCTCAGCCACTGACTCATTGTGTGACCCTGAGCAAGTCACTTCACCTCCTTGTGCTCCGTCTTTCGGGTGAGATGTAATTGTAAGTGACTCTGCAGCTGATGCATAGTTCACACAGCATACAGTCACCTTGGATAAAGGCGTCTGCAAAATAAACAAATAATAATAATAATAATAATAATAATAATAATAATAATAATAATAATAATAATAATAATAATAATAATAAATCAATTCCCAATTCCAATTTCTTTAAAGGAAATGATATTTTAGAGACAACATCATTGAAGTAATGTGTTGACATTCTTGTGTGTTCATTTTTTATGAAGACAAGCTGTGAACAATCTCTCAACACACTTGAAGTTAATATTTTTGTTTCTTTTTTAGGTTCTTGAAAGAGAGACTATTGCTCCCAGTAAATATGGCTTTTCCCTTGACACTTATTACTGCAGTGCTTTCGATCTTTACCCTTCAAGGGGCCACACAATTCCAGAGTTCAACCTCCCCCCCCGTTGTTATATTGACCAACAATCCTACTATTGCTATAGCCGTAGAAACCTCTTCTACAAAACCACTCCAGGACACAGTCCCACCAGCATCACCAACAGAAGTTGAACCTCAACATGCTTCAACCACGGAGAGAACAACCAGTTCCGAAAATTCATTTTCCACCACAGGATCCACAACGGAGTCAATAACAGCCCTTACTGTAGCCACTGAGATAACAACCCCTACCCCAGCCACGCTTAATTCAACAACTCCAGAGGGCAACTATTCAACCACAGGCGCCATCTCATCTACCACTCCTAGCAGCAGAAATGACTCTACAACCCCAAGCGGAAACCTCTCCACTTCTACCCCAAGCGGAAACTTCTCAACTTCTACCCCAAGCGGAAACTTCTCAACTTCTACCCCAAGCGGTAACCTCTCCACTTCTACCCCAAGCGGAAACCTCTCCACTTCTACCCCAAGCGGAAACTTCTCAACTTCTACCCCAAGCGGAAACCTCTCCACTTCTACCCCAAGCGGAAACTTCTCAACTTCTACCCCAAGCGGTAACCTCTCCACTTCTACCCCAAGCGGAAACCTCTCCACTTCTACCCCAAGCGGTAACCTCTCCACTTCTACCCCAAGCGGAAACCTCTCCACTTCTACCCCAAGCGGAAACTTCTCCACTTCTACCCCAAGCGGAAACCTCTCCACTTCTACCCCAAGCGGAAACTTCTCCACTTCTACCCCAAGCGGTAACCTCTCCACTTCTACCCCAAGCGGAAACCTCTCCACTTCTATCCCAAACTTCTCAACAGCAGGTAACTTTTCAACAGCAACAACAACAGTGAGTGGTACGACTGTGAACACCACCCCCATGTCTACAGCAAATCCAGGGACCAACGAGAGCAGTACAACACTCAATTACATCACTACCACCAACATTCCAAGAACAGGGAACCTATCCTTTCCTTTCAAAGGTGAGTCTTGTGATAATTGTAATAATAATAATAATAATAATAATAATAATAATAATAATAATAATAATAATAATAATAATCTATTTTATATAGTGCCTTTCATGTACAAAGATCACAAAGCACTGTACAGTTCAATAAAAAAGACATAGCAGACATTAAAATTTAAGGCTATACTCACATTTGCTAAAAGCTTCATATATGCCACCGGCTATTATCAAAATAAAAGATCTAATCTCAGAGGATGGGCCAATTGATTGGGATACAATCTGGCATAATATGAGGGTAGCAGTGTGGAGTAGTGGTTAGGGCTCTGGACTCTTGACCGGAGGGTTGTGTGTTCAATCCCAGGTGGGGGACACTGCTGCTGTACCCTTGAGCAAAGTACTTTACCTAGATTGCTCCAGTAAAAACCCAACTGTATAAATGGTTAATTGTATGTAAAAATAATGTGTAAAAAATAATGTAATCGTATGTAAAAATAATGTGATATCTTGTAACAATTGTAAGTCGCCCTGGATAAGGGCGTCTGCTAATAAATAAATAATAATATGTTTAATGTGTCAAAAAATCCTAATCATCAGCTAATTCATTTCAAATTGTGCCACAGGACATACTAGACGCCTCATAATAGATAACATGTGGGCATCACCTCATACTCACTTTGTAACCTCTGTTCTCTAAAAACACCTGGCAGTTTAATGCACATGCTTTGGGAATGACCAACATAATTGGGGGAGACTTGCCATTAGATCCAGTTGTACTATTACTTAATGATGATTCAAGACTTCAAATGCTTGAGCACCAGCAGAAAATTTTGCTTGCTGGATTGACAGCAGCAAAGAAACTGACCACTCTACATAGACTACCTTTGTGGCAGTGGTTGTCATATTTCAATGACAGTGATGTTGGAGCTATCTACCGCCAGGATAAAGTTGGCAAAAACTGCCACTTTAGAGACTTGGAGGGGAGCGCTGTCTACCTGTTGCCTAGTTCCTGTGTCAAATTACTTTCTTACCATCGTGCACAAGCGCCGAAACTGATAAAACCGGTGGCTTCCGTCTCCTTTATAAAACATCATTATCACTTAAATATAATCACTCAAATATAAAATAAAAAAAAATCATTATCACTTAAATATAAAATAGTCATGCTTAACCTTTAAAAAAACGCACAGTATTATTACCTTTCTTATTACCTATTTATCAGCCTTCTTTTTGACTAAAAAGCAGTGAGCAAAAACAGTTCCAATTAACTGCTGCTTTTCCATGTACTGAAAGGGGGGGAAAAATGGTAAAAACAAACAGGTGCCAACCACAGAACACAAGAAGCTGCCTTCTGTAGTATCAGACACACCAATCTCTTTGATTTACAAACAATAAAACCTTGCTCTGCCGTATCTGAAAACAACAGTTTGGTGTTGCCAATAAAGTGGGTTTCATTCCTTGACCCTTTACCTGAAACTAGATTAGTTTTTCAGTTGGATGTCCCTTTGTTACCAGTGACGGGGAGTGTGACTGACAAACACAAAGACCGTCGAGTTTCACCAGGCCCAGGGAGGAAGAGTAGCCAAGCTCATTCATGCTGGTTTGATTCTTTTTAATGGCAGAGTCTTCTAAAACTAAGTTAATCCGAGGGGGGGGGGGGGTTGTTTCCCAATTTAAATTAAATTTTGTACAACAGATTTTTGGTGGTAAAACACAACCTCTAATCTGAAAACTAACGTGAGACCTTATCTATTCCGTTGTGTTTTTCAGGTGCCACTCCTCACAGTAAAGAAAATGATGATGGTGTCGCAGTGGGGGCCATCATTGGAACAGCCCTAGGAATCTCACTAGTGGCTCTGGTCCTCTACATCATATTTAAGAAGGCAAAATCAGAGTCCTTCAGTCACCGCAGACTCTATGAAGACGTGTCTGCAGATCCAGGTACCGTTAGGAACCCTGATTGGTTGTAACTGTATTTAATACTGATTAGTATACAGGGATTAAACAACACCACACCATTTTACATTGACAGCAAAGTGTAATTGCTATTCCATTAAGCTCTTCATCTGCTACTGGAGTGGATATAAGTACGGGATTGTGCAAGTATTTGTTTATCACTGATGCACTTAGCAGCTCTTTAAGAACCCCACAGTTAGGTTCAAGAAGACTTGCTTCACTTAACTTCTCTAAACAACTAAGAGCTTCATTCAACAGCTTTCACAAGAGGCAAGCTAAAAAAATAGGCAGCAGCCATGAATAAATGTCCAAATCAGCCATGCATTTTCCACAGCCAGAGAAGTACATTTCAACAGTATTTCAGCATCTGATTCACCTTTTAAAATAGGAATTGGGTTACAGCTTGTTTAGCCAATGCATCCCTCAACTGGCTGCATTTTGCACAGAAAGGCTTTAATACATCTAGTGGCCCCATTAAAGCATAGTAATAATAATCTGATTAATTGTGTTGTTAAAGTACTTGGAGACCAATTATTCTTTCAGTTGGGTTGGTTGTTAATAAAAGTTGCTAAGCATTTTGCCAGTAGAAAATACTGGAAATGCACAAATGCATTCCAACCTCAGTTTTCTCTCTAAGGGGTAGGTATGAAAGCTGCAGGCAATTGCAACACTTACAATTGCATCAATTTGTTAAGAACTTTTGAAAGCACGTTTTAAACAGTCGCAATTGTTGCTGGCATTTCCCAGTCAGCTTTTTCTCGTGCGTTGCCAGTTGTGCTCAATGCATTTTTGAGGCGAACAGCCAAATACCTATTTTTCCCCAAAAGCAGGGTGTACTTACATGTCATGAAAACAAACTTCTATGACATTTCGGGTTTTCCCAACGTGTTGGGAGCAATAGACTGCACACATGTGCCGCTAAGCCTCCAGCTCTTTCTGAACATCTCTATAGGAATATGACCACATCTATTCTATTAATGTGCAGGTGGTTTGTAATTGTGCACCTGACTAACTTAAATAAAAACGGACAGTATACACTTGGCTTATAGGCTACTAATGATAATATGTAGTATAATGCAAAATTTGTTGCTGGTCCTTTGAAATTCGTATTAACGAGAATTGACTGTCCTCCTGTATCATAACTTGTCAATGAGGCACCATGATCTAGTTTGTGTTAATTGTCTAGGCTGCCAAGTTAATAATAATAATAATAATAATAATAATAATAATAATAATAATAATAATAATAATAATAATGCTAAAATCGTTTAGTTTCATTTTAAAGTAATCTTTTATTACCGAGGAACACGCCACAGCAATGTAATCTTCATTATTATATTACAGCTTTTTAACGTTTTTTATTTATTTAAACTTGTTTGTCTAAAATAATCACTGTAGCGTCCGTGTGAATGTTTTCATCAGTATGCAGTGGTTTTAGAACAAGTGTTGTTAATTAGTTTCATCTCTTAGCTGTGCTTCTCCATTGAAACAAGGATCACTGCACCTCCCAGACATGCACAAATTCATTTTTTTTTTCTTTTTCTCGCAGTTCTCCGATTGGACAGCTCAGCCGATCAACTTGATCTACGCTATGAGGGATCAGCATACTACAATCCTGGAGTCACTGGGGACTCTATCCAAATGGCCAACATCCACTCACAAGGGCAGGATGCTTAGTGGACCTGTACAAGAATGGGCTTACCTAAAAAAAATGGATTAACACAACCCAGATATTTATACTGCATCTATCTTCTTAGAAATAAATGAATAAACACCAAGTATCTGACAAGTTGGCTCGTATTACAGACTTAAAAACAAACCCCAAAACGTTCAATTAAATTTTCAATTCAATGCTGACTGTCGCATTAGGAAAGTACAACTTTCCTTTGGCTAGAGAAAAGCTACCAGTGAACACAGACATCTGCAAGTTTATTTAAAATAGAATTGAAAGCTAGTTTTAGAGAGACTGCTGTAACGTTCCCAGGCAAGAGCACAATATTTACTTTTCCACATTACAGCAGTGAGGTAGACACTTATTGGAAATACCTGTACAGTAGAAATCAACGGGACTAATGGTTATTATAAATGTTTGGGGGCATTCTCTGCGTTCTCTGTCAGCTTCTTTTGGGCAAAACACATACCCTGTTTTATTTCAGTTTCATGGTTAAAACCAATTCATGCTTAACTAATTGTTAGCTGTAAAAAAACATTTAGATTTTGTAACTATTCACAATAATAATAATAATAATAATAATAATAATAATAATAATAATAATAATAATAATAATAATAATAATAAATAATAAACACCGAATGCCTGTATTCTGCAATGCTAGCATTATGAAAATCATTCTATTGTAATGCAACACTTACGGTAGTATTAATACTACATGATTTAACTAGTGGTTACGTAGCATATTTTGGGAGCATCTTGTTTTCTCACACACACACACACACACACACACACACACACACACACACACACACACACACACACACACACACACACACACACACACACACACACACACACACACACACACACACACACACACACACTTGTTTGGTGTTTGTGTAACAATAAAATGCATCTGCTTTCTTTAAGGAATAAAATCCAACACTTTTAATGGGAAAGAAACGGGGACGGAACTGGGGTGAAAAATCAAAGAAAGTGGGACGGAACTGGGGTGAAAAATCAAAGAAAGGCTGCCTTACCCCATATCGCCATAAAAATCGCAAAGAAGACAGTTCCTCCGTTATCAAAAAGATGTGTAACCTGGAAGAACATAAATGAAAAATACATCCATTTTTTTTTTTAAAAGTAGGAAGCGGCTGTGTTCCAAATTTTAGAATTGTGGTTTTAAGATCAACCACTGTCCATATCATTAAAATACATTTTGAGAACCTCATCATCAGACAATGACCTTGCAACAGGAAGATGCACCTTTTTACATATTTAATAATAGCGAAAGGAAAAGTAGTTATAACATGATACCAGCACATCCCCAAGAAGTTTTTGTCAGCTCATTTACACACAAATGTGAGCTATTTATTTAATGCAGCCATTTCCATTTGTGTCTAACCCCTGTATATACTGTAAACATAGATTCATTTGTTTAGGAAAATATATTTTCTTACAGCAAAATGGAGATGCAAGTTTCTTCCTGGTATTACAAAAAGTTGCTCAGATCTGTACACTCTTTAGGGGGATGTGGGTTAAGAAAGTAATAATAATATAGTGGGCAGCATTAGTTAAAACAATTTCTAAATTAAGAATGAACTATTTTGTATATTTTCATAACACTGTGTAAATAGATCTTCATTTTCCCCTTCCGTGTAAAATAAACTATCTGTTGTGAAACATGTCCCATACAAAGCTGAAAGCAGGACTGCATAGCCCATCAACGTTATCAGAAGGTGTTAAAATTATGAGAGGCTCTGTATTTTTCATTTCACAGCACAACTCATGCAAGCTTTCTCATCTGAAAAAGTTATTGTATTCTGTTCTACAACACTGTAAAGGTCTCACCACTAGAGGGCATTCTGCAAACACTAGGGCTAGTTTGTACTGTCAAGCAGAAATGGCACAGCCTGCCTTTACTGGAAATGTGCTAACTGTAAGCCTACAGGAAGATAAATATGTTGCCTACATTTTGGTGTGAATAAAACAATGCCAATCCCAGTTGCTGTGGTTTTGTTTTGTTTTAAAATTATATTCCTAAGAAAATGCCAGCTTAATTGTAAATAGAAATAACAACGGGCAGTTTCTATAGAAACCAGATTACTGGTAAACAGAAAGAGATTGAACAAAAAATAAGGCCAGGTTTTACATATTACAGATTTCCAAGATATGACGTTCACAAAATTGTGACACATTCATTTCTCCGGAGTGACACTCATCAGTTATGCGGCTACAATTATGTGTGTGGTAGTGACTGGGGAGCTTGTAACTGAGTATCTGCATCAACACTACAGCTCCGAATGGAGACTGCATGGCAATGCCCTCTGCAACATGCATCCCATTTCCCAGATCACTCAACACTGTAGTGCCTATTTTTAACTTATAACGAAGAATACAAGATGAGTTCTAAATCACAAGTCAGATTCTACTTTAGCTATATATTTCTTTATCTTTTCTGTACACATAACAACATGCTGTGTGGTCCAGTGGTTAAAGAAAAGGGCTTGTAACCAGGAGGTCCCCGGTTCAAAGCCCACCTCAACCACTGACTCATTGTGTGACCCTGAGCAAGTCACTTAACCTCTGTGCTCCGTCTTTCGGGTGAGACTTTGTTGTAAGTGACTCTGCAGCTGATGCATAGTTCACACACCCTAGTCTCTGTAAGTTGCCTTGGATAAAGGTGTCTGCTAAATAAACAAATAATAATAATAATGCTGAAGTTTGCTTTCAGTACTTTTTAGAACGGAAGGCAGGAAGCACTTTTTTTATACAGAGAGTTATACAGGCATGGAACAGCCTGCCAGGTGACATAGTTAGGATCTAAAACACTGGGAACATTAAAACAACACTAGATTCTGTCCTATTAAATGAGATTCCCCCTAGTAGTGGCGAAGGGTGTGCTAACAAGGGCGACAGCCTTGATGGGCTGAACAGCCTTTTCTCGTACACAAACCTTTCTTACGTTCTTATGTTCATTTATTTATTTAACATAAGATTATACAAATGGCATTCTACAGTAGTTCTGGAGCCTATTATTGCTGTAATGTTTATGAAGAAAACATTAAAATGTAACTTCTTGCTGATTAATGTTCACTGCTCCTCACTTGCAGGCTTACACAGATGGTGTTTGAGATGCATGGCACTGAGAGATCAGACTGCTGGCTGGTGTTGTACATTCTAAGAGGATCTGTTCTGCATAACTGATGAGAAGTGTTATTTTATGATGATGTATTTGGATTAAAGCTTCTGCACTCACACTCCTTGCTCACTGTCACTGCCAAGCTTAATAATTTTAAACTGTAGTATAGCAGAAGTGTTTTAAATAAATTTCAGGGCTGGAAATAAGACTCCCATTGCATAGCAGTTTCACCCATTCCAGGTTTTACAATGAGCTTGATTAGCCACAGCGTATAGGTAACAAGCTCAGGTGTGTCTTATTAAACTCATAGTAAAACTATGAATGGATCAAACTGCTATGCAATGGGAGTCTTATTTCTGGCCCTGCATTGTCCTAGCCTTATAGTAATTAGCCTCAGTAATTTTTCCAAAGCCTGTGTGCCCAACCCTCTCTTTACTATATCGTCTCCCCTTGTGGTGCCAATTCAACAGCAAAATATCCCAATCTATAGAAGTAGCTGCAATAAACGAGGCTCAGGCTAGGGTTGCCACCTCTGAGGTACACAAAACCGGGACACTGGAACGGAAGGGCGGTTGTTAAAATTTTAAACTCTTTAGAATTCCTACAGGACTGTAATAAGCCTATTACTACAGAACTGACACCCAATTCAGATTGTGCATCTATTGCTTAAATAGTATCTTGATTTATTTAACTTGTGCTCAATTTAGGTTACTGCTGTAGTAATCTACATGGATGTGGAATTAAAGGATATTTTAGTGTCCTGGGAAAGCATCCTTAAAACCGGGACGATCCCAAGAAAAAAAGGACAAGTGGCAACCCTAGCTCAGGCCCTGCATCTGAAGGAACGGCTCACCTTTGCGTACACACAGCTATCACTGAGCTTCCAGGATGAGCAGCTGCGTTCACACATGGGGCACATGATAGTGTCGTTCGCTTCACAGATCTCCTTGCTTGAGGAATTAAAACAGAATCAAGACACAGGTCAGGACAGCATGAAGCAGGTCGAAGCGCTTTTATAGCAAAGAAAAAAAAAGGTTTGTTACACCATCTGTGATCCCTGCGCTAAAATTGAACAGTGTATTTATCCTGTTATCTCAACAAGGAGTTGTAAAAAAAAAAAAAAAAAAAAAAAGCAGAACATTTTGCAGCTGGTTCTGTATTCTACTGCTGTCACTATCGTTGATTTTGTTAACATACGGTACTGTACACCTCTATAACGTGCAGGAACTGGGGATAACCATCCACATGTCTAATTTTCAGTTTATGCTGTTCAGATTGTGAAGCTGTTTGGGGGTGATTCTAAAAAGACTATTGTTTCGAATTATATTATAGAAAATTGCCAATCCGATATTGGAGTAATTACAGCATTTTAATTTAAATAAATCCTTATACTAGGATTTGTTAAACCCGTCGGTTTAACACACAAACTAGAAATCAAAATAAAAAACATGAATGGTATTGCATTAAAATAATGAAACCAGTCTTGTTTGATTTGACTTGTTACTGATTGTTGTTGATGTTAATTTGGCTGTAGTGTTGTTGCTGCTTCTGCTACAGCTGTTCCCAACAGGCTCCTCATGAAAACCAGGTGAATAAATATACATATCAACAGGAAGCATCTGGCAGCCAGGACACAAACCTAAAACAGCACACTGAAACAGCACACATATTTATAGGAAAGGGGTGAAGGGAATAGAATTTGCACTGCTTTCTTTTAAAAACTGTGCAGCTGGTTGATGCTGCTGCTCAATAGAAATTCAAAGAGAGAAGTGTCTTAATTAAGAGCTGATGATACCTTTTGGGTCAATAACTTATATACCGTAAAAACTAGTGTATAAGTCGCCTTTATGAGACAACAATTTCAGGAAAAAGCCTATAGGTCACACCGGTGTATAAGTCGCTCCTCCCTTTTTAGGACCCCTTAAAAATACCTAGAAAATAGACTTATGCAAAGGTTTTTACAGTAAGTTTTTTTTTACAATGGGGTTAATATAGTTAATTGCTTAAGTGCAATACCTCAATGGAAAGCTGTCAACAAATGACAGAACTGTAGCAGCGCTGATAACCTCAAGCACTGCTATGCACCTGTAATTTAACGTTGTTGTTACTTTTCAATGCTTTGGTTTTTAGTGGATTGACAGGGGTCTTGAACTTATGGAAAGTAAGTTTAGGATGCCTGGCAGTTCCCTACTTTACTCCCACAGAGCATTACAGTGAAAGGTGTATCCATGCAATGTCTTACCTGACCTGGCTTGAGTCCATCGTGAAGAGCCCGTAGAGAAAGACAAACAGCCCAACGAGAGCAGCAGGGATCAGCATGCCAGTGTACCACCCCAACCAGGCAAAATACAAGCCGATCTTCTCCCCGAAGTACCGCCTGCAGGGAGGTACACAATAAATACACAGGCAGCGGAAGAGCAGCAGACAAGAAGGTTTTAGGGTCACTGTTTCTGATTTCCGTTGACGGATCAAGTGACAATCTTGGAAGAAACATAAATCTTGCAGTTTGGTGAACTGAACCGTGCTTTTTGCTTTGGTATTAGCCACTGTGTAGTCACCTTTACTGGCTCTATGTACGGTATGAGATTATGGTAGAGCTAATCACATGCCATGATTCCATGCATCTCCCTTATAAAAGTCTTCCATGGTATTTTTGCACAGTATTTTTGCACTTTTCCCATGTTTTTCCTATCGTTAGACTATGCATTTACCATAGTATACCCTGGTTTGCCATGGTTTTAGTATGCTTTACTATACCTATCAGTGCTTTACAATGCTTTCCTATGCTTTAACATTCTTTTACTGTGCTTTATTACACTTTACAGTACTTTTACTATGTGAAATTTTGGGCAAACAAATGGATTTCAGATAATGAGGTCTGTGACCTTTTTTTCTAGTGGCAACAAATATCACTATCAGTAACATCAATGCATGTTGCATATTTATCTGTTGAAAATCTCTATTGAAACACCCCTATCCTATTGTTAAATGGACGTGGACTTATTGAATACAATTTCTTAAAATTTCCTACTTGAATGATCAGTTATCTAATTTTTTTTTAAAACATTTAAAATCTTGTGATAAAATATGCATGTTAAGAAGTGTCTCTACGGTAAGAACACAGGCGGTAAACGAACACGTTGGCTAGCTTGCATGTCAAAGACTCTCCACCCAAACACAACCCAATAATATATTTTGTAATCTGTGCAGTGTGATCCGAGCTCCTATCTTACCTTATTAAATCCAACGGCTGGTACTTGTACCAGATGCCCCACCTTGCCCATCTCTCATACAGCAGGTGTCTGTGATTCTGAGCTCCGTGAGTTTTGATTGGATGTCTGCTTTTGTAGCTGCCCTGCAGGGTTCAAACCACACAACTGTCTATTAGTGCTTTAACAATAAAAATACATTTCATTTGTACAGTTCCTTTCACACCAATCTGTGTCTCATTGCAGTAGTAAAGTTTAAACAACAAGCACAAGAGAAGCCAGTCAGGGAATCCACTGAGCAAATAAATAGGTCTTAACACAGAGTAAAAGCTGGCCAAGATTTCAGCACCTTTAATTTGGAAGAGCATTTCTACTCCACGGTTTGAGCAGCGATATGTAGGGGTAAGGAGAAGGATAATAAAAAATATTTTCTATTAGATAGAAACCACTAAGCTATTACAGAATGTTACAGATAAGCATGTGTATGGTGAAAAGTGCCATTGGAAGAAAGTGTTCCGATGGATGCATTGGGAGTGAGCAAGCCAATCTTCAGGAGAATCGTTTTTTCCAGTGGAAAATCTAAATCAACACGCTGGTAAATAAAGTCATTGTTAATATGTAAATCCTTCTGCAAGACCAGTGCTACTGTCAGTATTACAGTGACCTTGAGAGTGATTTAGTGACATTTGAAACTTTTTAACTTTTCAACATAAAAAAGTAAATATTATTATAGATACCTCATGAGGAGGAAAGGCAGCTTCATATGTCCCATTGCCAAGTAATCGGTTTATACCTGAATTGCATACAATAAAAATGACACTTTACTGGTACTGGTACTCTGCAAATAACAAAGCCATACAAAGTTATAAAGTTCTACAACACACTGGGTAAGAGGTTCTACTATTTCCACCACTCTATAGAGGAGGCAGCAGGCTGAGAACAACTGCATTGCAGGGATGGGAATAAGACTCCCATTGCATAATCAAGCTCGAATTAACACCTGGAATGGGTGAAACTGTGTGAGTCTTATTTCCACCCCTGCATTCAAACACGTTTTAATACTAAGATTCATCCATGATAATGGAAAGTGCTACATTGGATCATATTAACTGAAAATGTGTTTAGTGCAGCGTCCCTTGATATTAAAAATGGCATCACAAATGGATAAGCTATAGGTCCATCATATACTCGGCCACTGCTGATTCAGACAAAGCCATGGTAACAATTTATCAGGCCCCCTTACCCATTTTTGATTTCCCATCTTCATACTTTGTCCTCTGCAGCATGTGATGGACTATCCTACTCCTTGTAGAATTACTGAAGAATGTTTCTTTGTTGTTGATTGTAAAACTAGGGAGAAAGACCAGGCTTTATTTAAACATTCCACTAATGTTAAAATTACCTTTTACTTATGCCCAAGTGACTGTTAGAAGTATATTTAACCCTGTAATGCCCAAGCATTTTTGAAATGAGAAAATCTACTTCATTTATGTAACTAGATTCTGTTTCTTGTACAAAACACATACTTTGGTGCTGTACTGCACACTTTTTCACAAGGAATAATAATAGCTAGGAATAATATTAAGGCAGATTTGACTATCATCACCAGTACGATTTCTATTATTATTATTATTATTATTATTATTATTATTATTATTATTATTATGGCAGCACACAAAGAGTTATTTCTAAAGAGGTGACCCCTCTTGTGGTCTCGTACTGGTGCATGCGTGCTCGGCTGAAGGGCGCAGTGTAGCAGTCTGTCTCCTCCAGGTCAGGCAAGGCCTCTTTATCAAGCTTCATAGGGTTCCTCGGCAGCCAGCTCTTCAGCTGTCTCAGGTTGCGTTGAAACCTGGAGGTGGGAGAGGAGAGACAGCATGATAAGCAGCATTACTGGAGCTTACTTTAATCACAATCACACTGCATACTGCAGGGAAAAGCAAGGGGTCCAGATAGAAAGATGATATTATTATTATTATTTATTTCTTAGCAGATGCCCTTATCCACGGCAACTTACAGTTGTTATGATCTTGAGCTTTAGCATGTACTGTAAGTCTCAGTATGTATTAACGGCATGGTACAGTATTTTGGAAGCTTTAGCATGTACTGTAAGTCTCAGTATTTATTCATGGCATGGCATTTTGTGTCTGGGAATGGTGCTAATTTAGCATCACAGGGGACTTATGACCTACATAGCAGGTACGGTTGATTTGCAAAGGGATGCAGGAACTTCTTAACTAGGCTGTATTATATATGCATAACTGCCTGTACAGTACTCTGCTCACTATGCACCATTGAACTTGACTCTGACATATATTTCACTGAGCTGCAATGTTTTAAGTGTCCAGCATGCACTGCTAGTGTACAGTGCACATTACTGAGAGCTTGGCTGGCTGGATTCTCCATCAGCGAACAGGTAAAGGACTGAGGACTTGGTTTTTGCATTGAAACAAAATAGCCAGATTAATGTGATATTTTTGTATCTAATGCACAGGCCAGTCTACCTCTTCTACTGCTCTTGCTCCCCAAATTAACCCAATACTTGAAGGAGAGGGGAATTATATACCTGACTCAAGGGAGCCTTCAGCGGTATTGTGGGAATTTAAGTATTGAGAGCATTCTGTCCTATGGGTGTATAACATCCACACTACCAACAAACTGACTTCATTTTATTTTGTTTGTTTTACAAATCTCAAACCAACTGTACTCATGCACAGACCTAGATACCTGCAACCCTTCAACATTTTCAGATCAAAGGGAAAGCAAACCAACCCAACCCATCATTCTCTCTGTAGTGTCTAATTAGTAAGAAGAAGAAAAAAAAACTATAATTACCAGCTTTTGGTGAGATGCTATTAACACTTCAAAGGGGTATTGCAAAGAGAGAGCTGAGATCTCATATTAGTGCTTAAGTACGTGGTTAAGGATTATTTCTGCTATTGTCGGTATGGATTTAGAGGCAGGTAGGTGCCAATAGGAGAAAAACAATCCACTGGTTTAAAGCAAGAAAGAAAGGACAATACAGCTGGCATGAAAATCTACGCACTGGGCTTCATGGGTCATTGTGCTTGGGAGGCAGCTGGTAAATGCACATTGGCCAGCTCCTAAATCCGTTTAGTGCCGCACGAGGACGCAGAGAGATCAATGCATAAATATGTGTTGCTGAAACAGCCTCTGGTTAGTAGAACAGTGTTACAAAGCTAAAGTACATCCCCTACGCCACTACGGTATAAAGCAGCCTTAGCAGGCGGCTGTTAGCGTGGCAGAAGTTACAGCTTTGTAAATGCAATTTAAAAAACAATTCAGACAACATTTACATTTGTAATGTGTGATCTGAAATGCATGCAGTTGAATAGTATTGGTGATGTGGTGGAATGCTTTTTAGAAGAAATTCATAGCAAGTTCAGCAACTGGTGATTGCTGCAGAACCAACCATTTAAATATCATACCAGACACTATTTTATTTTATTACAGTACTACAGTACAAGGATTAAGCATACCACACAGGGCAGTACTAATTATCAGTTTATTGTCAAATAAATAATGTTCTGGTTTGCTTTAAAACACTAGCCTACCATCTTTGGAGAGACCTAGCTTATTTTAAGGTGAGATCCCCTTTTATTTATTGATTTCAAAGTCACATAATGTTTATGTGCATAACCATTTCATATGAAACATAAATAAGGGGAGCTCCTTGTAGAATTTAAACACAACCCTCTTTATGCATTGCTGCCATTTAAATGATTGACTTTCAAAAGCAATGCAGCGGTTGGCTTGCCAAGCGTGTGCACAGTACCTTCCCTCTGTCTGTGTGGCCTTACATAGAATGGGAAATTGTGGTTGAAGCACACACACACAGATGCTGACATGAAGCCGAGTGTTAGGGGGGCAAGCACTGAAGGGATGCAGTGTCCATGCAAGTCAGCAGTTGTAAAACCACACTTAGTACCCTTTCCAAATGGATGCTTTATGGCTAAAGTCCAATTGCAAGCCTGGCTGTGTGTTATGGGGGTGAATTGTGAGGGCACAGTGGCAGCGCTATTTTTATTTTTTTACCATACATTCCCATGTATTGGCAGAGCTACCATACTAATATAAGGGAGGAGAGCAAGGCAAAACAAAGCATGCCTAAAGTATAAGGACAAAATGTTTTCAGTTCCAAACTTATTGTCATTAAACATTTACATTTTATTATTTAAGAATACCAGTACTTTAGTACTTTAAAAATATTTTAGTACAAAAGGATCTGAGTGTTTCAAGTCAAGAAAAACAAACATTACATTTGTAACTTAAATGTGATTTTTTTTTTTTGTTGTTGTTCATGGTTTTACATCTGCTAACAAGGGGATTCTTGTGCTGAATGGTACCTGGGGTTAAAAAATTAAATAAAATACAATAAAATAATTGCACAGCACCCACCAACCTGCCCATCGATTTGCTCTTCCAATCAGTGAAATAACATTTTTTCCTGAAAGGACAGCAGAAGTCAGTTAAGTGTATATGAAAAGACCACTGAAAAGTTATATTACACAAACTGGCATTATAGCAGTACACATTCCTGCACTGTCCAAGATGGATTTGGTGTACAGTATATCAAAAAAAGACATAGAGTCATGTACTGCAGTGTGATTTCATCTATCACTCAGACACATGCTGACATGTTCAATAAGTAATGAGATCAAATTAAGAACAAACACAAAAAAACAGCCCTGTCTACAACACGTCGTATCGTTGGAATATGCTTTAAATGTTTGTAGTGTACACAATATATCCCAGTTGTTATCTGTAATGTTCTTCAAACAGTGGGCATTTTCTTCTGTAAATGCATGCAAATTTTTTTTTTTTACTGATTCGTAAGCATTTAAGCAGTGACATTTATTCCTTAAGACTGCTTGGTTTCTGCGTGTGATTCAGTACAATACACTGAAGTGCCTGTTAGGCTTCTCCAATAAGGAAAATGCCTGCGGAATCATCCCTGCACCTGACTGTCGTGTATTACCTGAATGGCATCCTGATGTTCAGCTGATCTGCATATTTACAAAGCGTCTCCCAGGGAACATGGGTCTTAACAAACATGATGTCACTGTTTGTCAAAGACGGCTGCGAGAAAAAAAAAAAAAAATGAACGATACAACTAAGTAACTGAAGCGAGACACTTCAGAACGCTGGGGAAAGAAAAAAAAAAGCATGTCATTGAAAAATAAAGCTCCAATATGCACACTCATTGTCCATCTATATTGGCAAACTATAGATTTTTTGTCAGTCCTCAGGTATAGAACTGTATCAAATCAGAGGCGAACCGGCGACCACGCAACCAAAAGGGGAGCATCTCAACCACTATGGTTTGTCTGCATTCATGGTTATGGAGCTTTTAACCTCGTTTCATCTCACCAACAGGGGACAATCCGTAACCGCAGTGAATCACACAACACTGCCCATTACACAACAGAGATGTTTTCGCTTTCCCCATTAAGAGGTTACTGCAATCTGAAGACTGTCTTACCTCTTTTTCCAACATCAGGCCTTCTGCTCGCAGGTTCTTCTCAAAGGTGCATCTCTTTTCCACTTGCAGGCTGGACTTCTTGTATACTAAGATGTAGTCAATACGCTTCTTCCCATCCCTAAAGAACAGGCCTGATGGTGCTGTTGAGTTGTTATCCTAGAGAAAGAATTTGCCATAACTATTTAAGGTTGAAATACCCTTTATTGCTACAAAATGCATTTTTTTTAAAGTAGCACTGGGCTTAGCAGTGAAGCAGTTAAGAGATTCTCAATGTAAAATTACCAAGCTCTGCGAATCAGGCTATTTAAATTGAAAGGGTATTTCATGCCCTTTGTCTGACAAGTCTTCGATCGATAACACTGCTAGAATAAATGAAAAAGCAACATGGGGTTGAATACGTCTCGGTGGCTGCCTTTTAATAGGAAATCTATTTTTTTATTAAGCTTCCATTGAGCTGAAAAACTAAAGACATGTTTCCCAGGTAGATAATCTGCTGAAACGATTCGTCGATCACAAGTACAAGCTAACCAGAAATCATACCAAATCGTCCAAAATGTTTATAAACCCAAAAATACATTTACAAAATATTAACTGTAGTGAAATATTCATAAGATAAACAACACAGGTGACTCTCCAACAGAATATCTTTTTTTAATGAGGTGCAGCATTTCAGTATCTTGGTTTCTGTTTTGATTACTGTATATACCATGATTTTAAAGTGCAGCATTACCGGAGAGCATACTAAATTGCTTTACATAACCAAGAATGCTTACCGACCCGAAAGAAAACTTTTTTTTCTTTTACAGAAAATGGTGATGAGTCGACAGATCTATCTGATGGGGAACTTCTTCACATTACACACCCGTCAAACAATTTGGTGTAATATAAAAACCAGACGCAGTATTTATACTATTTTTTCTGATCCTACGTCCTGAGAGTTGTGGCTACCACTGTCAGGCTTACAGTTTTTAGGTAGGAGATCACTAAATTTCACTTATGGAGACAGTCCTAAAGAAAAATGAATTTTCGAGTACATTTTAAAAGTTATTTATTTACATTCAAACTAGGAAATCTTCGGGTATATTTCATCATAGAGTGAAAACGTGAATTCTCTTGATAATCTTCAGAGTCTCAGCTGTTTACAAATGTATAATATGGTATACTTTCGATGGATATTTGTCCTGATATACAAGCCGGAAGTCACGTTATGTCAGTCAGACCTCAAACAGGTTAAATGTTTGCTGGAGCAAAAGGGTTAAGACTCACAGAAATCAGTTATATACTGTAACTTTTGGCACATTTCTTAAAGCTTAAATAGTCCCCCCGACAATGGTTTATAAGCAAAACATTTGATTTCAGTGTCTGTTTACAATGTTTGCTTTCACTCTCTGTCTCTAAGGGCTACATAAAGAGTTTTTCATTAGGTTTTATGTCACAGTACCTCTAAGGACTCTGTGCGGCCTTCCAGTTTTGGACGGTTCAAAGTTTTTTGGATCAAGAGGGACTGATCCGTCCGGGAGTCGTAGTTTCCTTGTTCCGATTCATCTATATACGCATCCTTTCCTCCATCTGGGCAGAAACAGAGATCAGAGGCTGAAGTCAATTATTATTATAATTACATGCAGATAAAGTAAATATTATGTTTCTTGTGAAAGTTCACACCACCAATACACACCCAAAATAACTCCATGTGCGTTAATCACAAGGGCAATACACCTTATTGTCATCATGGAAAGCCTCTAAAATACATATATATATATATATATATATATATATATATATATATATATATATATATATATATATATATGCCCAACATATTGGAGGTTCCACCCTTGTAACTGCTCTGATATCTTATAATATGCTTAACAGCGAGCTCCAGAATTTAGATCCCTGGTATATTCCTGTCCATCCTGTCCAAACCCTTTCCACTACGTTATCCAGACCAGCCACCTGTGACACCTAATAAATTACAGCTTCTTTGGAATTCCTTTCCGTGCTCCAAGCAGCTTCAGCATTTCTTATTTGCATTTGTGATAAATATTGATGGATCTAAGCACTTTAAGACGCAGATTCTTGTGGCCAGATTTTGAGCTTGGTGTTCCTGGGCTCTCAGTTAGTTCTGATGCCATTATCATTGTATTAAAGAACAGATTGTCATTATGTCTATGAATTGATTACTATGCAAAAACAAATAACTGTAATTAATTCTGTGAACTGGCGGATGTTCAATAATGAAAGCCATTTCAAGATAATGATTTTTGTTTTGTCAAAATAAAATGCAACATAAGTCATGGGTGTGTATGTCAGGGTCACCAAAGGAGACTGATTTATGTTTAAAAAAAAAAGACAATCCACGAAAAAAATGTCTAGTTCTTCTGCTCTACTATTCTGGAAGCACAGCATCAATGTCTGAACTGTGGGAAGATTCTGAATTTCAAGATTACATTTCCATGCTTGGGGACAGCATTTTAGGCTTGACAAATGACTAAGCTGTTGCCAATGTAATTAAAAAAAAAATGTTATTTTGCAAAGCTAGAAGAGAGCAGCTTCGATATTAATGCCATCCAAACCAATAATGCTGCATTGTAGCTGCAGACTTCATTATATTCTCTTATAATGGCCTTCATTAGAACACTATTACATTCTATCCCACCCCAGTGACACAGCTATAAACAGAATATTGCTCTCTTTATCGCCAGTAAAACCTCACAGACATACCATGGTTGTCTTCTGCAGTAATTGGAAACTTTGTCTATGCTTCCACCTTTTTATGAAATAAGCAATTTGCTGTGTTGAAAGTGAGAGATCGGGGATGGGTGATCTGAACTAAGCTATTTCCAAGCTAAAGTGGAAAAAAAGAGTGGCTGGTATTAGTATTTAAGCATTAAATATTCAAGGCACCATCCTTTGTTGTAAGTAAATAGGTATGCATAAATCTGAAGCCTAATTCAGAACCCTACCAAAGTTTCTTTGGGCTCCAATTGGATGAGAGAGGGAAAGTGAACCACAGTACCAATTGACTGGCTGGAGAATGAAACAGTTCTAAAACATCCTATATCCCATATTGTTCAATTAATAACTGATCTGACAGCACAGACAAAAGCAACTACTAAGAGCTACTGCAGTATTAATGTGTCTTATCATTGCTGTGTGTTGTCTCTTCTCTGTGCTAAAGCCACTCTGAAAGAGTATGTGAATGGTGTGGTCTGTTTTATGATCTGAACAATGACAGATCTAAACACCACTGTTCTTAATCTCAATATTAATCACCCAGAAATATACATTTACAAAAAAAAACTTTAAAAAAATCTGATGTAAATTAAAAACAAAAAAGTAACTTTAGGCTTCACAGAGATTTGGAGCCTCCACGTGTCACACCAACTTCTTCTGAATCAAAATTCAGCCACGTACTGTAAAAGGCCAAACTGTGCTGCACAATCTCATTGTATAAAACTGCAGAGCTGTCAGACCTACAGAGAACCAAGCATTATTAAAAACATAATCATAACTACAGCGTGACAAACCAGAAAACATAAAGGTTGGGGCTTGTGTACAGTAAATTTACTACTTGAATTTAAAATCCACATTGACCAGGAGTACTCAACTCCAGACCTGGGAGTGTGTACACATCAGCGCAAGGCAGCGTATTGACGTAGCTGTTTCCCCTTTGTACCCACAAAGCCCTCCCTGCAAACAACCCGTTGCCATGGTTTCTCCAATCGAGGGCCGTCCCGCAGCTGATTGCAAAGGAGTCTTTCCGGGTACATGCAACTACACGCTGCCCCTAATATGGTCACCTTCCGGTTTCTGCCTACCGTCAAAGCAGTCCATCTAGGAGACAGCATACCACCGTCCTTACACAGCGTCCTTTCCGATCGGGAGGGAGATTTACAACATCGACTCTTTCTCTCTTTATCACAGAGTGCCACACACTTTGAAGCTTAATACTGTCCATAATTAAATAAGTACATACATTAGGATCTTGTCAGCAGTTTAATTAGTTCAGTTTCAGAACAAAGACCTGGACTGAAAGTGCTGAAGTTACCTGATCTAGAAAGTGAGATATCCATTATAAAGAAAATGTAATAGTCTTAAGAGGAACTTAAATTCACAGTGACGTCAATGATTCTGGGTATTTTGGTATTTCTGGGCTTTTAGCTGCATGATTCATACAGTACAAGCTGTTTTTGAATCAAGGATTATTAAAAATGTATTGTCCACTGAATTCACACACTGAAAACTGTGATATTACACGGGGGGGGGGGGCGGGGGAGGGAATCCCAAGCTGAATTTACTGAGGAAGTGAATCCTATTAATCTTCTGTGTTGTATCCATTTCTAGAGAACTGCACTTGAAATACAGCAGCACGGCTGAGCTGCCTTTTGCTTTTGTTTTTTTAGATCTGCTTGTACCATATGTCTAACTTTAAAGGTATGGTTCTTAACACTTTTCTTAATTACTGCTTGTCACCAAAATCAAGTCACAAAGTGTGGGAATAACACAGTCAAATACAGACGAGAAAAGCCTTACACTATACATGCAGGTTTAGCAACGAAACAAATGGGTTTCAAATCATATAGTTCAAATTATACTGGGGGCATTACATTGCGATTAGTTACCTGTGAAAAAAGACAAAAGTTGAAACCAGAAAGTTCCTACATTCCTTGTTAATTTGACCTTGGTTGAAACGGTTAAGGCTAGGACTACAGGACTTGTATTTTTCAACTAAGCCAAACTCAGCTTTTGTTCTGTCATCCCAATATATATTATTTTATATTATATAAAAATATTGAAACACTCGTTTTGCAAGACCTGTTTGTCTACAGATACATTTTTTTAAGTGCAAAAATCACAACAATTTGAGATTCTGATTTAATGACGGTACGTTTTATTAACGTGGAAATAGAGTAATGACAAACACACATGGCGTTGTCCTTTAGCTGTCTGTCCCTTAATCAAAAACATTACTGTGTTCATTTTTACACATGTTTGTATTAGGGCGTAAAAGTCCACACAAGGATCTTTCGTAAGCACCATTATCGAATGTACCATGAGTCAGCTGCTCTTGAATTATTGATTGCAGAGGCCAAGATTGAAAGCATGATATTCCTTTTCCTGAGGGGGGATGAGCACTGACACATACCTGCAGAATGATTTTGAGGTTTACAAAGTTAATAACTCACAGTAATCTCCTGGAGTCTCGCTGATTACCTCCAGACATGTCTCAGGAAGAAATGACCACAAAAGATACAAATAATTCGTACAGTGTCTGACCACCACCTAAAGAGAGTTATCAGACAGGTGCCAGAACCACAGTACACTACAGTCTGCCGAAAGACAAACAATATGCAGTGTCATTAAAAGGCATGTCTGAATCGTTTGCAATTTCCAATTGATCCTCCCTGCACTCAGAAGTGTACAGGGCTAAATCTGGAAGTGCTGAGATATGATTGAATCATACAGTACATGTCCCCTATCACTAGTAGAAACAACCCCTTACAATTATCAGTGCATGACAAAGTTGTCTTAATAAACATGAGTATGTGGAATAGCTCTATCTCAAAGTTCAGATTCCAGATGTTATTATATACTTTATGTCTTTGTTACCGAATCAATATCTGACTCCTCTCAACCACGGTGTTAGTTTTCAGCAGCTGAGCATTTCCCTAGACACAGATCCTTCATGCTTTGTTGAGCTACCTGATACTGTTTTGAGCACTCTGCTGCCTGACAGAATGAAAATTAAACCAAACATATACTGAAACCAGTGCATGTGGCAGCTTACACTCTAACCTTGAGCTGCTGTGACATCAAGGTGCGTGTCTATCCCGTCCTGCTCCAGCTGCAATGCATTCTGTCAAGGACACCTTGCTTAAACAGGAAGGCATCGGCTTTCCTTCCGTCTTGTTAAATAGCATTAAACCCTCCAAGGAGACTGTGCTTACAGAACCAGACAGGTGAGGCCATGTGAGAACTGAAGAGTAAGGAACTCTTCATCCTGTAAAGGTCGTAGCGAGACACATGTGCTGTGTCTGTGCAAAGGGCATGGAGCAATGCATTCACTGATCCACAGTCAAGCAGTCCCGGAAAACTGATCTTAATCAAGCAGGCAAGTGCGGTATAGTACCTCTTATGTAAGAGTAAAAAGGCATTAGCTGAAAGGTTTGCTTACTTGAGTTTCTTGTAGGTTTCACCTTAGAATTCTAATTGAGCATTTTAAAGTTGTGAATAATTGTATGCATCAACTCAAGACACAGACAGATAAAAAATAAATAAATTAAAAAAATAAAACCACCACATTCTGGTTATAGCGTAGCAGGCAAACCCTGATAACTGAGTGTACAAGGAAGGAATCTTATTTATCCATAACTATAAAACACTCAATGGTAGTGCCTATAGTAATACTAAAAAGACTAAAAGAAACTACTACAGTAAAAAGTTTTCTCTTGAAGACATTGAAAAGGACATTCTAGTCATAACGTTTGTCAAGGAACTTTTGTATTAGTATTATAGATTTAGTAAACTTATTCTGGAAGGTCTCATTTACAAGAGTAACCTTCTTCTAGGTATCTGTCCAATTATACAGTACATTCAGCACTACAGCCTAGTGGGTAATTAATTAGAGCACATTCTAGTCTCATTCTTTCCTCCTGTCTGTCGAGTGCTGTAATTGTAACGCTGTGATTGTTGCTGGACTGACCTTTCTCACAGGAGATGTTAACGGAGGATGGCTCGGCGCTCTTCGCCTGCGGCTGGGTCTGACTGGGCTGGTGCAGAGACAGTTTGTTCAGATTCTGGGGGTGAGTCTGGCTCTGAGGCAGGCAGGGCATGCTTCTCCTGGATGGCCTCAGTGTCTTGTCTTTAATGATTTCACTGATACTCGTGTGCATGCCTGAGAAGAAAAGACAAACTAACGTTAACAGCTTGACACTGACACTTGTGGCTAATGTCTGAGCCTTCGCAGAGAATATTGTACATTTATGTTTGAATGAATGAATAAAGTAGTATGTGAAGTTAAAGTTGTCATTATCTGTGTGCTGTGTGCTTTTTTATCATCACTTTTTGTTAAAGTTTAAAATGTATACCCCCTTTTTTAAAGCCTGATAGATTATTTCCTCATAGCCGCACTTACAGTAGTAATGCCATTTGGGTCAATACTCAGTAACGACTGCCCCATCACTACAAATAATAAATACAATGTAATTGTCATAAATGCAAAAAATCCCTAATAAAAAATAATAATAAAAAAAGCAAACACATTTATCTGTACAGTGGTAATCCTTAAAAAGTAAGTCACGTCAGCAGTGTCTACATTCATTATGTCACTCAGCATTATCTCCCCTTTATAAATCTCAAAGAAAAGAAATACATCTCTAGGGATTGTACCAGTATACAGTGCCATGGATAAATGGAATAATGGAGGTTGCCTCCAGCCAGGCTGTAATATTAGCTTTGATATCTGCATCAACAGTGAGCGAAAAGCAAACTGAAAATCGTATTAGCATTTTATTATCGGTACAAGTGGATGCGCTCTGGGTTTAGAGCAAAGAAAAGGATTTCTCCCCTTTTTAACAGAAAAGCATTTGGTAATTATCTGAGCACACACAGAAACCCCATCAAACTGCTCCTGTTTTCATTTTGTTCAAACAAAAAAAATGCAGTACCTGAATAAAGACGTTCACGTATATCCATTTTTATTTTGACTTGTTATCGAAGAGATTTTTAAACAAAAAATTGTTCCACATCTGCAGTCTGTTTACTGCATGAATGTATGCTTTCCTGATATCCCAGATAAAAGTTAATTGAATTCGACCCAGAATATACTATGAATTGTCTGATAGCAATGTTACATTCCATTTGTGCAGCTTGTATCACACTTCATCATTAACTGCAGAGCTGTCTTCAAGGCCCAGCATGAAAACAACATTTTGACGTACTATAAAGAAATAGGAGTGTCAGCAGTTCCTTTCTTTAACATCTCTTGGCACTAAACTGCTGGTATGTATGCTGTAATGCCAGAAGGACGCTTGAGGTGAAGTTAGCTGTGGGTGACTGAGGTGAGGCTGTAGTTGCCTGTTCTCTTTATGACCTAATTACTAAGTCCTCATAGTAGACTGCCGCACAACAAGCAAGCTTTCAGAAATGATTCTGTTTGTAATCCAGTCTGCTGTTGAGATCTGGGGGCTGTAGAGCTCTGTTATTACAGTCATGGAGAGTCACGGGTTCAAATCCAGGCTGCGGAATTGACATTCTTGCTTCTCAGTACCACCTACTGTAAACAAAAACCAAACTCAAACATTTTTCACTAACTTCCTTCCTTTTTTTATAGTATTGCCTCACATAAAGCATTACATTCTAAAAGCCCATCCCATAAATAATATGTCCAAAATGAATTATCTAATACCCAGATACAGTCTCATATATTTTTCCCAGAAATATCCTTATAGCCCCTCTCTCCAGTTGTTAATTTCGATAATAGCAGGCCAAATCCAGATTAATGCTTTATAATACTCCAGTATTAAATCCCATTCTCCCCCATCTAATCTCATCTATTGATGAGAATTATTATTTTTTTGGAACAATGCTATACCCCAGCAAGCTCGTTAACCTTCACAGCATCTGCACAACCAGAGCCAGAACAGAAATCCATGGAAAACAATTTACCGGGATAATCCCCAAAGAAAACTATACCTGGGATGGATACAGCAATAATCTGTGCAATGTATTATTACACAATAGTCATTCATATTGAATCACATGTTTTTATGTACCTGTATTTGTTTTATCATCTTAACAGAGTGAACTGTTAGAACTGAAAGATGTCCAGACTTCAGTAAGAGGTTCCAGAAAACTACCATAGCAATTACATGATTAAAGACTGGGTTTATATAAAAATTTCTTCATAATTTAAAACTATGGTTTTGTAAGTTACAGTGGTCTTGACCTCAGCAAGCAATATCATTATTAAGATATAAAAAAACACCTTGTGTGTCTTACTGAAAGGATGTTTTGCTTACAATCCCTTACTATTTCTTCTTTAGGACTAAAGGACAGCCCTAAAGCTCTAACGATTAGTGTACCAGTTTATTGCTTTTAGCTCATGTTAAACACTGACCGTGCGGCATTTCGACCGTGATGATTTATGAGTGGAATATATGTGCCTGTGCTCTGTGACTGCACGCGATCTTGCTTCCAAACACTAGCAGAAACACCCCTACACAACTCTAGCAACTCCAAGCAATACACAACACATGCCTTAAAAAATAAGTGACATTACCTAGCCATTCCAGTGTATCTATTAAACAAGTTAAGCACAAGTTTTGCATAGAACATTTCAGTTTTCATGGCACTTCATATGCAGCGCTCGCCAGTCACCACGTAATATTACGAACTAAGTGTATCTCAGAAACAGCCGCAGATAATGGTTTACCACCCATGTTGTGTGCAGTTGAGATGCACTACTTTGAATCAAGCATTCAGCGAACACACTGTGCTTCATGCATCTCCCACCACGTCTCCCACCACTTGCATTGTTAGTAAATATCAGGTCCTCCACCCACCTTTGTAAAGATGACTGCATTACCATGTTAGCTCAACCAGTAGTTGGGAGTGTGTGATGGAGATACGCACATAGCCATATAGTACATCTCCCATGGAAAAAAATAAATGAACCTCTATTGTCTCACTGAATTAGTGTGATTGTTGCTTCGATAAAAATTGTGGGTTTAATGACATAGGAGAGGAGTTGCATTAATTGATTAATTGAGTTGCAGCAGCTTAAAGCAACACATTGTGAAATAAATCAATTTTGTTTTGTTCAGTCAACAGGCTGTTCTGATTTGTTTAGGCAATTAAGCCCAGGCAGAATCCTGTTAGTAAAGCATCATGGTTATTATATGACTGCCCTCATCAGGATCGTCACAATTGGCATCAAACGCCACCCCCCCCCCCGAACTTCCATCCTACTGACTGGTGTGTGGGTTGCAGCGGAGGGGCGACAGTTGGGTACAAATACAGGGGTAATGTTTTTTAGGTTGTGCTCTGGGGGCTGCCTAAATCAGGAAATGCAGCTTCTAGCATAGGTTTTGCTACAAAAACGATATTTTAGAATGAGGTCATCCTTTTCCAACATACTGCAGAATATTTAACATATAAAGCTTACTGATAGAGCAAAACATTTCTACGATTTCAAGGGCACTGGCCAAACTTATTGCCTCTGCCAGGTCAAATCAATCGTGCTTTAGTGCAGACCTCTTTCTATCTTTCTACCACCAGTTCTATTACGAAGGAGTTCAGTAAATCTCCCAGACTGCATGAATAAAAACATCAGTGGGATTAATCCGGAGCAGTACAGTAGGACCACCACAGTTTACATCACTGTAATCAAGCTCTGAGCCTCATTTGATGTTGCAAGTACATCAGGAATTTGGATGCTGGCCAATTCTTAAAAGACTCGAGCAAGATAAAAAGCACACCTGTGCTTGAAGACAACTGATGCTAACTCTAGTATTGTGCCTCAGAGTGTCTCACTGACTTCACTTCAGCACAGTCCATTGCAGGCCAGGTCTTTACATAACCCACTGAATTATTCATTCGCCTACTGATGGAACTGCGCGCTAGCTAAAGGCTTTGCCTGCCTTGTGGCACAGCACCACAGCTATGGCATACAGGTAGGGATGTATTCTTTTTAAAACGTCCTTTGCTGTTGGATGTCAAAGATGAATATGTAGTGTGGGAGAAAGAAAAAAAAATAGATATTTTGCAGCCATCTGTTGTAATTGGATTTAAATCCACACTCCGAAAAAAAAGTTATTCTTCTTTGATGGAAAACAAAAAAAAAAAGAAACAAACAAAAAGTTGAACCGTTTCATAACTTTACCAACCCTGGTCCTGGACCTTTTTACTTGTTTTCAGCTCTTAAATAGTTGCCGATATCAAGTTAGCTACAATATTTGATAAGTAACTTGAACTTTGCAACTTTTTAGGAACCGAGAACAATTAAAAAGTTGAACCATTTCATAGCTTTACCACAAGTATCAGAAAGAACCTTACTCTCCAATCAGAAAGCTTTGTTTCAGGGTGCACTACCGTGGAATATCCAGATAGAATATCAAGCCTTAAAAAAATGAAACACTGAAAAGGTAACATTTCAAAATGTAAGAATTCAAATGGTTGCAATACTTATTAAGGCACTGTTGACCCGCTACAAGACAGATGTCCGAAAGCAACCACGAAACATGATTAAATACCACACACCAAGCTACAGTCAGCACGCTTGCACATCACTGTGATGAGGAGTCGACAGACATACAGACTTTGATCCAGGTTTAATTGGTGTGTGTGAAAGGCTGTATACTATACTGTGTTTGACACAATATATTGTGGTTTGCTATAATTTGGAGCTGCTGGATTTTTTTGTCAGTGCGTAGGGGACAGCCACTGAATATGTTAAATTGGAGTGCTGTTTCTACTGCATAATGAGCACTGTGATTTCTATTCAGCTTTTGAAATCCCTAATGAATAAGTATGAACCGGCTAAATTGATTTCTCTACCAAAATATCACATTACCCTCAACAACCCAAAGACATCAAGAATAATTCTTCCAACTGCAGTAAGCGGGAGATTAAGGTTTATTAAGCCCTACTCACAAAGCCTTAACTCATGAATTGTAAAAATAATGATTAATATTAAAATGTTTTCTACTCTTGCATTATTTTAAACAAGGGCCTAGAAAAATGTTATACCAAATATTTTATTAAACAAACACCATGCTGAAAATGGATGCATTCACAAATGTGCTGATGCGCAGTTAACCTTGGAGGTGTTTGGTTTATTATTTCTCAAACATTAGCACAGTAACTCTGTTAGACTCAGTTACTGCTAAAGAAGCCACGAAACATCTATAAAGCACTGAATTAGATGGTTCCTAGGTGATCTTTTTATTATTATTTATTTATTTCTTAGCAGATACCCTTATCCAGGGCGACTTACAATTGTTACAAGATATCACATTATTTTTACATACCCATTTATACAGTTGGGTTTTTACTGGAGCAATCTAGGTAAAGTACCTTGCTCAAGGGTATAGCAGCAGTGTCCCCCATCTGGGATTGAACCCACAACCCTCCAGTCAAGAGTCCAGAGCCCTAACCACTACTCCATACTGCTACCACTGCTTTTTCCTGTAAAGGTCATGGTTGACTTAAACATAAATAGAAAAACAGCAAAACAAGTAAAAAACAATTACCTAATATAGTGTAGTTGCTTGTAATATAGTAACAATGTAATACCTAGGCTGATTACTTGAAGGGTGACTTGGATCCATACTAATGGCTGGTTAGAAAACTGTCACATGGCACCATTGTGATGAAAATTCTGACTGAAGATTTTGCGTCCCTGCGGTCGGAACATGCAGTTCCCACTGGTTACAGTATGGTATGTACAGCATTTGTTTTATAGACAGTAGGGGGCAAAAGATTCTGTATTATGAAAAATGTTCCGTGGAGTGAAACTGGTGAAACGGGTCATTTTTCATAATCTTCTTCTGTATCCTGACAACACAAGCAGAGTGAGTGCATTGGGGAGCTGGGAATAAATAATCTTGATTCCTTTTCTGTAAAACAGTCTCTCATTGGGGAGGGGGAGGGGAGTGGGGTCCAACCAGTGATTTATATCTTTTCAGTCTCTGGGGTTTTTGGTAGTGTTAACTGATGTGAGCTGTTCATTGTAACTGTCAATGAACAGATTGTGAAGAGCTGCTTTTTTGCTGTCAACACTTTTTTGTTGTTGTTTTTTTGCTGAATAACATTCAGTGGTACTCTGATGCAGGAAGTTAAAAATCTCCATGGCATGAATAAAGTAAAAAATTTCCATGGCAACTGAAAAAATCTTTTCCAAAGAATATACAGCACAACGAGGACCAGAAGCATGCCTGGAAGCTGCATTTGACTCTGTAATGTCTGTCTGTTTGCAATGGGGCCCCAAACTATATACTGTATTAACACTACAAGAAAGGGTCTTAGAAACAAGGATATACTGTGCAACCAAGCAGTCATAAGATAGCTTTTCAAAAACACACTAGAACATTTAGACTGCAGTATGTGATCTTCTGAGATAAAATACACCTGACTGAAATCTCCGGTGAGCAACTAAATTGTGCAGAAATCCACATCATGAACACCATGAGGACAGGGGACCTTTGAGTTTGAAACTAACATACCTATACAGTATCAGGACCTTAACTTTACATCAGAGATAACCAGCAATCAAACCCCATAGGCTGCAGACACTCATTTCCTGGCTTTTTTACAATAGTCATTTTTACCAAAAAACAGTGCTGTTTTTCTGTTAAGAATAACTGTGAATTTAAAACTGCATATCTGAGAGGGAAGCCTGGTTAAGTCCTACATACTGTAAGGTGTTTTATTAGTTTTTTTTTAATGACCTGTGACTTAGAGCCACTTCAGTTCATCACTTGTGTTACAGTATGCACTGCGCATAAGGGCTTTTCAAATTGGTTGCTTTTATCGTGACATGAATAAAGCTCTAAAGAATCCACGAAAGCATAAAACACAACTCAAAGCACAACTTGACCTCAGTCCATTCTTTTGATAGCTCCATGTACCCGAAATTCATTTTTATAGAACAAATTACAAATGTAAAGTGCCTAAATAGCCCACAGTAGTTTAGACAGCAAAACCTTTTGAAAAACATGTATTTATTGCCATGCATGAGGTTTACTGGAAGAGTCCCATTTAATACTGCAGTGGAAAAAACACTTGAACTAATCAATTTCACTGAACTTAGATACAAAAGAAGCAGATTGTATTCCCTGCAATTTACTTATTCATTTTTATTGCAGCGACAAACAGCTGTGCTGGTTTTCCACCTCGCTACTTTGAGTTTAAATGTGAGCACTTCAATTCATCCTCCATCTAGCCAGGAGGAGAAAAGCAAGTATTGGCTATGGGGAGACAGATGCTGCTTCTGCCCTATACTTGAAGTACAGCAATGATGAAGACCAAATAAGCATTCAATAAGCCAGACCCCTCCTTCCAGCAAGATTTGCTTGTTTATTACTAAAACAAGCAAGTCCATGATAATATCAGTGAGGGCAACCGTGTCACGGGGGGCAACAGTGTTATTTAATATGTATTTTTTTATTGATTATATATATGCATCTAGACTAGAAAAAAAGTCTGTATTCAAAATATGATGTTAAACTGCCTTTGCACTGCAGATCTCCTTCACTGGTGTACAGTACTCTAAACCCCTGCACTGACTCAAGCTATTTCAGCAGTTTGCTTAAGATATGGAATGCAAGTAAAATAAACAGGGTCCACCAATTTAAGTATTAAACATATTCAGGCTGTTGGTGTAGCACTCTGCAACATCAGCGACAATACTGAACAATTACTAACTCATGTTTTGCATTTTGCTATTGCTTTACCGCAAAGTGTTGGTCTTGAGAGAATTATTTTCTAATTACAAAAGCTTCATGTAAAAACATGCACCACACTGTGTCAGTTCTGACCTGCAGAGCTGAAGCAAATAAAAATAACAAAGACAAACGAAGAAGAGTAGAATGGTGCAAAAAAAGGGTTATTTGCAGAAATTCATTCGCCTGATCGCTAATAAAACTGTGTTTTTAAGACATTGGTGAATAATCTATGGTTGTATAATCTAGGGTAGAAAACAAGAACAAATGAAGTATCCATTATACTTTACCAAATTCATTTTTTAAACAACTACATATGTTCTATTAAATAGGGCAGATTTTTTATTTAGATTCATAGCAAATATCTTGTTACATTTTTTGTAAACTGATGCAGCACAGCCGATACTACAGTATAGCGCAAGGTGGATTTACAATTGGTTCTTTAATATTATCAAATATTTAATATATGTCAGTTATTCATACTTGGCCTACATTGAAACCCATAATGCACCAGGGCAGACATCAAAGTTTTTCCTCAGTTGCCACCAGTTGCAGATCGATTGAAAATACACATTGTTCTTCATCCCTGGAGTGCTGAGAACACGGGAAGTACAGCAGCACTTCATTATAATTTACTGCAGAACTCTTTGTTTTATTTTATTTATCTTTACTTTCCCAAGGAATTGGAAGCCCCCAGAAGAATTCATTGTCATATTAAAGTAAAGGATGACAGCTTTATTGCTCTATAAAGAGCTAGCGCTTTGCAAGCTTGCATCGACTGTACCAATAATGCAATTATAGGCTTCCCCCAAGCTGGCAGCTTCTGTGCAGAAGTAAAAAGGACTGGGAATGGATGCCTGAGGCACACACTTTTATTGAATGCAATTCCTGCAAGTCTTCCCAGTAGAGTGGTTATACCATGCCTCCCAGTAAAGTACTGGTTTCTATCCTACATTGTAAAACCCTGCCGTCCTCTTTGTTGATAATTCCAGGAATCTGCTGAACAATCTACAGAATATTACTTAAGATTCCATACATGTCAAAGAACCTTAACACAATTCAGAGAGCTTAAAGCTATTTGGAGGTTTGTTAGGAGTTTTTAACAGCCTGCTGCAATGAATACAACCATGTTTGCAATGCATGGAACCTTTTTTAAACTATACCAAGCATCAAAAGAAACTTATCGCTATTATAACACATTTATTTTCGGGAAAAAAGGTATATAAATGATGGACATTGACGAAATGTTTTTGGTTTCTTTTTAATCACTCGATCATTCATCCTTGACCATGACACGCTTGAGTGACTATGATCTGAAGCATATGCACTTAATCACCTAATTAGTGAGACAGTTGATTGGACACTGGAATGGAGTGACTTCAGCTGTTGAATTGCAAGTTTGAATAAAAGCATTAAAGAAAATCACAGAAAAAAAATAATATGTCACGTCTGTCAAGCATTTTCGTGAAGTCACTGCACCTGCTCTAAAACAGAGTTTGTCATTTTTCAGTCACATCTAGTGAATTTTATCCAAATATAAGTGATAAGTTTCTTTTGATGCTCAAATATAAGTGATAAGTTTCTACTGATGCTCAAATATAAGTGATAAGTTTCTTTTGATGCTCAGTATATTTAACCAAAAAGCTATTTAACCAAAGACAATGTTTATTAACACTATACAAAAATGTCCCTTAATACTGTGTTGTGTATAAGGGCCAGTTTTACCCAGTCTCAATCTTAAATACATTCATGTTTAACACATTGTAAAATGATAAAATGGTATGCTCACCCCAATAATATTTAATATCTAGCTTATGAGCAGAAGGATGGGGAGTACGGGAGTACTGCTCATAAAATATATTAATGGTCACATTATGGCTGTCTCAAATTATTATCTCCTCCAGTCATTCACTCTAAATATTGAATACAACTGCAATAGACGGTAAAGAATGGAGTTGCAGTGCCATTTTACACAAAGTTATCTGCCATTTTACACTGAAATAGGATACATGGGTGGCAACAAAGTCATTTTAATTGGACACCACAGATTTTAGAATAATTACCACAACATCTACGGTAGGTGCTTTTTATTTTGTTTTCATGCAATCTTTTCTTCAGGCTTGCTGCCTATCAAGTGTGCAGCTGAGCTCATCATGAGTTAAAACAGTAAACGAGCCACTACCCTGCAAGCATTAAACCGCTCAACTCTGAGCAAAGTATCTCAAAACATGCAGCTTTCATTACCTTGGGGCACTGAGCAGCAGCATCTCATATCCACAGCCTGACTGCCGGCTCCCGTATCACAAGTGACAGGCTGCTCGCCTTGTGCACTGTAGCCCTGTGCTATAGCCCAGCTTCTGAAGCACAGCTGCTTACTGTATGGTGAAGGTGTTAAGAGCTGGTATGGGATCTGTTTTAAGAATCTGCATCGTGGCCGCCCTTAAACAAACTGGAGCATTAATATGGAATTAAAGAGTGTCACTTTTTAACTCTGACGCTGATTCAATTGTTACCAAAAAAAGACCACTATGTCCCTTTCTGTATCGATTCAGACTGCCTGATTTTTTTTTTCCTCCTTAAATTTACTTGAACTAACCTACTTATGTTTTTTGATCGACTGCTCGTTTCGTACATGCCCTTTTCACTTAGTTTTCCTTTTTTCTTAACATTTTTATGGGGTTAAGAAAGCACTTACTTAAAAGCCTCTCACGTTGATCGTTGTCCTACATCGCTGGCAGACGACACTGCGACTGTATGCATCCAAACTGACCTTTCTTAAAGACAAGGCTGCCCATGTCTTGTTGAAACTGAAAGTTTAAAAACAGTATTCTGTAATTACTGGTTATGGCAGAGATGGCAGCCAGCAGGAGCACTGATTCAGATCCGCTCTGGTGCTTTTGATTTACTATGGTAACTCATAAGAACATAAGAAGAACATAAGAAAGTTTACAAACGAGAGGAGGCCATTCGGCCCATCTTGCTCGTTTGGTTGTTAGTAGCTTATTGATCCCAGAATGTCATCAAGCAGCTTCTAGAAGGATCTCAGGGTGTCAGCTTCAACAACATTACTGGGGAGTTGGTTCCAGACCCTCACAATTCTCTGTGTAAAAAAGTGCCTCCTATTTTCTGTTCTGAATGCCCCTTTATCCAATCTCCATTTGTGACCCCTGGTCCTTGTTTCTTTTTTCAGGTCCAAAAAGTCCCCTGGGTCGACATTGTCAATACCTTTTAGAATTTTGAATGCTTGAATCAGATCACCGCGTAGTCTTCTTTGTTCAAGACTGAACAGATTCAATTATTTTAGCCTGTCTGCATACGACATGCCTTTCAAACCTGGGATAATTCTGGTCGCTCTTCTTTGCACTCTTTGTAGAGCAGCAATATCCTTTTGGGGGTTTCAGCAGCTACAGGTATTTGCAACAATAAAGGATAAATTAAAATTAAAATCTTTTGCTGCAAAAGTATATTTGAAAATCTAAGATGCTCTGGAGAGTCCAGATTATTATTATTATTGTATTGAATTACTACCCTCTTGGGGCCCTCATTGGCAGAATGTGCTCTTGGAAACTGAGAGAAACCATTATTGTGTTATAATAAAGTTCGTCAGTGTATATTTTTCATCCAGTATCCGTTCCTACTGGACTGTGATCCCGGGAGCAGGACCTCAACTGGAAGCTGATGTGGGTATCTCCATTGGGATATTTTGGGTATTATTATTATTATTATTATTATTATTATTATTATTATTATTATTATTATTATTATTTATTAATAATACTAATCATCATCATAATAATATTAGTCCAGTATCCCCTGTAATGTATGTATGATGAATAATAATATCACATGATCAACTAAGGATGGACGATCACTGTATGTTAAAATACAAGAATCAAATAAGATAGGGAGAGTATGTATTTATACCAATTATAGAATACACTTAGTCTTTATTCAAGAATCACTTGGTGAACCACAGTGAGCTCTGTTGTGCTTTTGGTCTTGTATATACCTCTATTACGATACAAAGACAACAATGACAAAACACAGGCAACACAATGAATCGTTACACCCCTAAAGTATTGTATGGGAATTATTCAAGATTAAAATACATAATAATAATATGATTTCTTTCTTTCTTTCTTTCTTTCTTTCTTTCTTTCTTTCTTTCTTTCTTTATACTCCCCTGATTATATTTCATGTTTACACTCAGTGGCAAGGATGGATTGTGGGTGATGTCAGACCAGGAAGTGAATGGATCCCCAGTACTGCGAGTGAAGCTCTGATGCGTGTATTTATTACAAATAAAAAGGCTGAAACAAACAAAACACTTTGTAAAAGAAAACAGCAAGGTGGCCAAAACAAACAGACAAAAACAAACACTGAACACACAAGTATCGCGCTGGTCCAAATCCAGCACGAGTAGCAATTGCTTATATTTTATCATTTTTAGTTCTTACTTTTCTTTGACTTCTCTCAACAACCAACCTCGAGTGAGCGAAAGCTGCATGTTTTTATATTGTGGCCGAGGGATTAACTGGCTATCAATTACCTAGTTTATCCCTCTGCCACATTCGGCACAGGCTTTCTCATACGCGTGGTCAACAGCCAGTTTGTCAATAATCACTCACTGTTGACCACACATTCTCACGATTTTATCTGGATGGGGCATTTTAACCCCACACAGGCTGTAAAACAATAATAACAATAAAACCGTGTTTAAAATAAACACAAAACAGTGCATTTAAATCATAATAAAATAAATAAACACAGGGGCAGGGGGTACCCCATCACAAACCCCGATTATATCAAGCCATTGGCCTCATTGCCGTTACCCCTTACACAATACAACAATGATTTCATGCTTAATCTAGCACTGTTCTTTATGAATGCAGCAAAGAACAACATGTAAAAATGTACAGCTTGATCAAATTCAATTTCTTGGTCATTGCTTCTTCTACATAAGCACAGCAGCCCATACATTTTTGCATTCATTGTATCCCCCAGCATAGACTGACTGGAACAGTGTGAAAAGAGTTATATGGCTTTGGTCCAGCCTGCTGCTTCGGTTTGATCCAAATTATGACAAAATGTGCTGCATGATTTATTGTTGCTGTAACCGGTTTCAGCCCACACACACATATTAAATACATTGAATGCGTTTTGGTGCAATTACAAAACTTCATGCATCCCACATTACAGCAATACAATATACTACAGGGCTGTGGCCTTCTGCTAATGAGTTTTGAGGTAAATAACCTGCCCCCTACTACTTTTAGGATTCCACATATGGCAGCATGGATTCTTAATGTACAGTATGTTACGACTTCTTGTAAATAAAATGACATTCTCCGGAGTGTAATTGATTCACTGGCACTTAAAATATGTAAATAAGTATTTGCATAAGTGTTAATGTTCTTTAGTGATTTTGGATTTCATTCTTCAATCAATAATGGAATGCTAAAGCTGCTTAATGTTGCTGAAAAGGTCTTTAGCGGCTGTTTCCCTTCCAGTGTTTAGTGTCTGCATGTTATCCCTGCTGTAGTATAATTGGATGAAGCAGGTGATAACTCACTCCTGCCAAAAAGCTGTAACCAGGGCTCTCTAGCCACTTATGCCAGGGTGCTACCTCATGAATTGCTCTTTTAATGACCACTAGAAGAGTGCGAACCACATGCTACAGCTGTACCTGTATGACATTGTAAAGTGATGTAATTGTTCAATTTGGAAAACAGAACTTAGACCATACCAAACCATAACTAGTTTTAAATGATGAACAAATAAAACTAAAATGTTTCCTGAACACCTGTTACTACTCACTGTTACTACTCACTGCATAAGAGCCACAGATTTCATCTTAATCACACCGTGCCATTTTCTGTTATGCAACCACTGAGGGTTCAGAACAGTGTTAAGCTTCAAACTTCAAAAACACTGTATCCTAGTAGCGGACAGTTACAAAACAAAAGATTGTGAGATAAAATAACAACAATCAAGAGTTTTTTTTATCTCCCTCCAGGCAATGGGAGAGATCCTCCGATTCTTTAGCCCTGTCTGTAGCCCTTCTTTTAGCACTGTACTCCTCTGTCATTAAAAATAGAAAGCTGCCATCAGCTCTGAGTCGTGGAATTTATTCAGGCACAAAAAACAATTAAATTATACTCCCAACGTACCCCACTGCCACTTTTATAGTACAGAGCACACTGCTGTAAGTAGGTTTACATGTTTTGTTATAGTAACCACTCTGATACAGATCTCATGTCTAGTAAAGAAGCTTGACGATCAAAGGATTTAGGAAATGGTGACTTTCGACCTTTTCTGTAATGTGACAGAAATAGACATCAGATATGAAACATGAAAGAGCATCATTTTTTTATATTTGGTATTTTATTTGTTTAAACATGAATCTGAAGAGCTGCTAGTTATCTACTTTCATAAACTCATTAAGCTTTGCAGGCCGACAAGACTTACTCATTGAGCAAAGCTACATTTGAAAACCATTTTAAAGGTTTGCTGTTCCTTCTTTCAATGTTTTGCTGTTATATTAAGACTCATTTTAGGTCCTGTATCAAATACTACTATTGTCATTTTAAAGCAAGTGTCAAATCAGCTTATTGTCCTTTGCTGCCTAAGCGAATGCGCAGTGATGAAACCTGACAGGTACAGTTACTGTACAAAATGAGGATTTACCACATTGTTCGTGAGAGGGCTAAGTGTTTCCCCAGCTCCCCTGAGTGGATAGTCCTGGGACGTTCACAGTAAACTCCAACAACATCAAGTCAATCCACAAATGCACAACGCTGCAGACTGCTCCTGTTTCTCAAACACAGACTTAAACTAATACAGTACTTAAAAAACAGTCACTGTTTGTGAGAATGTGCAAGCATCTTTAGCCTGACTAAACACAAGTGACTGCGCCTTAATTGAAAAGATGAATCTTGAAGTCAACAAACCATTGTAGGTTTTACTACAAGTTTTTGAACCAGGCTTACTTAAACAAGTAACACACTCAGTTGCTCTAGCTAAGTCGATATTGGCTCAAACTATGGAACAACACTGTACAGTATATCCATATGTATCTATTTTATGTTCAGATATTATTTGAAACATGTCAGATGGTCAATTTAAAAACCGAAACAGTCCAGAATCCTTACAGATGGCAACATTGAACTACATCTACTGGAAAGATATCAGACATACAGCACAGACATACAGCATGCTTTTAAATAGACACGTGCTTGTCACCCATATAGCTGCTATCTGCAGTTCAATATGTGTACATGTGGACTCTCGACCTTCTGCCGGTATCCCGTGGGAAATTGGAAGTAATAAAACTGTTTTATAAACATATCAGTAGCAAGAATAAACATCATTTGTAGGCTACAAATCAATGGAGGTACTGTACAGTCTATAACAAAGTCTCTGAAAAGCTGGAATGCGACAGAAAATTATGTCACGGTAGCCAGACAACTGTTAAACGGCAGGTGTGATTTAGTAACTACATCATGTAACAAACTGAAACTAAGCGCAATTTATATATATATTATATATATGAATTTAATGTTTTAAGGAATCACAACTTAAATTTGAAAATGTATTTACTACTACTACGACGACGACTACTACTACTACTACTACTACTACTACTAGTAATAATAATAATAATAATAATAATAATAATAATAATAATAATAATAATAATAATAATAATAATAATGTACGTACTGTAGTCTATCTAATTGAAACAAAATACCTTTACAGGTCGACTATACCGAATGTTCCCACTGCGTTATTTAAAATAACCTGGTCCTGATGTGGAACAGTAATGCCCAAAACATAATCAGAATAACCACGCATAAAAAATAAATCAATAAAAAGCAGACGCAATACACTGCTTCTGGCAAAAACTGAGGACACACAAAAGTTTAAAGAATTCCATTTCGAGCTAGAATTTATTTCGTTTGCAAAACGCGTTTTTAAGCAATCCTTAATGCAACTGCTGCAACACTCCAACTAGAAGTCCCGTTTAGGACTGCACCACACAGAAATCTGAACGGGAATGCTACTTCTTGCATAACAAGCATCCCTATGTACCGACGCAGACCCGCACTGTAAAGGGCATACCTTGCAAACCTGTCATTTCACGGATAGCAAACCAAACCTATTCCGAACTGACCTTTTTGCTGCTTAAAGGACTGAATGGAACACGAGTGGTGCACCATCTTTCCGGTTTTAATGAGCTCCTGGTTCACAATAATCCCCTTTTCATCAAGTCTAAACTGACAGTGTACGGCTCCGAAAGACCGAAAGCGCGCACACTCAGCTCAGCTCCTCGCTCGTGGAAATCCAGGAGGATTATGGAGCGCTGCGCAACCCGAGCACCTGCTTTTGCTAGCAGGATCTTCACGCATTTGTCGTTGTCATGACGACACACAACACGGGCATTCCAGCATCACACACGCCTTCGTGGCTACTAGCATAATACTCATCACCATGGCTATACTATGCGTTTACCCTCGTGTGCCATGTTTATTAATTTTCTTTACCATACCTTGCTCTTCTTTACCATGCATACCCATGCTTTCACTATGTTTTATTACAATTTGCTGTGCTTGTACTATGGCAAATTTTTATAAGGGTAGGGATTTTGCAGAGTTAACAAAACAGGGACTGCATTATATAACTTCTTTATTAGAATAGGATGCACCTATCTCGCGACTCTAAAATCTAATTTGACGATGACATCAGAAGCACTATGTCTGTTAAAATGGGTCTAATGTGGAGAGACAAGCATGGTGTGTCAGTATTGCACCACGTTAACTCCACCTTTTGCATGATGTTATATTTTTCCCAAACTCATACACTGTGCATAGTATGATTACAACTGCTATTTTTTTTTCTTGCTTTCAGACTACATACACAGCAGTATTTTGAATCAGCAGATTTTTTTTTTTATTCAATTTAACTTTTAAAAAAATGGTTTGTTAATTGTCTATCAATAAATGCTAACTTAATTCACTGATTAAAAAAACAGATCAATGCTTGCTTTTGTGCCCAAGTGAAAACCTCATCAAAAACAAGATGAGTCCAGACACTGCCAAACCCAATGCCCTGGGGTTTGTTGTAAAGGCAAGCTCATTCACAGCTACTTTAACCCTCTCTTACACAGTGTTGGTGGTGTTTGTCAACACGCAGAATGCTGTGTCTCCAGCAGCAATGTAAAAAAAGATTTATTTTTTTTTGTAGAATGGATTTACAAGCAATACCCAGACCTAGATTGCAATAACCAAGGACATTAATACAAATATCAAAACAGCTGCACTACTGCACTGTATAGCTAGAGCTTATGATGAACTACATAACAATATAAATCACATAGTTTTCTCCAGGTACCTGTTTGCCACATGTGGTTCACACATTTATATAGAGTGTCCCTCCAATGTTGATATAGAACAGCCAAACCTCCGTTTGTCATTTTCAGTCACAATGGGCAAGACAGCACATCTGACAGAATTGACAGTGGGCTGATTATAAGGGCTCAGTGAGTTGGATGTTTCACAAGGACTTGGTCATAAGCATTCTAATTCAATATAGCATTCTGCAGAACAGAGCTGGCTGGTTAACCCTAGGTGGTGCTCATTAATCAAGGAAGGCTCATGCATCCCTCCAGAACAGCTTAAACACCTTGTAGGACTTTGATGCATTGAACCAGTATGCTTCTGGCAGCTACTGATAGTGGAGCACCATTCTGTTCTCATACGTAACTGTCACCTTATGTTGAGGAGCATATGTGATCATTTTTACTGCAGCTGAAGTGTGAAATAACTTTTAAATAGCATACTGAAGCATTTGAAGCCAAAACACAATACAATTATCAGATACATCTGGAATAGCGATATGATGTCTATGGCTGGTGCTTGCTATGGAAAATAACAGTCATGTACAGTATAAATCAATCTTATTACAATTTAAGACAATCATGCATGCCATATTAGATACTGCTTACTATATAAGATAAAGTTGCACACTAGTACAATCTATATGAAATTATATGAAATGAAACATTTTAATCCAGGTTCCTATAATACTTGTGGGGTTTTTTTTGATGAGTTTAGATTAGCCTAATGATTTTTCATTTTATTGCTGTACTTACAAAGAAAAGAAAAATAAATAACTCTTCAATCAAAATATAATTCTGTTGCTTTGGAGAGCAGTTTACAAGGGATATACACTTTTTAATCAATGCTGACCATTAACAGGATGGAAGCTATTGTACACTACAGCCGGACACAGTTCCAGTTCTGTACTGACTGATATTTCATATTCCATGAGATTTCATGAGAGCGTTTATCACCCTGCTGATCTTTATCACTGTCTGAAGCCTACTGTATACTGTGCTTTATGATTAGTGTCCTGTTACAGGGTCTGATGCCTCAAATGTTAAGGCAACGTTACTGTTCCTATTCATTTTTACGATGTTTATAATCGCGCTGATGTTATGTTGCTCCAGCCTTGAGGTTCAATCATCTTTCTCTATAGATATCTCCGTTCGCAGTGAACTTGCTTAGAAATTCCTTGTTATTTGGTCCATTGTCATCATAAAGCAATGAAACATGTGAAGACACCAAACTTCAAGATCCTAGGGCTCCCCCGCAAAGGGCACAAATATCACCCGATTCTAAAAGTGTTATGGCATTAAATTCTTTAAAGACGATATACACTGTAGATTGCAGCACCATAATTCAAACTTAATCCCAGTCCATGGTTTATCCCACAGTGAAGTAAAAAGAATTGGTTCTGAGCCATGCACACCGATCACATCAGCAACAACAATAATCACATTCTGCCCAAATCCTAGTTTTTGGAGTTGATGTACTCTTATCATAAGATCATCCATATCACACCAGCTAAGAATGCTGGTCCTGTTTACAGGATTCTCTGGTTTTATAGCCGTGAGGTAACAATGAGCCTGAGCTGGTCTGTAAGAGGGTGGAGGCTGGGTGCAAACCAGAGACCCGGCACACTGCAAGCGAACGTCCTAACCTCCATGCAAAATATTCTTGCTCGTCTGTATTCATGGATTTAGAGTTTTTAACCTCATCTCAGGGGACAGAATCTGTAACACAGTGTATCACACAACACTGCCCATTACACTCGTCCCACTCCTAACCCCTCTCTACCTTAAATTCCACAATCATGAAGCACTTACAGCAGTCTTCTAATGCACAGCAGTAGAGAACAATCCCTGTAATAAAACAAGCCAAGTTCCTGCTCGCATCCTGTCATACTGACTCAGCAGGGAAATAATACATTGAAATTACTGTGAGCCTCCCTCTGCTGTAGACTGTTGTTTATAATCTACTTAGAAGGCCATGCTAGGTTGGAACATATCTAAACTGTGGCGTTGTACAGCCAAGGCTTAATAAAAATCATCCTTTGCACTCAGATACCCTGAAAAGTGTTGTTTCTATTTAGCTGATAGGCAGAATTGTGGTTAAGGTAAAAAATATTTTGGCTATTGTAGGTTTAGAGCAGAGTAGTTTCAAATTCCAACATGTAACCCTGTAACACAGTAGCCTCTGGCTAAGAGAACACCCCTCCGGAAGCAAGCAGAGTGTTCTTCTAGTCGAAGTGTTCTCTAAGATGGAGTTATCCACCGGACACAATATGAATCAATAAATATGTATTAATTGTCATGAGGCAAGTGCATCAATGGAATGAACTGAATAAGTAAAAGAAAAGTAATAGGCAAGTGTATGTTAATAAACTATAATAATAAAGTAACAGACAAACTTAAAGACGATTAATAAACTTTCAAACTAAATTAACACAGCACCCCAACACATGTTAAAAAAATGCAGCAGCAATATACAAGACATGCATGTTATTTAACAGAATAGTGAAGCAACTCACCAGAACAGGAAACACCAAATTGTTCGGCGACTTGTGTCTGATTCAGGTTTTTTTTTTTTTTTTTAAGAGTTCAAACAATTTCCAACTTTTTGTAGCAAGAGAAACAGAGGCGCATATCGTGTTTGTTTACATGCCATTTTGTAACGATGGCGTGCACTCGTGGAAATCAGAATACAAAATGAATCAATGATATGACAGGGGTTCTGGAAAGATTGAATAAACCAATCAGTGTGCCTCAACACACTCTCGCGATGACAAGTCGCTTTTGAAAAGACTGAATAAACCAATTTAATTTAAGTTTGATGATGATGAGTTATCAGGTTACAAAACAGTACTGTACCCGAACCAATCGCTATCGGTGCCAAGAAAGTGTTCTTTTAACATAGTTCCTGTTCCTTTAGCCGGAGTATTTACAATGGGAAAAATCAGTTTCACCACAAAGGTGTTGTTCCCTTTGGCAAAGTGTTCTCTTAGGAGGTGTTCCTATACTCGGAGACTACTGTATTCATGAGGCATTTTTTGTCATTTCTTTATACATTTCAGAATCAACACGGATGAGAGGTATTCCACCAGAAAAATGTGTTTTCATGCAAATGATTTCCTATTCAATCTGAATAGAAGCAGTTGGTGAAGAGAGGAGACAGATGTGGGGGGATATGTTAAGAAATAGAGCAGCATTGTCATGTCTGTGCTCAGTCTAGGGCATGTATAAAACATTAATTTGGACGGGTATCATGTGTCATTGAAGCAACTCAGCCAGAGAGAGGTAACACTCACTATTGATGTGACTGCAAGCTGGATCATTGTAAAAATGGTCTTTATTAAAATGCTGAAAATACCCTTGCGATATCAGGCCATTATGGATGAGGATCCAGTATGCAATCAATTTCATAGTGAAACATCACTTGAAATACTATGCTGGGCTCTAGTGGTCACTTGAAAGGATTACTAGGCTTTCTCCGATAAATTAATGAGAAAATAAGGTCTGGAAAACCATACAGCAAAATGACAAGGGACTTGAAAGAATAATGATTTAAACATTACCAATCATCTGAAATGTGCCGACTGAGAGGCCACATTCCCCCCCCCCCACTCCAGTATTAGCACAGTACTGCATCACAACACTTGCATAAAGTGTAGTATTTGAGTGTAGTTTCCAAGTCAACACCAAAAACTGGACATCCCTTATACAAGTAACCCACAGTAAAAGAACAGCAAAGTGTAATAAATCCCAGTGAAAGCATGGTAAAAATCAGAGACATGGTAGGTAAAGCATATTACTAAACAGGAATAAACCAGGAAAAACTATGGTAACCATGGGAAAGCATAAATACCATGTAAAAACACTGTGGTATTCCCCTTATAAGGGTACATGAGCTATTTGTAACTCAGATGGCTTTTCCAGCAAATACAATTTTAAATACATTTCAATACCCTTCTCAGCTCGCCTTCGCTGCAGATGAAGCCGGCATTAAACTTTCATTTGGAGTCCTGTAAAAACCCTCCTCTGGGCAATGTTTGATGAGAGCGGCTTTATACCTTCGCAATGGGTTCGACTGCACACCCACCGGACCTGAGAAAACTAGGTTACCCTGCTGAGAGCTGCATTTAAAATGAACACACACGCACTGCCGGCCCCTTTCTCTGGAAGAACGGATAGCGGTGGAGATCCAGTCTTTCTGCTCAGAGTCCCCGCAGCCCTCAGCAGAGATTATCAGCCCTAGATTTGATATACTCTCCTGTTCTATTAATATCACTAAAAAGGAGCAATAAAGGCCCATTAAGCATGCTTTTCACGGTGTATTTCTCAAATATTTTCAGTAGCATACCTTTTCCCCAATCTTTATGTAGTTTAACTACAGCAATGGCTTTGGGAAGATTCTCTGTTGGGCCATTGTGCAAAACAGATGTTTTTGTTGCAGCTGTTCTGAAGGAATCAAGTAATCATACAGGAATATCTATGCATAGTCTTCCCTTAAACCTGTCAAGTTGAAATGTTACTCTTCGGGCTGCCCATGGTGGTTGCTCTGTTGAAAGAGTTACGACAACAGTTTATTTTGTCCACCGCTTGCATAGCACAAGAATTTAGCAGACTGCAAATCAGCAATATGTTTTGCAAAATGTTCTGGTTTCCTGGCCAGCGATACAAAAGATCAGTCCCTGTTTATTGCAATTGGAAGCTGAAGATCACTGGGTCACTCAGCTGTATATGCACAGTGAAAAATGCATGGGACCCAATGAGGAAATGACAAGTACCTTAGTGAAGCTAGGCAGCCCACAAACCAGTGATCATGCATATACCCTGCAAGCCTACGAAGAAAGATTTCAGTGCCAGTCAAAAAAAAACAAACCTTCAACTAGATACATAATTCAAGTAAATCGACCACTTCTATTGAACTCTTATGGCTGGTTTGAAGGCAGTACAAAATGAGTGCTAAATTGGGGGTCTGTGAAACCAGCCAGCGATTGATAACTTTGCATGAATCCTGGTTTATTCTTATTCCAAGTTCTGTGTATCATGTTTACATCTGATAATGAATTCATTATGCCTCTGAAGATTCTCCCCATAATCAATACCAATGAAGGTCAAGTGGTGAAATTTTGCTTGGCACATTGGTTTTTAGATGCTATTTCAGCAACAACAACAACAAAAAAAGGGAATCTGGCAGGTGCGTATTGTCATTGATACAACTAATGAATACTCTGGCAGCTTCTGAAGGCTTGAGACCTTGTTCCAGAATGACTGCATATTTTGACACTGGAAGAAATCATTGTTGACAGTGACCCCAGTAATTGTTCAAAAACACAAACTTTCAAGACTGTATCGTTTAAAACCGAAGAAAATACTTCAAACCCTGTGCAAAAACTCATGGACACCAATCTTTGATTCGCTCATAATAAAGCTAAAGTGCGAGTTTTATCAATAACGCCTCCAATAGGGAGATAAAGTTAACAAGTGCAGCTGACCCTTCTTAGCATTTAGTAAAGGGCAAAAAACCTCCCTGACATGTGTTAGTGTCTGCACAATATCAGGTGATGAATTCCTTTTGTAGTAGTGCCGTTTTGGAAGAAAATTTCTATTCTGAAAGGAAGGAGCCTGCAATTAACCTTATAAAAGTTTACCACTCTATTTATGCAGCTTTTTCCATGGTTATACTGTGCATTTACTGTTTTCTAATATACTTTACTATACCTCTCTGGGCATTACAATGCTTCACCAGAGCCCTAACTACTACTCCACACTGCAGCAGAGGGTTGTGGATTCAATCCCAGGTGGGGGACACTGCTGCTGTACCCTGAGCAAGGTACTTTACCTAGATTGCTCCAGTAAAAACCCAGCTGTATACATGGGTAATTGTATGTAAAAATAATGTGATATCTTGTAACAGTAAGGGTGTCTGCTAAGAAATAAATAATAATAGCTATGCTTTACCATGTTTTCCCTATGCTTTACCAAGCATTGGTTAAAAAATGCAAAAATAGCATGCTCCACTTTTATAAGGGAGACAGGGACAGGGAGGGTTGCCTGCAGGCAGAGGATAGGGAGCAGGCACACAGACTGCAAGAATTCTCCTGAATTAAAGGGATCAAAGCTGCCAAGGACAGCTGACGCTCAGCTAGACGGTAATGCTGGGTTAGCGCCTATCAGTCTCTTCCTGTTAATTAAGTATGGATTAATGAAACGTCATATGCAAGACGTGGGATGCTGTCTAACCTTGACGTGAACAACGTGGCACAGTGTGTTAAAAGATTTGTATAAAATAAAGGTTGCACAGATTAGTGGCTAAGTAGTTAGACCACTCAGATCAGGTCCAGCAGGGTTGCTGCAATTACCTTGCGTCAAATCATAGACGTCTAAGACCACTGGAGTGATCTTTAAACAGACACCTCAAGAATTGCTTATCGACTGAGACTCAAACTTCCTAACAGCTGGTAGTGATTTTACCATAAGTCATGAACAGTCTCCAAATACTATGAAACTAACTTTGTAAAATAAGTCACCAGCAATACACAATGCACAATACACATACTGTCATAATAAAGCCATTTATAACACTGTGATTGCATGCCGTGTGTAGTTTAGGTACTGTGTAATTAATATCCCACTTGATGTGTAATTACAAAACAAAAGTGCATGCAATATGTTTTTTGTTGTCTGTATATATGAATAAATACACTTTGACATTCATGTGCTAGGAAAAAGTTAAAGCTTTGTTCTGCGCAATAGAGCTGACCCAGCTTTCTTTGACTGAAGCCCCTATGTGTGTCCTATATCACCACATGCTTATCGCCACTGCTGCTCTGACTATTACAACTCTGGAGCCACACGAAGTTGCTTTGCACAGCAGCCTACTTAATTAGGATTCTTCTGATGAGACAGTAATTTAGTCAACAGTGCCACTTTGCTCAGTTCAGAGAGTGTTGGCACTGCAGTTTATCAACCGGAAAAGTTGGAACCTGTTTTGTCTTTAAAGCGAGATAAGAATATAAAATGGGAATGCGCTCTCCTTCATGGTCCATATATAATGTATTATGCAGCTATCTCAACAGCTAGGGTGCTTATGTGTTATCTGAAAGTAGATCTCTATCATCAATCATTCAGATCCTGGGTAAATAGGCGATACAGAGATACAAAATGCTAGCGGTACATATATTTTGTATCGTATTACCAATCCTCCGCTGTTAAGCTGTGGAAGCAAGAGCTAGGAACATGGACATGTTGCAAAAGATTTAAACAAAGTTCCTGTTAGATCAAATGTGGTTTCTTAAAGGGAAACGTGGTATGGGCAGGAACCATTAAAAAAGGTTTCCCACAGTAAAAGCACAGCAAAGTGTAATAAAGCACAATGCAAAAGCATGGTAAAGCATTGGCAAACATTGCAAAGAAGAGAAAGGTATGGTAAAACATATTAATAAATATGGCAAACCAGGGTAAACTATGGTAAATGTATAGTATAACCATGGGAAAAAGCATGGGGGGAAACTGCTAAAATACCGTGCACAAATACTGTGGTAAACATTTATAAGGGAACTATTACTAACTTGACTTGTTCTTTTTGTCATGCAGGGGTCACCACGATATGAAATGAAAACAGAATTATCAGACACGTGGCAGCACATTCAGGCATGTGGGCTGCTACAGCAATAAAGAACAGTGCCACAGAGCTCTCTATTGGCAGACTAATGCTATAGCACAGATACCAGCTGTGCCCTACAAACCTGGGCGCTGTATTCACTTTAACGCATGACAAGTTACTCTAAAACACCCACTGATATATTAAGAAACAAATTCTGAAGTATTGTACATTTGTGGAACCCTTTTTACTAAAGTGCTGTTATTGCACGTAACACTGTGTATAAATGTACTGCCTTATTTGCGTTACATTAGAGTGCAGTACATAGCAATGTATTATGATGGGATGAGGTGATTAAACATGGTCTAAATGGGTTAGCTGTAACTCTCTCTGATGCTTTCTCGTTCATTATGGTTGAGGAATATGCTGCCATATTGTCACAGTGAGAAAGCACTCCGAAGATCTTTAAACACTGTGGCTTCCTGGTGGAATACCAGCAGGGGAGAAATCTCTGCCCAACGCAAACATCCTTGCACGATTAGAAGATTACATTACACAATATGACGTAATATATAAAAGATGTATATCCCAGTTACAAGTTGTGTAAGGCATCTGACAGACTCTGAGAGAGGGTAGATAGTAGGTGCTTGGTTGGCAGGGGGTTCTGCATCCCAAACTGGACAAATTATTGATGCACTGTAATCTACAGGACATGGTCTCAATAGTGAAACCCGTGATCAGGGTTAGGTTTTGTGGTTAAGGTGCTTGCTTTGGTTAATCTTTCCCATCAGACTGTGGCTTTCTTGGAGAGAAGGGAGTTTATGGATATAAAGAAGCCCTGAATCATGTCTCTCTGGGGAACCTGCTTCAGATCTTGCTTGCGTAAGTTCCTGTTCTGCCTGGGGAGATTTCTCCCTCAATCCTAATCCCTCAAAGCTCACCACTAAACTGATGCACAGTGTGATGACGAGATGCAGGAAAGGACTACAGCCTTCTGATGGCTCATCGTCCATGAGTGATTACAAAGCAGGAGCACAACAGGCGCATGCTGATGAAGTTTGGGATGGAGCAGCCTTCTATTTGCCAGGCAGGGCAGTCATTCATTATCATCAGGCTCGTGAATTATACCGGTCAGGGGTGGAGGAATGATCAGAGAACGGCTGACCTCCAAAAATGATGACAGCTGTGCTGGGCTTATGAAGACATCATGTGCTTACCACGTGCTTGCAGAGCGAACTGGTGAACAGTGAAATTGTCTGAACTCTCTTCCGATGGCAGTAGTGTTCTGGCTTTCTGTTTATATCACGCTTACTGTACATCAATCCAGCCATCACTACAAGTGCACTCAAAGGAAGTGACTCTTGCAAATCAGCATTCTTATTGGAGCATTTAACAGGGGATTATAATAGTGCTTTTTAATGCAAGTAATGGTATTTCTTCAGCGTAAGCAAGATCAAGAATTTACTCTACTACATTTGTAGATATTTTTTGCTGTAGTAGTTGATACAGTCAAGTAACTGTCTAGTAATGGTCAGTCATTTCTTTTAATTATTAGCAGTTATTAGTAATTAAAGACACCAGTACGGATATATGATTGTCTTCCAGTTTCCAGTCTTTGAAGCATGGGACTTAGAACCAGGACTGCAGTTTCATATGTCAAGTATAAAATTTCTCTAAAACTTGCAAGTTGGAGCCTATTAATAACATTACTAGTTTGTTTCCCCAACAGAACAAAACAGTACAGTAATAACCCATATATACAAATAATTATTATTCTAATTGTAATCACAACAATACATTAATACCATAGATTATTGATAACACATATGAATATTTCATAAGGCTGTTGAAAAGGCAAAATAAATCCAATTAACAAAGATGGGGATTGAAAAATAACTAAGGTAAAAATGTCTAGCAGCAAATGAAACATGTACAGTAGAAGCAAGCCCTGCTTGATTCGTTTTTATTTTTAATTTTGTGGTCTCTGGAGGTGTTGGTTTGAAAGCACTGAATAATGAAACCCTCTCTTCTGTCCCCTTAAGTCCTCTGTACAGTCTCCATACTGTCCAATCTCTCGTCTCTCTTTTTCTTTTAAATACATAGCACAAACAAAAGCTGTGTATCACAAACTGTCACAATGCTGCCTTCAAGCATTCCACGGCCAAACGCAAAAATACGAATGCTGTCTTTCTCTCATTTAAAAAACGTAATTTTTTGTTTATCCATTTGAGAAATGTAAAAGCATGAAAATCCTAGAAGTGTGGCTATTGCAGCTCCTGCTGAATGTGTTAGATCTGAAACTGTGAGGCAGTTTTGTGAGGCTGGCTATTGTGTAGCTAAGTTAATCACATTTTTTTTTTTTTGTGACCAGAGAAGCCAGGTTTGAAAGGTTAAAGGTTAAACTCTTAACACACTCTACTATCGTGGCCCTGCGTGACTTGAAATAGAACCTTATTTTCTTGTGTGTTTTCCATGGTTAAACTACAGCAAAGTAACACTTTAGGTTGTTTTCATTATGCATCAGTTGCTCGTTTCATTTAACAAACTAATCAGCGGATGTATATTTCTTTCAGGAAGTGTGTTCCAGCTTGCGGATTGATAACGGCTGCAGGATTGATAACAGTCGCTATACTGTGTGAATGTTTCACATAACACAATGATAAAAGGGGTACCGAAGTGGGTGAATTTCCTGTAAATACAAATAAACTGTGTTGAGTGCCAAATGAAGTGTGATAATAGAATTATTCGTGTTGATACTGGAGAAGTCATGTTAAAAAGGTTCAAAGGAAGCTCTTACAAGGCACTTACTGTAAATGTGGGATGCTGGCCTATAGAAGTAATCTTGCAACTAATTATTAATATTGTCACAGTTCTGCCCCAAGAGGGCAGTAGAATCCTTCATTCTGTTTAGTTGGGATGTTTTAAGACATCTACAGGAAAGTTATAAAGAGCTGACTGTACAACATCAATACTGTAAGTTTTGTTTGAATTATTTCTATTTAATTTTTTCAGAAATATAATTTATTGCATAATGTGGTGGAGTGCCTCGCCCCTGTGCGTATTTTGTGTTATATGTTGTATGTGGCGTGTTATTGTTGGTGAAGGGTTTGGTACACAGAGTGTGGGTTATGTAGCACAGGGGGTGTAAAATGTATAATTGTATTTAGGCACAGGGATTGCACAATCACTCCACGTGCAGATTAAAGTGGGTATTAGTATGGAAGCACGGGGAGCACAATTAGTTCACGTGCAGATGTACCGAGATTCCAATTGAATGATTGATTAGCAATCGAATCTCAGTACAGCTACATAAAAGGGTGAGTGCTTCACGCACACAGGGTTGTGTGTTCGAGAGTGGAGAACGGGAGGAGAGGAGAGGAGAGGAGAGGAGAGGAGAGAGGAGAAAACTAGAAATAACAATTGCTAAGCGTGCTGGCTTTTAAACCAGCAGGATACTTGTTTGTTCATCCACTATTTGTTTAGTGTTAGTCCGTTTGGTTTGTCTTTTTATTTTGGCTCAAAGTGCCGTGTGCTGTTTTTGTTCAACTGTTTTATTTTTTCTGTATAATTAAAACATTTCACTCCCAGTGCTGTGTGTGTTTCTTCCAGGTATGACATCACCAATACAGCCAGCCTGTTCACACATGACAATAATAATAATTTTTTAAAAAAAAACATAATTGAATAAATACTTTTGAAATCACTTGACAGCGGGTTTAAGAGACTGACACAGAAAAATAAAGTTTAGGAAGAAAACAGGTGGTGAACTTGCCCACTACACCCTGTCAGTCATGGATGAGGCCGAAGGTGGGGGTGAGGAGGGGGAGTATCAACAGAATAGATATTGATTTCTGGGTGCAATGTCAGGTGGCAGTGTTCTATAACTCCAGGTCCAGGGTTTCGCTACTCTTGTCTGTGTGTCTCCAGGGTTCCGCTGCTATTACCTGTGTGAATCTCCAGGGTTTCGCTGCTCTTACCTGTGTGAGTCTCCAGGGTTCCGCTGCTCTTACCTGTGTGAGTCTCCAGGGTTCTGCTGCTCTTACCTGTGTGAGTCTCCAGGGTTCTGCTGCTCTTACCTGTGTGAGTCTCCAGGGTTCTGTTGCTCTTACCTGTGTGAGTCTCCAGGGTTCTGCTGCTCTTACCTGTGTGAGTCTCCAGGCTGAAGGAGCGGGTGGTCAGCGAGGATTCCCAGGACTCGGAGCAGTGTAACCCAGCAGGTCTCAGCAGCGACTGGCTGCTGTCCTCATACCCCGAGTGCCCTGAGAGGAAGGGGCTGGAGTAACGCTTCTGCAGGGGGCAGGTACTTGACAACACTGCAGCGAGAAAACAGAGAGAGGGGCTGTCACTAGGGGAGTACCAATTCATCACGTATCGATACATCATGAATGGGTTGATCATTTGATGTACAAGTAGTCAATCTGGACCATGACATGTATTGTGATAAATATTGTATTGTGTCCTGAATATCATAATACGTATGGTATTGTGACATCAGTGTATCGTTACACCCCTATCTGTCACCCACTGCACTGTCACTAGTGCTGTACGCATATGACACCCTGTCAGCACCTTTAGATTAGGGGGCATCAGCAGGGTGAATGTGTGAAATGTAGGTTTTACAGGCACTAGTGCATGTTATATATGAATACAACATCACCATGTATGCACACATATATAATACTTCAACCCTAGCCACAGCAAGTGTCAGTTTACAAGGAAATGAGATACAAAGGTATACCCTCTTTCTGAAAACAAGAGTAGAAGTACTATAGGATCTTGTCCAGTTAGCTCACATACAATACAAACAATGAACAGGGCACTGTCCTGCCTTTAGCAAAGACAAAAACACCACTGAAACACAATTCCTGTTAAAAAACAAGCTTGCAATGTAGGAATCATGAAAGTGTCCTTGTGAGCTATTCCTATGCGGTGCCTACCACTAACACCAGCCACCTTTGATGATAAACTCAGAAACTCAATACACCACAACTCAGTCAGCCAACCGCAGCCAGCTAACGATAAAGTAGACTGTTTTAATCAGACTGCCCCATGCTGCTCCAGTGAAGACAGGCTGTCAGGTTTCTAATTGCTAAACCCCCTCGGTGTGGCAAGAGCAGAACACAGAACACAGAACACAGAACACAGAACACAGAATGCCTGTGAACTTGTGGGAAGCCTGTTCAGTGTTGTTCTTTATGAAATGTCGTGGTGCTGTTGCTGATTGTCCTTTTTTAAGGGCGACGGAATGGTTTCCATAGCCCGGTCAATTTAGCAAATGCTTGCTGCAGCTCTGCAACTGCAGTGCATTACAGTTTACAGCATTCTCTTTAGCAATGCTACAAGGCTCTGTTGTTGTATCTGCAATGCTACAATGCTCTGTTGCTGTATCTGCAATACACTGCAGTGCCTTGTTTGCTGGTCTTCCTGATGCCTCATTAAACAGGTTGCAGTTAATACAAAATGCAGCAGCAGGGATACTTACATACACTAAGCTTATTTGCCGTATATCCCCAGCTTTTAAAGTCATTAGCTCCCTTTGAAGCAGTGCATTGATTTCAAAATGAGGCTCCTCAATTACAAGGCTATTCATGGTTCTGGCCCTGCCCATCTGTGCAGTTATAAACTGGCTCGTAATTTGAGCTCTGCAAATGATGATCTCTTGGCAATTCCAAGAATTTGATTAAAAATGTATGGCACAAGGGCTTTTAGTTTTTTAAAGCTCCTTCACTTTGGAACTCACTTCCAAATTTGATCCGGAATGCTGAGTCTGTCAGTATTTTTAAATCTAAGCTCAAAACATATCTCTTTGATTTGGCCTTTCACAAACAAGCAGTTTGGAGCTCTTTTGGCTTGCTGTTTATTTATTTTGTAAAGCGTCCTGGGATGCTTGCACATGAAGGACTATATATAAATTAAATCATGGTATGGGGATGCCTCCCAGCAGACAAACTGGACAAGTGGAGCCAACACAGTACAAAATAACAATAGATCACATATTAATTTATAATTGATAATTCAGAAAGCACACCACATATTCTCGTATAGTTTGTCGGAAATCATGTTAAGCTGCATTAACTGTAACTATAGCTGGACTCTGGAGAGGCGACACCCTTACTTAATCATTTTCCAAATTGCGTAAAGAGATAAAGGAGAAGCATGCTGACCTCTTGTGCAGCCGCTTTGCACACAGTTTATGAATCGGCGACGTCCCGCGATGAATCAAAACATTTACACTGCAGAGCTTAACCTCTCCCCTTCCCTGTGCAGGCTCTGAACCTTTTACATGTCTGCTCTCTGAAAATACAGTATGCTTAATACACGTTAAACCCCAGTCCTCTAACAGATACCATCTCTAGTCATTCTTCAAACAGCATTTGCACCTCAGATTCCCTTTAAGCAAACAGAGTGGTTTAGTATTTTTTTTTAAAGGGTAAATGCATATACTTTGAATGCCACTGTATAATAATAATTTACAGCACCTACAAGGGGAAGGGGGAGGGGCATTTTGGCACCAATATTATATATATATTTTTCTTGTCCAGAGATACAATAGGACAGGGTATGATTCCTTAGGCAACCAACCGTAGCGCTTTTCTGGGAATGATACCTTACCTGCTTATTCAGTTTAGTGAACTGAATAAGCAGGTAAGGTATCATTCCCAGAAAAGTCCTCCTTACCCAAGTTTATTCATTAATCTTTCTTGCATAGGATAGTAAAAACGCATTTCAACTTGCATTCATTTACAAGAGAGAGAGCGATCGTTTCAGAATAGACCAACCACATTCAGCTAATAATAACCCATCTACCTGAGAAAACCTTCAATGACTGCCCCTCACTCCTTGGGGTCCTGCTCTTGTAAATGATTTAGAATCTAATAATAATAATAATAATAATAATAATAATAATAATAATAATAATAATAATAATAATAATATGTTAAGATAAATGATCCCCATTAGAGGAATTATCAGGGGCTTGAGCTTTAAAGAGTAAGCCGCTACAGATGGGTGGAGAATAATAACGTTTTTTTTAAATTTTTTATTGATCTTTAATATTCAGGCAATAGCTTTTAGGAGAAAGAAAAGCGCAAGCACGGTTCTGAAATACCCACTGCAATGCGCAACATGCACTTTGCAATGATTGTATATTATACTGTAGATACAATACAGTTAGAGCAGCTTTGTGGTAGGGTTAGAGTTAGGGTTAAACTGGGGCTTCAATGGTGATGTGTTGGTCTAATGCAGCCACTGTGCTGAGGGATGGGCATCCATGCCCCTGTGAAGTCACTGAGAGCCTTTCCCATTCAGTTAATGGCACGAAAACTCCTCATTCCTCTCAGCTAGTTTTGTTTTCAATCCTCTACAGCAAACAGAGTATTTCTGATTAACAGCCATGATAAACGCTGTTGATACTGTACATCTCCATCTGGGGTTGGATTTGAGAACTCTGGGACGATTCCCAGCTGATTTTACCACCTCGAGGTACAGTACACTGATAATGCAAGCAGAGCAGGGCAATCCCACAGGAAGCTCTCCACACAGTAACACCATTCTGTGCTCCATACTTGCCGACTCTGTTCTGATTCAGCACTGAGACGCTAGTGTTCGCTCACACTGCTTGTTTTGCTGGTGCGACTTATTTTAAACATCCTGTCAGGGAGCTAGGGAGGGGGAGGGAGATGTGTGTGTGTGTGAGTACGGGTGTGTTTGTGCCTGGTACTGTATGCTAAACAGCCCAGTCGGACTCCAGGAACACCTCTTTGCACTGATCTGCAAAACATCGAACTGAAAACTGAGCTGTAGCACCCAGCTCTTTCCAAACACTTGATGAGAAGGCATCACAGGTTGAACTTAGGCTCTGATCTGGTATAGCAACACTCTCTCTCCCTTGGTGGATTCAACAGTTCCAACATTATCATCCATTATCATCCATTAAGTTGCTTGTGCAATAATCCTGCTGCATGCCAATCTCTTGTTTTAAAATCATATTAGCTGATTGCAAAGGTGTTGGCATCAGTCCACCCTTGTACTGTACCTGCCATAAGCTTGATTCAGAAATGCACAAAAGATACCACACAAAGATTACTATTGTTTAGCCCAGTGTAATTCAGCTCCTTAGCATTTAATAATGTAGTACCTAATTTAATCTCTGTAGAAGGCTACACCAGTCACACTGATAGTATATGATACTACCGTACTGAAATGGTTCCTAAGATTGTCATACCACTATGGACACTATGGACAAATATGAACATGTTACCATTGTGATACAGCTCTATCATTAACCCATGCTAGTGTAGCTTAACCCACCCACTAACTCATTATTATTAATTATCATTAATAAAATATACCGGAACTCTTTAGTGTTTGATTTCAGGGCCCATCACAGTCTGTTTGTTTCACCTGGTGCCTGTAGGACTGGCAAGCTACACTACAGAGTTCAGTGAAGAGACTTCTTTACATGCATAAAATATAAATAAAGAAGTTTCACATGAGTAGCAAACTGCACAAATCACTGACGCTAAGCACCACATGTTCGAATCCCAGCCCTACCTGAAACAAACTCAGTCTAAAGGCCAGACTGACCAATGCAAATTCCAGACCTGTTTAACTATTTTACCCGTAGGAGATTAAATAGCAGTGACAGCATTGCTCTTAAAAATGTCCCTTTTCTGTTGTGTGAACATGTCAACTTATTTTATAGCAGGTGAATGGGGCTGACACTGCAGCGAATTTCTTAAACGATAACAGCAGTACTTTCTAAACCACTCACCTGCCATTCACAGCTCAGCTGCGCTCACCCTTGCTTCAAAATAACGAAATCACAGTAGTGCGCTGTTATGTGCGTCACATCGAATGACTCGGAAGAGGTCATATGAGGATCATCCCTTCTCCTCATCTCCGAGAAACAACAAACGCAAACAATAAAGGAACAATGCCAAGGAATGTACTGAGCGCGAGGAATATCAGCCCACACTTGCAGCAAAGAGTCTCTGAAGTTTAATAAGGACTTTGCCAGCATTGATTCATTTGAAGAGTATCCTGTGGGACACTCACCAGGCTCTGGCTGGCATTAGCAGGGATTGCTGTGCACTTACCGCTATATTGTACACTTGATTAGAAACACATTTACCAGTGAAGTAATGCAGTCGTTAGCTCTGATTATGGATATATTTCAAACTGCATCATGTTTCCCAAACCTAGTATGCTCGTTTACTGTATATTATACCTATAAGCTGTAACAGGTACACATCTGGTAAGGATTGGGCCACCTGGGTTTGTTTGTGACATCAAGCCCATTCCTTCATGCTATCTTCAGTGTTTACTCCACAACTTAGACTTACGTATAAAGAGGGCTATAATGCATCTTTGTGTGTATTTTTAGAGCACTTATAAATCACAAAGTTTTTTTTTATTTTTTTATTGCAGTACATTCACATTCTTCTCCGACAGTATAGCTGACACAAATTATGTGGTAACTTCCCAAGTACCATTAAAGGTGGAACCAGCAACTATCTCTTTCATCAAGGCTACCATTCCTGTCGAAGATGTCCATCACTCTCTGATTCCAGTGCTGCCAATTGCTTGATAAAGGTCCACCCAGCCAAACCCTCAGGGATAAACCTGCATTTTATCAAATATACAGTATGTTTCAGGGTTCAGGCTCTGGCTCTGGCTTTGTGCCAATTCAGACATGGACTACAGTATAAAGCCGCTTTTAGAGCTGTTCTTATACAATTTAAGTTTGGCAGGAATGGTTTTAGATCATTATGATGATACTTTGCCAAAGCAAAATGACTGTAAAGCAGGTCACAATGCCTAATGATGATCACTGTGCCTTCAATGATCGCTGCATAATCTAATCACTACTTTAAAAAAAAAAAAAAAAAGCCGATATTGTACACACAAGTTATGACGGACATGTTCAAAAGGACATATTTTGTCTTTAAAAGGACATTACTTTATTTTTTCTTCTCCTTTTCTCCTATTCTTTTTTTTTATATCTTCTGCACACTTTCCTAATGTGTCCTAGCCAGCAGACGGCAAATTAACACAAAACAGGTGAACGTTCGGAATTTCATATAAACTGTGAACAGGAAGTGCGAGAGCGAGTCGTTCACACACTTATTATTTATTCGCTGGCCTGCAGAGACCTCCGTAACTTTACAGACTGCTTCCCAAGCCAGTCCATTAGTCAAACAGTTGAATGCATCTCATGCTGTGCAATGCCAGACAGACAGCATGTTGGCCTGGGATAAATGAGAAAAGGGTTTTCAGACAATGTGTCTGATTAACCTTTCATTAGGTAAAAACTGTAGTACTGAGATATTTCTCAATCCCTCTTTAATAGCGATTGCCTCTTGGTTAATGATATTGAATGATGCTTTTTAATTAAGTTCTGCATTTGTATTTGTACGCCCATTTTCTAGTGCGCTTGCGATTGATTGATTGATTTATTAATTGATTAATACTTAAGCAGACAAACTGCACTAGAACCGAAGATCAGGTATAATGTTTTTTACGTATTGACCCTACATTAGGGGTTATTCCTATCTGGGTTACTGCAGTGCTTTTCATTGCATTATAATAAATTATTTAACCCTGACAATGCAGAAGATGCATTATTCATTATTACAGTCATTTCACCAGACTGACTCTGTTTCATTTTCCTCTGTAGCTCAGGGTCGAATTGATCAGCCTATACCTACTGTGATAAGCCATTGATGGATCTTTGGTTTACTTTGCAGCATCAATTATTCATTTAGCGGTAATCCTGGGTTAACAATGGATCAGGCAACATGGTCATTTCTCAATGCCGTAAAATGCTCTAAATAAATCCATCAGTGATTCCCTCCCTCGTACAACACCCCACACAATCCTGATTGGACAATCAAACAGACCAGCCCCAGCCCCAGACGAGTTTGCTTCTCATGCTGTTGGTGTTTGCATAATGAAGTCCGGAATACACAAAGAAGCTGACGGTGTGGTGACAGAGTCTATCCAGCACTGAGAGCAAGCAATCCCTCAAATTAATAAATTATTAGCAGTACTGTAAGTGCTGATGGACGGCTTATTCCAATAAGTCTGAGCTGCTGATACTGCTGCACAATAAACTCAGTTTTGGGTGTGAACTGAATACCCCGGTATAGTTCATGGTCCAAGTTTTAGGTTCGTAGACACCACGGCACAAAAAGACTTCCAATACCGTATTTTAAATGACATTCGCAGTACCAGCTGCATTCGTGTTTTTGTAAACCCTTCTTTTCATCAGGGACTGGAGAGTTCTAATGTACATTGTTACTGTCAAATAAATATCCATATGCTAGGAATTCATAACTGCACATGTTTTTCCTTCAAAATGTCCTGTACTTTTTGAGAAGAAAATCCAGTTTGAATCCAAGGGAGGCACAGATGTTAAATATGTTTCATTGATGGAATTTCACAGAAGTTAATATTAAACTGGCTCTTGCCAAAGGTGGGTTGCTATAGTTTCAGAAATATCAAACTTGTTTTTATTCATAAAAGCATACTCAAGAGGTGCTGTGAATGTAGCCCAATGTGTGCAATATTCTATGGGTACTCTTTCTCAGAGAAACCATTATCTCCACCTTACACTCAGGATCAACATTAAATAAACGCTGTGCCCTTACAGAACAGCTTTGTGGCAAAGTGCCCCCCCTGTGTATTATATGTTACGTGTTGTGTGTAAATGTTGGTGTATAGTCATCGGTACACGGGATATAAACGGGTCTGTGTTTCACGTGTGATTTAAAAATGTAGATTTGTATTTAGGCGCGAGGAGGGCACAAATCACTTCCGCGTGCTGGTTAAAATGTAATGTGTGGTCACGGAGTGCACTTAATTAATTCCGCGTGCAGTTGTACCGAGATTCCAATTGAATGACTGACTAGCAATGAGTCCGGCACAACTGCATAAAACAGCATGTTTTCACTCACTCGGGTGGTGTGTTGAGTGAGTGGAACGGGATAGAGACGGAGGTATCGTAAAGCAAAAGTAGTTAAATCTGCTCACCGTGTTTTGTCTGTATAGTTCGTTTTGTTTGTCTGTTTATTTTGGCCTCAAGCGCCGTGTCCTGTGTTTTGTGTTCTTTTATTTTGTTTATTAAATGCTGAGCGATCATTCGCCAGCTCCACCAAACTCCACCTCTCTGTTGTTTTGTTCCTGTTCTGGCCTGAGTCCTGAGGCGCCAGATCCCACTTCACACCACGGTGACAAGATGACTGGGCGGTGACGCCACGGCAGAAACAGGAACAAAAACAACAGAGAGAGGTGGAGTTTGGTGGAGCTGAGCTAATGATCGCGCCAGCATTTAATAAACAAAATAAAAGAACACAAAACACAGGACACGGCGCTTGAGGCCAAAATAAACAGACAAACAAAACGAACTATACAGACAAAACACGGTGAGCAGATTTAACTACTTTTGCTTTTACGACACTCCGCCTCCTATCCCGCTCTCCACTCACCGAACACACCACCCCGAAAGTGAGTGAAAACATGTTGTTTTATGCAGTTGTACCGAGACTCGATTGCTAGTCAATCATTCAATTGGAATCTCGGTACAACTGCACGTGAATTAATTAAGTGCACCCCGTGACCACACATTACATTTCAACCAGCACGTGAAGTGATTTGTGCCCTCCTCGCCTAAATACAAATCTACATTTTAAATCACACGTGAAACACAGACCCGTTTATATCCCGTGTACCGATGACTATACACCAACATTTACACACAACACGTAACATATAATACACAGGGGGGGCACTTTGCCACAGCTTTCACCACTGAAATAAGTGGCTGCATGAAACCGGGAGACCGTATCTGATGAAGAGAGCACAATGTTCTGAGATGAATCAGCTTTAGACAAAGCAACTGTGTTTCTTTTTATTTATTGTTATTTTTTGGTTTGAAATGAAGTAGCCTGTTGGGAAGATGTATACAAAGATCTTCACATGATACAGGTGTGTTTTTATATTGAATTGTGCTGCATTTTCATTCTGTGAGTGCCAATTACAATAAAGGTGACATCATAAGAAGAACATTGTCCCAATCTGAGCTAAGCTAACACACTTATCAAAATTGACAAGAATTTAACATTGTAATGCATTTTATATTCTCTACATGCAATTTTTCAATGTCTCCTGCAAAATCAAATCGAAAAGACAAAAGCACTTTTCTTTTTTTTTTTGCACATATATACATTCTGGAAGTTTTCCACAAAAAAGCCAAAAAAGGCAAGACATAAAGAATTGATGTGGGGCTTCTTGATAATGCTTCTGACAAGTGTATGCATTAGGCCCCTTGTAAATTAAACAATTTGACCCAAAACATCCCATCAAATGTACCAAGTGATTCATTAAAACTGAGCAACTTGGCTGTAAAAAAAACAAAAACCTGTAACCTGTAAACTTTGAAAAGCCTGTGCAATTTCAATGACAAGAAAGAGCTCTTAATGATTACACCATAGTGCATGCCATTGATTGAGTGAAACCTTCCATTAAACAAGCTGGAGCATTGCCTCTTAAATAAGCAAAGGAACTTTTTTTCCCCTGTTCTCATATGGAGTATCTATCCTGTTATTAATATTAATATTATGTTTGGCTTTGCTTTATAGTTCTGAGTGAAGAAACATCTACCCCTTAAAACATGATATATAGCAGCTTGCAATTGAGATGTAGAGGCATTATGAGCAACAGGGAGCCTTTATATATTTCATAATGCATGATGTGCACCATTTGCAAGTGACAGACACAGACCATTGTAATGTATGCTACAGAAGGCAGTTTTTTTTTATGGTGTAAAACTAAAAATGTAGGACCGCCTTCTCTTTTTCTGAAAGATAAGAACTCTTCTGATCTGGGATAGAAGCAAACCCCCTTATTGATTTGTCAGTAGATAAAGTGGCAGGGGCTGAGCCTGGGAAAGTGTATTCATTGCATGCAAATTGAATGCATCCCGACTTTATCCCGGTAGGAACCTGGCGGGTCTCTGTATTGTAAGTGCCGTGTAAGAGCACCCCTCCCCTGCCGCCGGATCACAGTTCTATCAGCTCACAGAACCGATGAATGCTGGAGAGAGGAGGCGGTGCTCTTAATCCATCATTGTGCACTAATCCGGGCTGACTGACAGAGCCCTGAGAAACATAGCTACAGTATCCATGAACAAAGGATGGAAGCTGTTCATCAAAATCTACACAGTGATTAAAAAGTCATTAATAAGGCTTTGGCTTGCACCCTTGCTTTGCTAGCACCTACAGTACAGTACAGTACAAAAGCACATCTGCTTTACTTTTAATTAGTATAAGCATCATTATAACTGGTCCTTCTAGTTTTAATTTTTTTTTTTTTTTTTGCTTTGATTTGAAATGAACTCACTTGATCATTTTCTTTGTTGTATCTCAGCTTCAGTTTCTATCTGGGAAGTGATTAGACACCAGGAAGAATCTGTTTATTTATGTATGTATTTTTTTATCTGCATCAAATATCTGGATATTCTAGCTTAACATGTAAAAACAGCAAAGAGCCAAACGCTCTTCATCCCAAGATCAAAGTGGGGGCAGTTATAATTCAGAGCTACTGAAACAGAATGAAAGTGTGAGTGCGTGTGATGGTTAAGAAGTAAAGGTGTTGCATCAGTACCTGCAGAGATGTTTTGAAAGCAGCAGAACATCTATACAGTACGTCACTACTGCATTTCATTTAAAGGGATTCATACAAGCCTAACCTCAATGCTACTATGTCTCTTAATCTTAACAATAAGAGGAACAGTACCTTTATACCTAAAGGAGAAAAGCCAATACTAGATATCCAATCCAATGCCAAGCTGAGACCACCTTTTAAACTCAGGCTTAAGTATAGTAAGCTTTTTGCAAACACAGAGTGTTTACAGTTACAGTTGTTTAATAGTTGTTATCCCTCTCTAGCTAATCATGAGACTGATGGCAGTCCCCAATGGAGAGACCCAGTCTGTGCTGTCTTCAGGAATGCTATATTTACTCACAAAACATGGTTCCTATTCAGCATTAGCTGGCCTGGTTGATGTCTAGACTGTGCCTGTGGGGCAATCGCATGCTGATGAATCATAACCCATTACATGTGTGCAATGGATGTAAAAGAAAGCATTTTGCTCTCTGGGATCCATGGGTAAAATGTCAGCCGTAAGGTTTTATTTTGCAGTCTTGCATGCAATGATCACAGAACTGCATTTCCCAGCAATATGCAACCATACTCAGCTTCCACATGTTTGAGGTTTTGCAAAATGAAACGGTTCCTAATGGCTCAAGCGACCTCTGACAGACTGGTTACCCACTGATGACTGCAGAGGTACTTATGACAGTGTACTAACAAGAAGGTCTTATAAAAATGTGCTTGTCATCTATGACCTTAGTGTCTAGCTACTCCCCTAAGGATCGGTTTGGGGTAGTCTTTCCTTTGGGTCAGAACATAAGCCCTAGCTAAGCGCTGGAGGACACTGCAGTATAGTGTCTATCTGGATCTCCGGACACTGCACATGGGAGTTCTCAGGGCACATGTTTTTAACAAGAGCAATAGGGGTAAACCCAGGAGTCATAGCTCATGACTAATTTCCAAATTCCAAGGATGTTAACAGTGACTATATCCCACACAAGGTATGTAATATACAAGTTTAGTGACCTAAACTTTTTAAAAAATAATCATATTGAAGACTGATAAAAGTTCAAGGTGGTATTTTTGCACAGTATTTTTGCAATTTTCCCAATGCTTTTCCTATAGTTATACTTTGCATTTATCATAGTTTACCATTGTTTGCCTTTTTTAAAAAAACAAAAACAAATATGCTTTACTATACTTCGTTATTCTTTACAGAGCTTACCTATGCTTTGATGCTTTCACGGGGCTTACACGTTGCTGTGCGTTTACTACAGGAAACTTCCATGCGGTCTTAGAGAAGCCGCCTTGTAGCAACATCGTAACTTAATTTAAATATTCCAGCAACTTTGTTAAAAGGTTGTGTGTCACTGGGAACTAAGTAACAGTTGTTTTATAACAACATTACATTGTATTGTACACCCTCAAGTATAAAGCGAAAGTATTATTACGGTCTTTTTATATGCACTGGTTAACAAGGATACGGTATGCAAAACGTTGGAAAATGAACAAGAAGTAGTACGAATTTGTATTTAGAGCTACCTTTTTCAATAATAATAATAATAATAATAATAATAATAATAATAATAATAATAATAATAATACAAACTTCTCAAATGTTTTTCAAAAATAATGTATTGTTTAATCTCAAACTTGTACACTGTTAATACAACAAAACACGTTACGGCAATTATTTGAAGTTTTACGGAACTATCTTTCTTCTGTACACAGTAGACTGGACAGTCCTTTTTTAACTAAAATAATAATCATCATCATTCTATGAACATATTTTAGAATAATAATAATAATAAAGTAATTTCCAGACTTTGAACTTACCAGTGGTAGTGGATTTGGATGATGGGCAAGGGGAGTCCATGCTGTGCGTGCCATTGCTGTAGTCACTGGAAGTCATACTCTTCAAGATATCTGATTGTAAAGGTTTGCTAGCTTCACTTTTATCTAGAGACAAATCCCCGAGTTCAACATCCATACCTGTTCATTAACTTCACTCCACCACTAAGACTGAGAGGAAATGTTCTAGTTAAGCACAGGAGAATTAAACCAACTTCATTGAGCAGTTCTGTGATGAGATTATTATTATTATTATTATTATTATTATTATTATTATTATTATTATTATTGTACAGCATTCAAATTGAAGGCAAAAGCGAGAGAGAGAGAAAAAAACGTATTCCAAGTGTACGATGAGATTCTAAACCTGTTGCCTCGCTTTATATGTTAACTACCGCACAGCAAGGTTATCAGTTCCATTAACACTGATAAGAGTCCCAGTGCTGGGCTGTACTAGAACGTGACATTCACTCGCACTTGCAGAGTTCCTGGCATAGCGGTGTTATTAAAGCGAGTCAGTTCAAGCTCAAGTTCCACTTTCTTGTTATCTTGCAGTCAGAATGAAATAACTGGGTGTGGTTTATCATCCAGATATCCAAGCACTACATACATCCATGCGTTTGGGAAAGCAGACCCGCGTAGACCACAGACAGAAGTGCGGTGGTTGCTGGCAGCTGCTCGCGTGTGATGTCTCTCCACATTATATAATTATTACTCAATTGTGCAACAGTCAGCCAGTAGCCCACTTTGCTTGTTAGTCGGTGAACCAGGCTTTCTCGTTTATGGTATTCTTCCTGGCTCGTTTCACCGGGGAGGAGCAGCAGGGTCAAGCAATAATTCTTTAACGCCTAATGTTTACTGGAGATCTGAGCTCTGATGGGAAATGGATCAATGAAACCAAGTTTTAATTTTTATGTTTTATTTGGAATAAAGACAAAATGTAACAATGTGACTTTGTTACATTTCATTACTTTACTCTACAGTACATTACTCTACAGTATTTTAAGGTTGTATATATATATATATATATATATATATATATATATATATATATATATATATATATATATATATATATATACAGATTCCCTCTGCAAGAAACGCTTGGCAATACAACTTTTGCGCTTTTCAGCGACCCCTGGTGGACAATTCTTGCATAGGTTGCTGTTGGAGACATACTGTACTGTACAGCTTAATAAGTACACTCTAGTAATAAGCAAGAGGACCATGTCAGGACCTCTGACAACACACTCCCTATTCAGCGAGGTCAGTATAAAATGTGGACAATCCAGTCTAAAAGAAAACACCAATGAATAAATAACAGCCTGGTGTGTGTTTAGAAATGTGCTGCCAATGCTTTTTGCAGGAAGCTGAAACAAGGAAGCTGAAAATACTGAAAGCGTTGTATCCTCTGCATGTATCACTCAGTCATGTGCTGTAATATAACACTTAAGTTAAACCTTAAATGACAAGCATTAAGAAATATCACACTATGCAGTAACTGCTGTAAGAGGGAGTTTTATTTCAAGATATCCTAAAAAAATGGATGATGTTATAAAAACAAACAATTGTATTAAAAAACAACTGTGCTATGAAAAAAATGATACAATAAGGTCTAAGTCAAACAATGCATAAAAGGGGCTAAAATACCCCTCAAATTCTTTATGTAACAGGCACAACTATGACTAATATTGTACTTGACTTGGCCATTTTAATCTCGATAGTATTCTCAGCAATCAGCCCCATACTTTCCAGACCCTGGGTACTCCCCTATAACAGGACCTGGCCATGCTACAATCATAGCCTTGGATTAAAACATATATGCCGGTTTCTTTTTCTCTTTCTGTGAGTCAGTGCTTGGAAATTCTGGCCTGTGATTGGTTAAAACCTCATCATAAGGGCAAACATAGATTTAACTATTGCCCTCAAATCCTTACACCACTGGGCAATAGTCTCAGTCTGTCATGTGATTGGTACACATCACTATCAGTCCCGCCCCTTTTCAAAAGAACACCTTGCACCGCCACTCCTAAACAACAAGATACAAATGGCTAAATGAAAGAATACTACAAAAGACAGAAAAAAAAACTTGCGGTATGAACTTCAATTACATTTTCTGTTATCTATCTACTTATAATATCTTTATATAGCGCCTTTCATAGTGGACCACCATCACAAAGCGCTTTACAGAGGTAGGCTGTGAACTGCACATTATATGCAGAGTCACTTACAATAGGACATTGATTTAACATCTCATCTGGGATGAGAGGTTAAGTGACTTGCTCAGGGTCACACAGCGAGTCATTCAGTGGCAGAAGTGGGAATTGAACCCGGGTCTTCTTGGTTACAAGCCCTGGACTTTAACCACTGGACCACACTGCCTCCTTGATATGTTATTTTGTTGTTTACTTGTGCTGTATTTAAACAGAATACTGTAAAGCCATAAATATTTGTGACCAGGATATTTGGCGAATCACACCCATAAAACCTATTCTGCTCCAGAAATGTTAGTGCCCTGTTGCACTGGTAGTAGTATATTACTTCATTATATGTACAGCACTAAGATATTCATGCCAAAAATGTTTACATTTTTTTCATACGCCAAAAAAGCATAATGCTCGCAAATATTTATGGTTTTACAGTATATGAAGTCATATTTGCTTCTATTATTATTTTGACTGACTCATATATTAAATATGTACTGCAGCTCAACTCATAGTGGAAAATTAAATGCCACTCTGGAAGACTATTGTCTGCGGCTTCAGGCATTATAGCCCCCTGTCAGTAACAATAGTCTTCCTTCGGGTAAATAATTTTCCACTATAGCCCTCCTCTCCAGTCCATACTTCATATTTATAAATGTCAGCACTTTGCATTCTTTAGTACAGCATTTGAATGCTGCAATACAGGAGATAGTGCTGCTATGAGACAATGGACAATACAATACCGTGCAGAGGCATCCCTCTGGCCTCATCATTGCATACTTCCAGTGTGCCCACTGCTTAGTTATTTATGCAGTTCCTTCTTTCAGCGATGATTTATGATTTCACTTCACTAAGGACTGATTCAGAGAACCATTAAGCATTTGTTCAGAAGCATTAACAACACTGTTAATGTTTTAATACAAGAGTAAAAACCACTTACACTGACTCATCAAAATTAAAGAATGGCCGAATTAGACTGGGTAGGACCACATCTATTTAAAAAACTGGGTGGGGGAAAAAAACAAACAAACATTATTTTAGTTAACCGATTATTAGGTGAGGAAGGGTTTCCAGTCATACTCAAGATTTATGGCAAAATATAACTTTCCGTTTACTTTCCTGTCTAAATTTGGGTATACTAACTGGAAAAGACCATGGACTCTAATCAATAAATATCCTTTAACTTATAAGATAAATGAATTATCCTTCAAAATACAGTATACCCTCACTATAATTAACCTGATCGGAGTCCAAGCCTTTTTGTTCGTTATATCGAGGTGTTTGTTATAGTGAAAGGATAATCAAAATGACTGATAAACTGTTGGAGTAAATTAATGAGATGAGATTGTGAATAAAAGTAGAATTACATGTACCTGTCTGTCTCATGTATGCAGTATTCTGCCTTTGCTTTATTCTGTTTGTTAAAGAATTGAAACGCAGTACAGAAAGCACAAATCCTGAATTGAAGCTGAACATTTATTCAAAATCAATCTGCCATGAATCATTTCAAAATGCACCAAATCTTAATCCAACATGCAAGAATCCCAAACCGATCTTTTATTCCAAATCAAGCCGACGTGAAAAGTTTATCAGAACCTCAAGTTTTTTTTTTGTTGTTTTTTTCTTTAATCAATATTGCTTTGCCACATGGTTGCTGAACAAGCCAAAAAACAGAGTGCTTTCTGACAACCTATATTCATGACAGAGATACATCCCTGCCAACCCTTTATGAGCCAAAGTTGTATACCAGTTCATTATTATTAGCATCTTTAATAACATAATGTAACACAATATAACATTCTAACATTATTAACATATTTAACATTACTACATTATAACCACTGTCCATAATGAACATGAGTCAAGCTGAAGTCCAGTGTATCGTGGTGCAGGGGTTAAACATGAGCTTTGTTGTAGTCACTTGTAGCTTTCTTGGCTGTTTCAAGAATTGTTGGGGTTGCTTTCAGCTTGAAGCAAGGATCAGTACAATTGATTTTGCATTTCAAGAAATTCGGGTTTGTTCTTCCATTCCTTAAGGTACCGTCCACTGTACAACTTTCCACTTTTGTGTTTTTTTGTTGGCGGTGGCATTTTTGCAAACTGCTTCAGCCTTTTTAGAAGTATGCAATCATTGATGCGCGTGCCCTGCGTCAAATTGCACGCGTGCTCTGCGTGTTTTCCCCTGACAGTAAGTTTTTGATTTGCTAGTAAGATTGTCATCTTGAAAACCTTTCAGAGGCATAGTTACACACATAGTTGACTTCACTGCGGAGGTGGCATCCCGTGCGTACAGACCAAAATTTTGCCAATGTGTTTTTATTTGATCTTTTTTTATGCATTTTTAATTTGGGGTCCAGGGGGCAGGTTCGTTATAGCTGAAGGTTTGTTATAATAAAGGCCATTAATGAGCTTGTACTGTATTGCATAGATTCTACCCTCTGCTCTGAATTAAAGGCCATTAAAGGCCATTAATGAGCTTGTACTGTATTGCATAGATTCTACCCTCTGCTCTGAATTAATACAAATGTATTTTTGCATATATAGTGTAGCGATCTCGGTTCACGCAGATAGGCGTAACACACAGGGCGAGGCAATCCACACACAGGCGGACGGCGGGCGCAAACCCGGGACCTTTACGCACTAAAGCATAGCGCTGATACCGCTGTACAAAAGAGCCAGCTCCCTTGCAAGGAGCGTATATCGGGCTTATGTCTGTGTGTGATTACGTCACCTACCAGCCCTACTACTGCCTTCTGTTCTTAATTTCGATTTATAAATGTATGTTCTGTATGTCTGTTTTTTGCATTTAAAAAAAAGATTAGGGAATATCGCTTAAATGTTCTCTTTAACTATCCTTTAAAGAAGTAAACGACTGTGCCTTTGTAGGTTCTACAACTGTTTTCCACTAGGTGGCACTATTCCCAAATAATTCCCTTTTACATGCAAGGGCTAACACAGTGGTTCCCAAACCGGACCTGGTTGTCATTCCAACTCAGCTCTCAATTACTTAACTAGACCCTTAATTGAACTGATAATTTGCTTAATTAGACCATGTTTATTGTTTTGAGCTCTTAACAGTTGCATATTTCAAGTTAGCTATAACATTAATAATAGTATTTCCATTTAAATTCCTGTGCACGCCCCTCAGTGGCGTGCAGTAGGTTTTCCAGTAGGTCATGCAACAAGACTATATGAATGTAACATTAGACAGAGGTCGGCACTGGTACCCGAAAACTGGGTACCCGTCGGAGCTAGCACAGCATGACTTGAACATAGCGCAATGAACACGCGCTAAAAAAAGATAATATAAAGACAGATAGACACATGTTATATTCTAGTATTATCGCAACATTCTTAGCTTTCTGATTGGTCATGCCGTGCGTGATTTGCATGCGCTGAGTGCATGCCACTGACGCCCCTGGTCCTCTCTGGCATAGTCTGCAATGTCTGTCTGATGAATCTGGGGTTCTGATGAATCCTGGATGAATTAATATATATTAGTCTGAGAACTTGGATGCAACATAATGCAACATAATGCAACTCATGTGACACTATAATTGTAAATCAGAATGGTTTGCATATAATAACTCTAAAATAAATAACATATGGGATAGTTAAACTGTTCAATAAAAGGGTACATAAATGGTCTAAACTAAGAATGTTTTAAGTTATCAAAATCCTATTATATTGATGTGTTGCAGGGGAAATGTGTGACAAAACCTATGCCAGATATAACATAATTTGACATACCCAAGAGTACTGATGCATTTTATATATACCTTAAAATAGAAAAAAAATATATTATTATTTAATGTATTTATTTATTTATTTAGAAACTTCAAAAACAGGCACACATCAGATGTCTGGCTGACAGCCTTATCACACGTGGTGCTGGTCTAGTCAGATCTTAAAGTCTCAGCATGGCTTTGCTTGAACTTCAGGGAGAGTCAGGTCTGCATTGCGTGAGTGAAGTCTATTAGTGTAACACTAGGGGGAGCGCTTTCCTCTGCTTTACAGTTACAGGATTTGTGTTAGGAGAGACTGTGCTGTCAATGATAAATAGGACATGCTTTAGTTTAGGGATCCATTTATAAAATGTACTGTACTTTATACAGTCTATAAGTTTATTAAAAGGTCATTCTAATGGCACATTACTAGTGGAAAGCTGAATGGTTTATACAATTGCATGGCTATAGATTGTTATTATTAATAATGACCGCCTAATATTGTTTATAACAATCCATATAACACATGTGTAGATGCTTTAAACACGGTCTATAACAGGTCTGTTTACTAAAGTGTTACTGACTTGTTAAATGAGATCTATGGAGAAAAACAAACATCCCTTGATAATAATAATGCTCAGTATTATACATCTTAAAACCCTGTCAAAAAATAAAGCCAGGAAAGGTAAGCGCTCATTCATCAACCCAGCGGGATAAACCGCAGATGAACTTTTTAAGAGCATTGTGCAGGCAGTTTCAAAATCTTTTTAATATGGATTCTAGTTTTGCCTCCGAATTTATGACATTCCAACTATTTATTTATTTCTTTTAATTTTCATAAATGACGTGATACAACTATAATAAGCATTTCATCCACAAAAGGGTGTTATCTGCAGTCTCAGATATGACTATAAAGTTCAACAAATTGTAAGTGCCTCTTTCCAGAAAGCATGAAAGGAACGGGCCACCGGGTTATTAACTGGAATAAATCACTGCGCTCTCTTTGCAACAAAGAGCGATGCTTTATTAGGCTTTGTGCTGTGCTGAGGCTCCTGGGGGATTTTATGGTTATTACCTTAAGCATGTCTCTTCTTTACGTTCAGGTCGGACATGTTTTGTTTTTCATGAGCTTCGACTGTGTTATTGCACCCATTTTGTTGGAGTTTTTTTTTATTTTTATTTATTTGATAGAATAAAAAAAAAAATGATCCAAATCATTCATGCACAGAAACCCGATACTCTTGGTAAAAAATAAATAAATAAAATCCTTCCCCTACAGAAAAAAAGGACTGGAATTAGATCCCATGCATTTTCTATAAGGGATAAAAGTTTAAACTTTTATGGGACTGCCAAATTCCCTAAAGAGTTAGTACTATGCAGCCATGACCTACACAGTTTTTCTATGTTATGACCTAGTTGGGTGACATAATCGCTCAGCTGAATCTTTGTGGTCATTTTTACCAGTGTTCATAAAGACTCTTCCACAGTCAGATAAATGATTACTGTCCATTCTGCATTGTAATCCCTATAGGCTGGTCATGAACCTCAATATCACAGTGCTAAAATCACAGATGATGTGCTCATCTACTGATTGGCTGATTGCTTCTGATTGGGAATTTGTAGCTTGTGCTCTCCACCATGATTCTCTTTGCATTTTACACTGCATTGTATACACATTATGTACAATAACAGCTGGAGACACATTGATTAATGTCTTCCTATTCTTGCTCTGCAGTGATTCAGAAGTCAATTTCCTCTGACTTTGCCAGTGGCCTCTCTACTGTTCTAATATAAACTCCTTCATACCGACTGTTACAGCTGATGCACATGTAGATCAGGGTAAAGGCTATTAAAGACAATAGACTCACTCACAGCTTTCAAAACAGACCATATACTGTATATATCCTGCCCACCATATCTCAGCATCAATATATTTTTGTTAGATATTGGTGTTTAGATCACCTTGTTAAAGTCAACTCTAGTATACTTTTGTGATAACGTTGAGTGCATGAAATCCAAGACTAAGCAGTTTTTATCCCAGTCGTGTAGGTAGCTGTCTCCAGGCTCACTGGGTTCGCCCTGTTCATAAAACAATAAGCTGACGCTTCGGCTTTTTCTTTTTTAAGGTCCTGTATTTTAATAATAAAAAAACGTTATGTGCTGCTTACATTATCAAGTTAAGATGAAAACCAGTTCAAGAAGATAATATAAAATATTCTCACTGAAACATCAAAGGGATGCCAGTGTTTTGAAGTACTCGGGTATGGAAATACAGAAGGTTGTGCATTGAACGCATTGCACAATAGTGTAAAGCTTTTTAAAAGTGCTTTAAAGCTGTGGCCTGACACTTCTTGTACTTTTTCATCTAGGATTCATCTAGGATTCTGTTTAATCCTCAGATAGGTCAATGGGAACGAGAGCAGGGGCAGCAACAGCAGTTCAAAATGAATGTCCTCCTTATTTCATGACTTGCAGTTCTTTGAAAAATAAGCTGAGACTGCCAGATGAGATTCGTGTAATAATATAAATGAATCATGTAATAATTTATGTTAGAAAATTCTTGTGCTAATAACAATAATAATGCTAATAACAATAATAATAATCAGTAAACAGTAAAAAAAATACTGTTTACTGATTATTATTTTTATTAGCATTATTAGCAGTGTTTTTGTTTTCATTGTTCAAACAAAAAATAAAAAATAAAATAAAAAAAAGATGTTTTTATCTCTATATTGAACATGGGTATGTAGTACACAGGAGCATAAAGGGTTAATGAAAACTAGAGTTTAGGTCATTTATTTGTGTTTTATTTATCATATGTTAACATTTTATAGCAATTACAGGTTTGAAAACATTATTATTATTATTATCTGGTACCTGGGATGGGGTTTCATTTTCACATCTGGAGTTGAAGTGGTTAAGATACCGTGCGATATTACAGGACAGTGCATTACAGAGCAAATCTATTATGTCATTCAAGGCTATCATAATAAACATTTGATTAACTTGCAACTGGTTTGAACACTTGACATGTTTGCGTTTGTTTTAGAATTGCCATCTAGTTAAAACACAGAAGGTCCACACTGTAGGCTTTTTGCCTTTCTCATTGTGCTTTCATGTGGACCCTGCACATTGACCTTATGCAAGGATAAACACTATAAGTGCATCTCCTGAAGTGAGGTTTTTGCAGCTACGGTCCTGGGTATTCACAATTTCCAAGAGGTATTGGTCTGCGTCAGGTTAAAAACCTAGAAATCATTGCATGTCACAGAAGCCTTTCGAGATGGACAGCCTTGTCAGTAAAAGCCAGGCAGACAGCCCTTAAAACGACAGTCTATCCTTGCTTGGATTGTGCATTTAAATAATGCAGAGTTGCTTAATGCCTATATTGGACCATCTATTCGTTGAAGCTTCTGCAAAAGTCCTCTTAGATAGGAGCTCATTTCCTATATATTATAATGATCTCCAGACTATTGCTCCCAGGACATTTGCAATGTATTAGAGAGAGACTGGAAGCTTTCAGTTGAAACTAGCTGTCAGGTTTTTAATATAACCGGACAAGACTAATATTGATGCTCAATTACTCATCTATATGCGGTAGAGTGGGATGCCACAATTCACCTCTCCTTGTCCCCCAGTGGTTTTTAGTGGGAACAAATAATCTCGGAAATGTATTCTCTGCAGGGTGTATAATCCTAATAATCAGCTTCCATGACCCCAGATCAACCCTACTGTGTGCAGCCTAGGGAGAGAATGTGACACTACATGGACAGCTGCAGTCTATTTCACAAAGACTGAGTTAAGTGACACGAGAAAACAGCTTGTATCGTGGTAGCAGGCAGTGCGGTTTCTCTGCCCCGTAATATTTGCAACAGCTAGTGAGTGCACCGCTGTCTATGTAATGGGCTTGTATGTGTTTCAGGGTTAATGACATGATCCAGAGGTCTGATAATTGTACAGCATTACAGGATCTGTTAATGGATGAAAACACTGGTGGGTCACTCAACATCATATCTGTAATTCATTGTGTCACGACCCCCTTGGAGTAAAAGGCACAGTTTTGTGTTCATAAATGTATCGAGTCATCTTCTTCATAACAGCATGGCAATGGAGCTGTATCTCATCCCTCGTCTCCACTTCTGTATGGATTGAGCCATCAATGAGTTGGATTTTGATATCATTCAGGAGCCCAGAGAACAATGATGCATTTTCTTTTAATGCAGGTTAACCTTGCTAGGATCTTCACAGAGCAGTACAGTAGGAATTAACCCACCTTCACAAAACCCTCCAGTATTTATTTAATCATTGTTTTACTGGCTACTAGTTTCCAAACTGATGTCTAAAATGTCAAAGCAATCAATTGTGTTGTCTTTGTTTGTTAAACAAGTGCATTAAAATCGTGTTGCTTCAAAGCTCGATGGGACGAACAAACAGGTCATCTTATTAATACGACAAGAGTAGGTGTCAAAATTTAAACCAGACAGACTCAGCTCAATAAATCAGTTGAAGGTGGATTTATGTTTAGCTCGATTATGTATTTATAAATTGTTTTATTGAACTTTACTTTTAAAATTACATCAGCCTGTCATATCATAAATCACATATTCGAAAATAGGTAGGCTGTCTGAAAATAGCCCAATTGCTTTTGGCATCCATAACCTGGGTTCCTAATCTGTCACCATATCCGAAACGTAATTATTTAGCAGAACTGTGAAGTGAACATACTTAAAAAGTAATCATGCTGTGAAATGGATTCAATAAAATGACCCCTGCTCGCAATTAGGGCTTCTTTTTACCCGGCTCTCAAACGCTATCTCCTCTTGAGTTTTAGTGCATGATCACTGAAGTGTCTCGTTCATGTGTCCAAGGTGATTACGGTTCAACTGTGCAGCACGCTTCGTCTTTAAATGAAATGCGAAGCTGATGACTGGCAGGTCTGTGCAACAGGTAACAGATTTCCTTTTGTTTGGTTTTAGAACAGGTAAGGTCAAATGTAAAAGCAAAGTTAGTGAAGACTTACAGTACATATAGCTGGTGAAACCAAGCCATTTGTCGTCTTTAAAAACCAAAGGGAGAGTCAATGAAGAAGTATAGTAATTGAAAGCATCCCACTAAGGTGCACACAAACATTAGGCTAGTGCCTTTGTGGATGTTTTTTTAAAGCATTAGTTTGTTTTTTTTTAAATTGTGCCTAATGCATGCAAAACTATAGAGGTTTTCTCAACTAAAAGTGTTGTTTGCAGGATGTTATTGTAAATAGAGCAAATAACCAGGTTAAAAAAACACAGTTAAGATGCAATCATGAAATTAAGTCTTTGTATGGGAGGATTATGCCAACTGAGTCCATGCGACACACTGTGGCATATGACAAATTACTTGGCAGACAGACAGTTAGGATAATGTTACGCGTTTAAACCCCATAGGGAACAAAAGAGGAAAAAAGCCATCACAATTAGAGTAGCGATAGCTAATTATCAGCAGGAGCCCTGCACAACTGTACACAATGCATAAACAAAAAGTTCTAATGCATAATGCATAGTGTGTGGGGAAAAAAGATTTTCTATCCATGGAAATATAACTATCCAATTAGATTAGACCACAGGTTATTTAAACACTTATTCCTCCTCCCTTTGTCCAACTCTGCATCTCTTTTGATATTAAAGGCCAATATTAGGCCAAAAGAAAGCTAAGAACACTTTTATAACTCTTATTTGGAGAGTGAAGATATAAATGAATTGAACATGTTTCAACAGTTTACATGGTGTCTCTAACTACACTGTAATTCAACTGCAATGACACAGTAATTACACATACACTGCTGTAGCTACAGTGTAATAGCACGTTTATGGGGGTGGTGTAATAAAAGAACTGTTTGCTCATCTCTAATCCTGAATGCCAGCAGTATGGTTTGGTATGGTTTTGACTTTCAGTATAGTGCACACCTAGTAGATAATGAAACCGTTCCAAACCAGGGGTGCACAATTCTGATCCTCGAGATCAGAACCACCACAGCTATGTTCGCAATTTCAATAGCATTGTGTATTCCTTGCTGATCAACTTACACTGGTCAAGCAAAGAGCCGTTTTATGGGAATCCAATTCATTAAAAGAGCTCTGCAGTCAGATGGAGAACATTGAATTTGATATTATTGCCTAGCTCTGTTTATATGTGAATATCATAAAAAAAATGTATAACACATCCCATTCATTCACTCTTTCATGGTTATTATTTATATCCTAAAACTGGTTAGAGTTTCATCAGAAACAAAACCGCCAAAAAAAACATTCAGAATGTTTCCAAGGGAACCATTTAAAAGCCCATTATGAACATCTTCAAATATGAATCCCTTTTTTGAATTGTAAGTTTATCTTACAGTGTTTTGTAAAATCTAAAATTTATGGCAAACTATTTTGTTCTAAAATAATAAAGTCCTTTGAATTATTAAAGGAGTCCTTGTTTTCTATTTCACAAACCTGATGTTACACAAAAATGAACACGTACGTCTCTATGAAACACTAATACAATTTTAACAAGAAAGCGATGGGTTAACTGCAGTGCAGGCTGAGCTCTGGAGGCAGCATGAAACATTACTGGAATGTCCTGGACCAAGGTCTGCTTCGGCTGTGATTGCAGCGTGTTTGCATTCCACATCCTGTATGTGACCAAGGAATTAAGTGGCCGGCCGTAGATTTGTGTAATACGCAGATGAGATAAGGTGACCTCGGACTGTAGTGTATACTGTGAGTGATCTATGGGATGTTTTCTGTGATGTCATCGCCGAATCTCCTTGATAAAGGGTTTTGAAATCTGAACATAGTTAACCTTGTTTATTCAAGGAGATCAAGGTCAGCTTTAACAGTAGCTTTTACGAGAGGAGTGCTGCGCTGGAAGCTGATTTGTAAAGTGGATAAAAGGAATCCCAGTCGCCCACAGTGATAAAGAATATAAAAATATGCTGTTGACAGGCCAGTTGACACTCTTCTGTAACTTTACAATCAAAGGGATTGCTGGTTTGAACATTTTAAAGATGCATTCTAAAACCTGTGCTAAAGAAGGTCCTTACCTGTGCTAAAGAAGGTCCTTACCTGTGCTAAAGAAGGTCCTTGTAATGTTCTGGCCACAGGTAATCCACAAGTGGTGCTCATACAGATTCTGCTGATTTCTAAATTTGCAAAGAAAATGCTAAGAGCTGCTATTTTCTGTTTTTTGTAACAAGTAAAAGTAAAAATGAAGATGATGTGAATTATTAGCTGCGATGGAGCAGGGTTCCTGGTGGTGGAGGTAAATCTTGAGTGAATAGCACCGCAGATAAAAAGCAAGGAGATGAATAGAACGCTTTCTTTAGAAGTCTCTGTTAACCTGTAATTATGGTCTGCTCCTGTCCAGAATGATATGCCAATTACAGGTGCCGGCATGGCAGCTCTGTGTTTTATAATAACTAGAGAGAAGGAACTTCCTTTCTGTGGTCTGCCAATTCTGAGGAACAATTAAAAGTACTGTGTCAGCTGTTTGTTTCTCATTTCTGTATACACCAATTCACTTTTCTTTGGGGGGGGGGGGGGCTTTCATAGTGGACCACCATCACAAAGTGCTTTACAAGATATGAGACTAGGGTGGGTGGACTATGCATCAGCTGCAGGGTCTCTTACAACAACGTCTCACCTGAAAGACGGAGCACAAGGAGGTTAAGTGACTTGATGAAGGTCACACAGTGAGTCAGTGGCTGAGCTGGGATTTGAACTGGAGACCTCTTGTTTATAAGCCTGTTTCTTTAACCACTGGACCACACAGCCTCCTAGGCTGTATAAGAACTAGGCTTGACAATCCTGTGCAGGTGGCTTACCTGGGTACAGACTGCGATGGATGGATGAGCGCAATACACTTGAACCGCGAGAGGATCTCTTGACTTGAGTCTGTCGGTGTGGTATGAAAGCCCCCTATTTATTGTACCTGCCCTGCTCGGGGCTGGGGTTGTCATTTTAATCTCTTCCATTCATGTCTTTGAGCACAGGATATGTAAAATAACAGCTTGAGTATAGTATTCGGCACACTTTTTAATACCCGATGAACGCTTTGACAATTATGGCACTTAAGCATATGTGAGTAGAAACAAGTCCTGGCTATGAGGTTATTAATTATGCTTCTGTCGCAGTATGTGTGGATAAATCATATTTATTACTCACTTCACCCCATTCCATACAAGACACACAAATTACTTTTTTTTTGGTTTTACTTGCTCTACTTAGCAGTATAATGGCTTAGTAAAATTTCAGTGTCTCAGCTAAATTTGAAGCTCAGTATCAAGACTTATGCTGCTGGAGGAGTTATCTTGCTCTTGTATCTGTATCTTAGATTGTGCACTTGTCCTTTCTCTAAAGGCCAGTAAACAGTAAATCAAAATATTTATCTTTCTTAATCTGCGACATTCATCACTGAAACCCTTGCCAACCTACAAAAAATAAATAAATGAATAAATAAATAATAATCTTTGAAAGACAATAATACATTTTTATTTTTAGGGGGGGTGGACTGCAGTTAGGAATTGTATGGTAAAGCATTGGATAAATATGAGGACAATCAAAGATAAACAACTGATGATGGAACAGAGAAAGCCATTGGTGTTGGGGATTTACAGTCATGCTTTCCCTTAGATTGTGGTGACGTTAGTTAGTTTGATGCTCAAGTATGCACACACACACACAAAAAGCAATATCCTTTTGTTTTTCTATTTCAAAAGTAATTCATCCAGACGGATATAGATTATCTTCATAAACACAGACCATGGCATTCTTGGCATTGCTCTAGCAAACCTGTGAGCAATTCTTTCTGACACCAACAGAACCATTCATTTCATAAACTCCTATAATAGGTTGTTGGTTTTTTTTTCCTTTCTTTGAAGACAAATGCGCTGTGTATGGGCTAGCATAAACCTTTTCAGTTGCATTCTGTTCTCCACTATTTACAGATAAATATACCATCTTCAACTAACAACAGGTGATAGCAGTGTTTTCAAGCTATGCTGCATATATTTAAATGTGATTTAGGAGTCAATTCTGCAGGCTTTATAGAACTCCTAAGTCCATGTCAAGCTTTTGTATGGGCTGATCATTATTTAGCAAATATCATACAGCAGCTGAAAGCATCTACTTCAGATCGGCTAATTGCTTCCTGCCATTGCGTTGGTCACTGAAATATATATATATATAGCTATCTCACCCAAGCCAATTTGATCTTAACTCAATCATAGGAAAGTTACACACACAGGAGAGATTACTGAACTTCACAATAAATGCCTCTCTGCAATGCATTTAAAATTGCAATGAAGTATGTATATTATCGTACTTGTAAGGAATTTGCTAAATCATTGCTGTAATTATTATTGTAGTCATCTAGTCATATTCCTTATTTAGTGGCAATTCCATGAGAGTAGGTGTTAGGATTTTCATTGTGTATGAAGGTAGAACCTGAGTCACAGACAGAGGTTCTTGCTTCAGCTCCAGATCCAGTACCACAGGGCCGGTGTCAGGGGGGGTGCAAGTGGTGCAACTGCACCTGGGTTCATCCTTTGGGGGGGCCTAGCCCCGAGTCAATTATTTATTTATTTTTTTTCTATGTCCACTTTAATAACTGGACGTAAAAAATATAGAGTTTCCCGAGTCGCAGGGATTGCAGCGTTGAACCGGGATAAAAATAATAATTGCATTCTAAATTGGGGAGAAAACTGGGGTAAAAACCATTGACAACGACTAAATTAGTGCGTTTTGTGACTAATTTGAAGGTATTAATATGTTTCAATATTAACTACATTGAGTTATTAATCAAATTGATTAATCTTGTTACATAATTGATTTATTAAAATGTTTCGATATACTGTTACTTGATTGATTACTGTCGTGTTCACAGTCATCTTAAAATAACCAATTCACATTTTGATTTCTGACCGATTCAGATTTTTGCTGCTGATGTATTTATTTTCAAAAGGTTGTCTTTGGTTATGCTGCATGCTTTTTTGGGGGCATAATTCACAGTCCTGCACCAAGCCCCAGTAAATCCTAGCACCAGCACTGCAGTGTCAAAAGATTCTCTACCTGGGCTTGCTTATCACACACAATGTATAAGATTTGAATAAACCAAAATGGTCAATTATCTATCTGTATGCCAAAGTTTCATGGGGGTTAATATTGGTGTGATTGATAATTCTCTATCAAATGTATGTCTTTAATAGACAATCTTGTTTAGTCCAGTGTTATGTGCCACGGCTCTTTCTTTTAATGGTTTGGCCTTGTCACTGCTCCATATCAGGAGATCAATTATGTATTGTTTAAATCAATGGGATGAACATCAATGGGATGAACAGGATCTCAGCTAAATCAAGACCTGGATCTTGTCCAGCTTATAATTGACAGACTGGTAGTTTATCAATCAGAAAAACAAGACTCGAGGTTGATTGGTTGACCTCAGCAGTTTTTACATCTTTCAGGCTCAAATCGAAATTAAGTTTTAAATTGGGTGTCACTGTATCTTGCAGCTAGTTCAATACTAATCATCAAACTTTACGAAAATGGCACTTTCGGTAAAGAATCATCACTTAATCCAGCAATATTAGCAACGAAATATAGATGTGCTGTGTCAACATACAGTTGTATGAAAACCATGTGCTTTTACAGCTGGTATGTGTGGTCCAGTGGTTAAAAAAAGGGCTTGTAACCAGGAGGTCCCCGGTTCAAATCCCACCTCAGCCACTGACTCATTGTGTGACCCTGAGCAAGTCACTTAACCTCCTTGTGCTCCGTCTTTCGGGTGAGACGTAATTGTAAGTGACTCTGCAGCTGATGCATAGTTCAGATACCCTCGTCTCTGTAAGTCACCTTGGATAAAGGCGTCTGCTAAATAAACAAATAACAGGGAACCAACCAACCGGGCCAGCTGTGTCTCACGAGGACGGCAGCTTGTATCCCTCCATTCAAACTCCTCAATAGGCACAGGGCTGGCACACTGAGTTTAGGTTTTGCTCAGCTTTATGTTACTGACGTGCCTTGAAGAACATTTGATTGATTTGCTTTCATAAACAGAAGCCAGACTCATAGAACATAATCTCACACAGGTTGTGAGATCTTATCTAACCCAGGATGGTATTCAAATAAATGAAGGTAACACTTTACATGGTTTGTCTAATTACTGTGTATTTACTTGGTAAATACATGTGTACTTACTTATAATTGCAACTTTATTATGCATAGTTACAATGTGCTTAATGTGTACATCTTTTTGCACAGTACATGTAAATAGGAGGCTGTGTTGTCCAGTGGTTAAAGAAAGGGGCTTGTAACCAGAAGGTCCCCGGTTCAAATCCCACCTCAGCCACTGACTCATTGTGTGACCCTGAGCAAGTCACTTAACCTCCTTGTGCTCCGTCTTTCGGGTGAGACGTAGTTGTAAGTGACTCTGCAGCTGAGGCATAGTGCACACACCCTAGTCTCTGTAAGTCGCCTTGGATAAAGGCGTCTGCTAAATAAAATAATAATAATAATATGTAGGTACAATTGCATCAGAAAAGGTTTATGGGTACGGTTAGATTTACACATTAAGTACATTGTAACTATGCATAATAATATAATGGAAAATCATATTAACAACATTATTTCACTGGCGACAGATAGAACTGTGCCTATTGATGACAGAAATAACTCAGTAACTACCTTAAATATCATGCAAATGAGGATGGAATGACAGATAACATATTATTTAAGTAGAATGAACAAGGATATACAAGAAATGTCATACTTGTGCTTTCTTTAATTTAACTGAGTCCATGCATTCTGGTGCATTTGACCCTGCTAAATGCTGTGGGTGTGAATGGCTCTAAATACATATGTTTGTGTTCTGCTCGCCATATAACGACCCACCTTTGGCAAGAGTCAGTTTAATATTAAGTTCTGCAAAATTCCATCAATAAAACATATTTAACATCCGAGCTTTGTAATAATAAAGCGATGAAGTCATATTATTTGATGTTCTGGTTGGCTGGTGCTCGACTTTTCTGCCTAATAGAATATTGATTTAGGTGGGTGAGAAGATATTCTGCACAGCAGAAATAACATTCTCAGAGCGGGGTTCTCAGTTGCTTGGGCAGCGCTGACAAGCGGGAGGATTGGCAATCGCTGTTTGTGCTTTGCACTCTGCAATAAGTTCTCTTGTTATCAGTCCTTGTTATCCCATCTAGAATAGATGAATAGTGGTTTTTCTTGTGAGTTCACAAATGAGTCCCTGAATGCCAAGGTAATAAGCAACCAGTGAAAATGATTTCTATTGAGTCCTGGACAAGTAGGGAAAGCAAATGCATGATGGTAAACATGGTTCAGTAATAAACGTTTGGCTTCCTCCCTGCTGCTATATTAGAAGAGAAAAGGCTGCTTAATAGAGCACATCATTTCTATTCAATGGGAAAGCAGTCAAATTGCTTCACCTCAAAAGAACAGCTTCATAAGATAGAAGTTCTTTCTTTTTTATTTTTAACAAGGCTAATTTTGAGTTTCTTGAAAAATTGCACACACTGTGTAAATTACAGAAAGTGTGTCATTTTAAACTCAAATTTTAATAGAGATGGTGTCGAATCCAGAAACAAAACTGCACTTCGCTCAGTCAATAGATTTTAAATAAAGGCTGTAAATCATCACAGCGAGCTGAATCTTTCTTGGTTAGATGTACATTTAGGGCAGCTTGTTTTGAAAAACACATATATTTTTTTAATGGTCCAGTGCCAAAGTTTTCTAATATTGTTCGGAAGTACAACAAGCTGTATGTCGCCAGTCCCTTTTTGTCTGCATATTTTTTATATTTATTTGCTATTAAATTTAACTGACAAAACAAAAGTGATACAAGACCACATTACAATGTTTTTGATGTGGGTGTTTACAAGGCTGAAGACTGAAGGTAATTCTATATGAGTTCCATCTTTTCTAGTTGCTTTATGGTGTTATTTTAATTACAGCTTCAAGCTGACTTTGAGAGAGCTGAGCAAGAAATGTGGGATGTGACTCTTAGGAACGTCCTTTAAGAAAGTCAGGATGCAGACAGTATTATAAGGTCGGGGGGGGCAAACTGGATTATTATTATTATTTATTTATTAGCAGACACCCTTATCCAGGGTGACTTACAATTGTTACAAGATATCACATTATTTTTACATACAATTACCCATTTATACAGGTGGGTTCTTACTGGAGCAATCTAGGTAAAGTACCTTGCTCAAGGGTACAGCAGCAGCGTCCCCCACCTGGGATTGAACCCACGACCCTCCAGTCAAGAGTCCAGAGCCCTAACTACTACTCCACACTGCTGCCCTTGGATCTGACAGCATAGTCTGGGATTCATGTTGCACGTCCTTGATTAAGTACAGCAATGTTCCTAGTCAAGGTAATTAGGAAATGATTATCTTCAATCAACTCTGCCCGGCATGAAGTCCAATATATCCATTTATGATTCACGCAAAAGTCATTTTAAGCTTAATTTTTCTTCTAATTAGCATGCAGCAGTTGAAACATGCCTTCTTGCTTTTTATTTAACCAATCTCTTGTTGTGATGTTTTTACAATAAAGGAGCCCTTTATGAGGACCATGAACACTGTGAAATCAAAAGCTTAATTTATCTAACAAATTTTTAAAAAATCAAGCTTTTGAACATCGAGTTTCAGATTTATTTATACTTTATGTCAGGACAGAATTGATTTAAAGTGTTCTTTTTCTTAATTACATTTACAAAGGAATAAATCCTTAAAATTAACCATTTAGCTACCAGACGTTCTTTATCACCTATATGGGAAGAAATGAGGGATCATTACTATTCCAATACATGAAGGCTTTTATTCAATAGCCTGGATGATTTTACTTGGTGCAGAGTTTTAAGTGTTTTTAGGATAGCTTTTGTACTGGGATATACTGAAAGGTGTTTTGAAGAGGGTATTTTGTAAATCGTCTCAAAGTAAGCTGTATTCAATTGAATCATTTACTGTATTAAAGCAATCATTATTTTTTACTTACCTGTTTGTCTGGTTTCTGTACACTCTTTTGGAAGGTCCGGCTGGTCAGTTTGAAATCCAAAACAACCTGTGGGCAAAGGGTTATAAAGATAATTATAAAAATGTATGCTTACCTGGAATTAACAGCATTAGACCCTGTCATTAAATTACACATGTCGTGTTTATAACAGACACACAACAGCTGACATGTACAATTCACAGTCACCATATATTTAAATGAAAAAAAAACACTGTACCTTTTGAAAGTGCAAGTATTGATACTAAAGTAGGCTAAACACTATATCTGAGGAAACATGTTAACGTTTCACTGTGCACTGAAGCCCATAGTCGCATCACTGTGCACTGAAGCTCATAGTTGCATCACTGTACACTGAAGCCTATAGTCACGTCACTGTGCACTGAATCCCATAGTCGCATCACTGTGCAGTAAAGTCTGTCCGGCACTAATATGTTTCCCTGCCCTACAGCCTTCAGCAGTTTTTTTTTCTAAAGGGATTTTTGCCGGAATTCTTTGAAACAGTAGAGAACCATAACATTAACACAGGTTACTGAACAGGTAAGCGCCCTTTTAAGGAGAATTGAATAGGGGAAAGTACTGCTTATTGTTGTCTTTTTTTATAATTGACCAATTATTACATTTTCTGCTGTTGTTTCAGCTGTTTCATTTGCCGTTTGAATGTACAGCAGCGCTCCCATGGTTAACGGCAGCATATCAATTTCAAAACCTGTTTAGTTGGATTCCATCATGTTGCTAGTTTAATGGGATAGATGTATTTTGCTCCTGTTCTCTGATGAAGTTGATGTGTTGGCAGCCTGCAGGTCTATTGCAGTATGTTCACTCACACTTTGGGGATAGCAAGGGGGGCTTGCCAGCCCACTTAAAGCATTTGAAATGTCTTTAGAAGCCAGAAAACATAGCTAGAAACTAGACTATATTTTGATGGACGCACATAATCAACACAATGGCCCCAAAGAGCGATTTCAGAGACAAATGGCTCCTAAATACACCAGGTCTAAACTCCATTGATTATTCCATCTGCAAGCTGTCATAGTGTGATTTAAAAACCCAACCTTGAAGACAGCACGAAGCCCTGTTAACAATAAACAGGTCAGTGAAAAATATAAAGAAAGAAACATTGGCAGCACCTTAGATTATGAGGCATACATAACCGTACAATGATGTGTTAATTACTGTGCAATTACCAACACATCACTCTCCTACATGGTAACCGCAAGCAGAATATGCTTGTAATTACATGGACATTTGCTTGAACCATACTGTTACCATGTAATAACATCAAGTAATGAGCTGTTGTTAACAAGTCAATTTTCATGTAACAGCGTAAGAGCAGAAACCGCTAGTAATGATCCTGTTATTACAATGTAATTACAAGGGTTTTCAGTTCTCCTAAGCTGTTGTAGGGCATTGCTACTGTGAGGAAACATAATTGGACATTATATAATTGGGTGAAAAAAATGGGGAAAATAATTGACCACTCTACATTTATATAGCAACAGACACATTTGGTCAATCTAGCTGGAAATCTTCTGCATGAAAAAAATGCTAATATCATTTTTGTCATATTTTTTATCAGAATATATATCTGAATAGATATATTTTTATTGGACTCACAATGACTTTCAGGCAACACACCGCCTGTTTGCAATAGTGTTCCTTGAAGCTGAACCACTGTGACTAGTTATTTGGAGCAAAACTAGTTATTTTGTAAAAATAATGTAATTGTATGTAAAAATAATGTGATATCTTGTAACAATTGTAAGTCGCCCTGGATAAGGGTGTCTGCTAAGAAATAATAATAATAATAATAATAATAATAATAATAATAATAATAAAAATAATAATAATAATAATAATAATAATAATAAAACCAGAAATCATTGAGACAAACAAGATACACACGAGATTTTAGTTTGAAAAAAAAGAAAATAACAGGGCTATAGTCAGCAACTGACTGACAGAGTAATACTGTGAAATTATGCATAACAGTTGTTTCTTGTAAGAAGAAAAGCACAATGGCTAAGCAGAAAACAATGTTTCTCAGCCCCCTTTCTACCAAATGTGCAATGATACTGAACCCTGCATGTATCTCCTTGTATTATTCGATAAGGCAGACTTGCCCCAGCTGATTTCATATGCACAATAAATCAAAACAGCAGAAGCAATGGGGTGCTCTAATACATTCGCACACTGATGTGTATATATATATATATATATATATATATATATATATATATATATATATATATATATATATATATATATATATATATATATATATACAGTGTGCAAAAGTTTTAGGCAGGTGTGATAAAATGCTGTAAAAGTAAGAATGCTTTCAAAAATAGACATGTTAATAGATTATATTTATCAATTAACTAAATGCAAAGTGAGTGAACAGAAGAAAAATCTAAATCAAATCCATATTTGGTGTGACCACCCTTTGCCTTCAAAACAGCATCAAGCATCAATTCTTCTAGGTACACTTGCACACAGTTTTTGAAGGAACTTCGGCAGGTAGGTTGGCCCAAACATCTTGGAGAACTAACCACAGTTCTTCTGTGGATTTAGGCAGCCTCAGTTGCTTCTCTCTCTTCATGTAATCCCAGACAGACTCGATGATGTTGAGATCAGGGCTCTGTGGGGGCCATACCATCACTTCCAGGACTCCTTGTTCTTCTTTACGCTTAAAGACAGTTCTTAATGACTTTTCGATGTATGTTTGGGGTCGTTGTCATGCTGCAGAATAAATTTGGGGCCAATCAGATGCCTCCCTGATGGTATTGCATGATGGATAAGTATCTGCCTGTACTTCTCAGCATTGAGGAGACCATTAATTCTGACCAAATCCCCAACTCCATTTGCAGAAATGCAGCCCCAAACTTGCAAGGAACCTCCACCATGCTTCACTGTTGCCTGCAGACACTCATTCATGTACTCTCTCCAGCCCTTCGGTGAACAAACTGCCTTCTGCTACAGCCAAATATTTCAAATTTTGACTCATCAGTCCAGAGCACCTGCTGCCATTTTTCTGCACCCCAGTTCCTGTGTTTTCGTGCATAGTTGAGTCACTTGGCCTTGTTTCCACGTCCGGAGGTATGGCTTTTTGGCCGCAAGTCTTCCATGAAGGCCACTTCTGACCAGACTTCTCCGGACAGTAGATGGGTGTACCAGGGTCCCACTGTTTTCTGCGTTCTGAGCTGATGGCACTGCTGGACATCTTCCGATTGCGCGGGAAGTAAGCATGATGTGTCTTTCATCTGCTGCAGTAAGTTTCCTTGGCCGACCACTGCGTCTACGGTCCTCAACGTTGCCCGTTTCTTTGTGCTTCTTCAAAGAGCTTGGACAGCACATCTGGAAACCCCTGTCTGCCTTGAAATTTCTGCCTGGGAGAGACCTTGCTGATGCAGTATAACTACCTTGTGTCTTGTTGCTGTGCTCAGTCTTGCCATGGTGTATGACTTTTGACAGTAAACTGTCTTCAGCAACCTCACCTTGTTAGCTGAGTTTGGCTGTTCCTCACCCAGTTTTATTCCTCCTACACAGCTGTTTCTGTTTCAGTTAATGATTGTGTTTCAACCTACATATTGAATTGATGATCATTAGCACCTGTTTGGTATAATTGTTTAATCATACACCTGACTATATGCCTACAAAATCCCTGACTTTGTGCAAGTGTACCTAGAAGAATTGATGCTGTTTTGAAGGCAAAGGGTTGTCACACCAAATATGGATTTGATTTAGATTTTTCTTCTGTTCACTCACTTTGCATTTAGTTAATTGATAAATATAATCTATTAACATGTCTATTTTTGAAAGCATTCTTACTTTACAGCATTTTTTCACACCTGCCTAAAACTTTTGCACAGTACTGTATATATATATATATAAACACCAACTAGTGCTCAATATAGAAATATTAAAATAAACTTGACAAAATCATCACCAAACGTTTTAGTCTAGAAATCTTTTTTTAATGTCTTCAATGTTGACAATGAAAAAAGGCAAACATTGAAGACATTGAAAAAAGACTTCTACACTAAACTTTTGATTTTGTTAGATTTCTTTTAGTATTTCTGTGGTACTAACTCCACAGCACTTGAACCTTTTATCCTTATTTGTTTGAACATTTTTCGTTGTAATGTCAAGGCAAGTAACAGGTTACCGAGTAAAATGAAAACCTCAAAATCCAATTATTAACAGCAAACGAAAAAGAACAAAGATGAAAAGAAACGTGGTCTTTTCATTATCAGGTTATCGGGTCTGTGAAGGCCAAATATTTTCCTAAGTCTGCTCTAATTTCTTTTTCTTGTTGGTCTGTTTTACATATATATTAGGAAAGGATATTTCTTCTCGCCAAGCCATTGTAAGAATGAACATACAGAGTCTGCTTTGAAGGTGAATACAGATCTATTACAATATTATAGTTAGGATGTCATTGGAAATATTCTCAAGAACACAATGACAGACAGAACTGGGAATGAACCTGATCCAATTTAAAGCAATATCAATTCAAAGGGCTCTTAGAAATAGACAGGCAGCGCTTTGCTATACATCGTTCGACACTATGCAATGGGGTGGTGTCTGACAAGGAAAGTATGGTGCTGCACCTTCCCAGATATTTCAAAGATGTTTTAAGTTGAACGACTGTATCCAATTATGGGAGAGGGGTTGTTGTGAAAAGGGAACTGATTCGAGCTGGAAGTAGAAAATGTGTTTCAGTGATCCTTACAGCTCTATGCACATCGAAAAACCTTTCTGTGAATCTCCAGCCATATCCAAACAGGGCTGCATTGTCACTCAACACACCCGCACAGAAATATCCTTTCTCTCAGACATTTCATTTGATCTGATTCTTGGAACTGCAAATACTTAAAGTGATACGTTTCCCCAGTATTATAAATGACAATCTTATCACTAACGGATTGCCTAACACATTTACTTAAGCGTTCTCACACATTTACTCTACCATTCTCCATTAGTGTCATATTTTATCAACCAGTGAATCCGATATATTTCACAATAAGGCGATGAATAAATAGTCTTATTTCTACATACAACAACTGGTCTGCCTTTGTTCGAAGGCTAGGATTCAACTGCTGTATGTTAAAGAATTATGTTATGGTTAATGAAGGCTAACCTAATTCCATTACTTCTCCCTCTATCTTAATCTGAAAAAAAAAAAAACAAAATGTTCAGCTCACAGACTATACAGAATCTCCATATAAATGTTTTATTGTAACTTATATTGCTGGGTTCTTTAAGCTAGAAAATGCAAAAAAGAAATACATTCTATTAACATACATAATTCTATTAATCTCAGGGGATGTCTCATAGACCACAAATAAGGGTAGAAAGACCTCAGTTATTATATCTATATAATCCCTCGTCTACAGAATAGAGCACCATGCTATTACATGAGACCCATGAAAGCAATGAATTGTCAAACATTATATATATATATATATATATATATACTTTATTTTGAGCAGATATGACATGCTGTTATAATGTGGCTTTTAGAAGGGATGCAAATTTAGCTGACATTTTGGTACATAGTAGACATAAACGGATTGTAGACACATTACAGGATATTAAAGCCTGTAAGAGCACATGTAAGGTATGCAATATATTTGCAAAGATAAAATTGAAATCACAAAGAGAAAAAAAGTAGTCAATCTTAAAAAATCCCTCATGCAAAACTAGCAACCTTGTTTATAGTATATTTTGCCAAAAATGTAATAAAATTAAATATGTAGGAGAGACAGTTACAACATTATACAAACGCATACAGAATCACCTATCAAACATACCACATACAAAAGTAAATGAACCAGTGGTTCAGCACTTTACAAAGAACAAGCATAACATGAATGAGGAGAGGGCTGCTGAGGAGAAGGAGACAGATGAGGTGCTCTGCTTCCGAGCAGTCGAGAGGAAAAAGAGTGTGCAATTTAAACCTGTGTGGTTTGTGTAAAGTTGTTTGTGTTACAGGTAAATGGCTTAGCCATCCTGTGAGGTAGTCAGGGAGTTACCTGTGTAGTCAGCGCTCCAAAACTGAGTGAGGTGTTTATTTTGGTGTTTTGTTTTGTTTTTGTTAATTAAAAAAAAAAAATAGCGCAACTGCACTTAAAAAAATCAATTTCTTGTGTCCTGGGTCAGTTTTTAAAGGGGCACCGAATGCGAGTGGCAGCGGGTATATATATATATACTGAGCCAGCTGCCCAACGTTTCAATATGCTGTATATATCTTTCTCAAGGGAGCATGTGTTTGAATCAAAACATTGGAGGTATTTATAGTTTTTGACAGCATGACAACTACTTGTTATTGTTTATATTCAAATCCATGATTTATTCTTATATGATGTAATGGTGTTCTATATAGTGTGACATCATTTTTACTTCTATCTTTAAATCTGTATTAATTTTAAATAACATTATTTTATATAAACTTATATTTATATAATCATGCAATGCTGGCTCTGAGTATCAGCCTTGATTTGGCCTCCCCAGCGCATCAGCATGTTCCACTTTTGAATGTCTGTTTTCATTAGGGCCAAGTGGGCTGCCTGAACTGGTAATATTCTTTGTAATTGGCCCAGTGGGAGAAAATGAAATTGCTTTTGTTGCCGTGCAGGTATGGGATATCCTAGCTTTCCACTTTTTTGGCAAAATATAGACGCTAATAATAATAATAATAATAATAATAATAATAATAATAATAATAATAATAATAATAATAAATTATGCATATATATATGGGTTGTTTATTATTTATTATTATTATTATTATTATTATTATTATTATTATTATTATTATTATTATTATGCATACTGGGATATCTTAATTTTCTCTTTTAAGTTACAGAACATAAGAAGAACATAAGAAAAGTTTGGGAATGAGAACAGGCCATTCGGCTCATCGAGGCTCGTTAAATGTTCCCAGTGTTTTAGATCTGACTACTTCACATGGTTGGGCTATTCCATGCATTTATAACTCCCTGTGTAAAAAAAGTGCTTCATTGATCTTTTCAACAGCAAAGTCCTCATTGGAGGTCTGCACCTGAATAGCTGAGTATACACCCGCTTGTAATTAGTAATCATTTATTACAGGGTTTTTTTCTCGCTTCTGGACATTTTCAGCAAGTTGGAATGCCAAAGGTTACTGAAGAACAGGACTTAATAAAGCCCTAAGAAATCCAAGCAGGTACTAATCAAGGCTTTCATTGCTTTGTTTTTAGACTCAGCATGAGTCTGTCAGCAGAGGAGTTTGAATTGCTGTGGACTAGCCTGCCACTCACTTACCTGAGTGAGTGAGTGAGTGAGTTTTCTCACCAAGCACTGTTTAATCTCGCAAGCAAGTGCAGAAAAATGAGCAACTCAGGTGTGAAAAAACAACTTTTTATCCCATTTACCACTGTAGCTGCCAGTGCTTTTTCAACAAACCAAGCCAGGTGCAAGGAATTCTTAACTAGAGGCACAATATGAAACTTCAGAAGTTTACAGCATGACTTTGTGTCCTGACAGCGTGCTCTCTACATATAAAACCGTTGCTTTGTCTTCTCATCGTCTCTTCTCTGCTTTGTTTTCTATTTTATTTCATTTATTTTTGTTAAGGAGAGACATTACAAGCTTTGCTTTGAGCTTTAGTGTTAAGCAACAGTGCTTTTGTAATGAGGCTCACGGCGATACATACAGATTAAGATTTCCATTACATGAGAGTAGATGTTAAAACTTCATGCTGATTTGAACTTGGCTCTCGCCAAGATAAGCACCAACTAAGACGTAGCTTCACAGTAAACTAATGTGATCCATATGTGTCTCCATCCATTTGCGCTTCCTTCCATATGATGATGTAGATATCCTTCTGTCTGGTGTTGATGGCTGAAGTGTAATGCTGGCTCCAGGGATCAGCTTATTTTGCCTCCCTAGGCATCAGCACACAACGGCTGCGATGCTGGCTCCGGGATCAACCATAGTGCGGTCTCCCCAGTGCATCAGCATGACAACCGTCTGGATTGAGCTAAGTAGGGTACATCTCTGGGGTCTTCAAGTGGGCACCTTCCATCCTCGGTGTTTTGTCGACTAGCCCACGACACCTCAAGAGGGCTCGGCGGTGATTCTGGCATCCCAGCATCACCCCCTCCGTCCCCACTCAACTCAGCCCAGCTTACTTACCTGTACATCAGCCTTTCTTTCTTTCTATTGTGCTTGAGATCCCCAGCCAGAATCTTTCCGTCTCAACCACAGCCAGTTGCTGCTCCTCTCTGCTGCTTCAGATAAGTTCTTCACTGTGCGACGCAACTCTTGGCCATTGAATCCGACATCTCTGAGAAACCGGGTTGTAGAGTGTGCCACAAATCCTCGACATCCCACTTCCACTGGGTAAACCCAGACTCTCCATCCTCGCTGTTCCGCTTCAGTGGCTAGTTGAGCATACCGCAGTTTCTTCCTCTCATACGCCTCATCTACAGCATCCTCCCATGGCACTGTTAACTCTACCAGGTGAACAAGGCGTGCTGATCCAGACCACAAGACAATATCTGGTCGAAGGTTTGTGGTGGCAATCTCCGGTGGAAAAATAAGCCATTGACCAACATCTGCCAGCATTTTCCAGTCTCTAACAGCTTCCAGTTGTCCTGGGCGAGGATTGGTTTTAACACCTTTTCTTGGTGGTTGCTCTCCTGGGCGGAGGAATGTTGTCTTTTGTGTGTAATGTTTTGATGGAACAGGTGGCAACTTATTGGTCATGTTACGCTTGTCTTCCAATGCTAAGGCCAAACATCGCAGCACCTGGTCATGGCGCCAAGTAAACCGTCCTTGGCTAAGAGCCACCTTACATCCTGTCAAAATGTGCCTTAATGTTGCAGGTGATGAACACAAAGGACATGAGGGATCCTCTCCTACCCAGAGGTTTAGGTTCTGTGGTGATGGGAGAACATCATATGTTGACCTTATAAGGAAACTGATCCTGCTCTGTTCCATTGACCATAGGTCTTGCCAGCCAATCTTGCGTTGTTCCACACTCTCCCATCTCATCCATTCTCCTGCTTGCCCTGGGAAATGGCCTTTATACACCTCATCCTCTCCTCCTGCTTTTGCACCTCGTTGACTACAAGCTTCCTCCGTTGCGCTGGGGCTGCCTTGTGCCATGTAGGAGGAGCTGAACTGAGACCAAGACCCCCTCTTCCATGCTGAACTTGCCCCATGATATCACCAATTTGAAGGGCAGCCTTTGCATCCTCCACAGCTTTCTTTGGGCTTGAATTGCATTCGTGCCCATTCAATGTTATTGGTTAATTTGCCCAATAACCGATTAGTGCAGGCTACTGTTGTAGTCATGGTTGTCATGTCATCCATGTATGCTCGAATTGGTGGTAGTTGTTTTCCAGAAGCCAAGCGCTCTCCTCCCACTACCCATTTTGATGCCCTAATGATTACTTCCATTGCCATGGTAAAAGCCAGTGGAGAAATGGTGCATCCTGCCATTATTCCAACTTCTAGGCATTGCCATGTAGTGCTGAATTCTGAAGTTGAAAAACTAAATTGCAAATCTCCAAAGTAGGCTTTCACTAGATTTGTTATTGTCATTGGTACACTGAAAAATCAAATGCTGCCCAAAGAAGTTCATGTGGCACTGAACCATATGCATTAGCCAAATCCAGGAATGTCACATGGAGCTCCTTCCTCTCCTTTTTAGCTGATTGAATTTGTTGCCAGATCACATTGATGTGTTCTAAGCATCCTGGGAAACCTGGAATGCCCGCTTTTGTATTGAAGTGTCAATGAAGCAGTTCTTTAATAGGTAAGTTGACAATCTCTGAGCAATAATGCTGAAGAAAATCTTGCCTTCTACGTTTAATAGGGAAATAGGGCTTAAACTGACTGATGCTGCTAGAATCTTTTTCTTTAGGTATAAAGACTCCACCTGCTCGGCGCCATGCTCTTGGTACAACCTGTTTTTTCCATGCTACTTTCATCAGTTTCCACAGGATTCGTAGAACTCCTGAAGCACTCTTGTACACTCTGTACGGAACTCCATTAGGCCCTGGAGATGATGAAGCCCTTGCTTTTTCACAGCTTGCTCTACTTCTTTCCACTTAGGTGCACAGTCCTCCATTTGGTATTCTGGTGGATTGATAGGTGGGATGTCTGAAGGAATTGACATAGGCTCTTGCCTTTTTGAATCTGTATGCGTTTCCTCCAAATATCTCTCCAGCTCAAACTTAGATGCTTTTAGTGCGCCATTCTTCTCACTGGTGAATAACTTCTTTACAAATTTGAATGGGTCTTTATAAAAGTTAGTTCTCGCACGCTCCTTCTTTTTGTAGCGTTTCCGTAGGCGCTCAGCTCTGCGCAATGTTGCAAGCTTATCTTAAACATGATTGCATGATTCATTTGATGGATGGAGATTGGGCTCTGTGCAGATTCAGGTGTGCACTCGATACTGTTGCGAAAGATCCCCTGTTGTTTTGGCAATGATTTATAATGTTTTAATCAAGCGTAAATAGTAGAACTATTAATTCTTAACATATTAACTAGGCTGGTTGGGTTGAGTGGAACAATAGCAATGACTGGAACCTTTACAGATGAGCGAGCTGTTCTCCTCTCCTCACTGTCAGGGGTCACAATCAGTAACACAGCACTGTTACACATACATATTAAATGAATGAACAGACTTTATCATACCTAATGAGCAATAACGTTAATGAAAATATACCTTTGCACCTGCTGACTCCAATCCAAAAATCCAATGGCACCAAATTACAGCGCTCTTAACAACCCAAGTCAAACAACACAGAATAGTCTCAATAGACAAGCACACAAACAGCTAAGAAGAGATACAAGACATCATCATTTGATTGCAGAAACATATACATTTATGGACAGATAGACGTGCACCAGTTCTCAGTCCAGAACAGACATTATAGTGACTGACATGCTCTTCCTCAGTGCTGTACACTTGATAAAGGTACTGTGGGCTACAGTACACTGGAAATCCTCAGGCTTACCAATTAAACACAAAGTACAAAGACTTCTCGGTAACACCTTACATTAAGTGTCTCTAATTATATAACAGTTACTTAGTAAATACATGTGTACTTACACATAATTACAATGTTATTGTGCATGGTTACAATATGCACTTCATGTGTAAATCTGTTTGCATGCTGTAACCCTGATGCTAACCCTAACCCTTTTCTGATACAATTGTGTACTGACATATATCGTGCAAAAACATTTACACATTAAGGATATATTGTAACATTGTAATAATCTATAAGTACACATGTATATACAAAGTAACCGCCACGTAATTATGAATATGAATTAATTAGAGAATTACTGACTTCTCATTGCAGAGTTTATCTCCTTTTTTGAAAACTGAATTTATAGTACTCCTGTATAAAGTGTTAAATATGTTTTACAATCATATCAGATTTAAAACTATAATTGGTTAAAAAGCTCCTAAAAACCGAACATCTAATACAAGAGACAATGTGACAGAGGCAAGAAAATAAATTGAAACAAATCTAACAAACCATCTTGCACTAAGAAAAAAGTGCAATATATATATATATATATATAGATAGATAGATAGATAGATATACTTTACAGATACACAGAGCATAAAAAACATGAACTGGCTATACTGTATTTAAAGTGTGTGCTAAAAAAATAAACGAGAGTAGAGGTGGGGGTTGGATTATAAAGATAAACAATATCCAAGATTACTTGTATTGTTTGCAAAGCAGCTCTTCAGAAAGCCATTAGAATCGCTTGTGCCCACTCATGTGGATATCTCTGCAGCATGCGCTATTGCAGTGTGATTACATTTTCATCATTGAAAACATATGGCAGATCGGGTGCTGTACCATATAACATGCTTATGTTAATGCACACTTCAAATTGGGTAAAATAGGGCTCATGAACTGTTGTTATGTAACAAAACATGACCTAAGCGTTTATTGCCTTTAATGGTACTTCATTTTAAAAATAAATTCCTGTTATTTCCCAGAAATGTCATTAAAAAAAAAAAAACTTTTGAAAAACTAGCTGCACAGATCGCATACATATATGTAGTACATATTAAATGGTGGTGGCACTGCTATATTATTTGGACCAGCTCTATAAGCAGACTTGCTCCTTTTTCAATGTTTATTTTTCACAGAATATTTGAAACACTGTGAAACCTGTTTATTGTGACCAGCAGCTGACCAAATGCAACCCAGGCAGAGGTTTCCAAGTCATGGAAAATCACAGCAAATGAAATGGGTGTCGATCACATCAGACACTGTCCTATTGACTTTGGGGTAACACTTTACATTAAATGCCTCTAATTACTTTGTATTTGCTTAGTAGTTACACAGTAAATGCACATGTACTTACAAATAATTACAATGTTATATGTAAGAACACAATTGTATCTGAAAAGGATTAGAGTTAGGTTTAGAGTTAGGGTTAAGGTTTGGGTTAGGATTAGGGTTAGGGTTATATCATGCAAACAAATTTCACACATTAAGTACAGTACATTGTAACTATGCATAATAACATTTATGTGTAAGTACACATGCATTTACTACTATGTAACTACTATGTAAATACACAGTATTTAGAGACTTAATGTAAAGTGTTACTGACCTTGGATACTAGTATCTCTACCCATTCAAACACGGTGTGTCATGAGCTCATCTATTCAGAATGACTCATTAAACTGAAAGTGGCCGAACCCATGGTATAATTACCTGCTTCCATGTTGTTCCAATGAAGAACCCCAGTCAAATGTGTTTTCTAAAAGATAAGTGATTTATTACAGTATTTTGTGAGCCCTTGAAAACTAATCATCGAAAAGGAGCAATCCTTCTGTATGTGTAAGCAGTTAATTGATTTTAATAGCTTCAGAGATGTATTGGATGGTTGGGGACCTAACGATCCCCTGCATGCATTACAACCACTCACCAGTAGAGAGAGACACAGGTACAAGAGCAGAGCCTCCAGATAACATTTTAGGAGCACTGCGAAAACAGCTGTCAAGCCAACATCATAGATGTGTGAATGAACTGAGGACTTGAGCCTCCAGCGTTCACAATCTTTTCATAAGCTACAATACAGGTGATTACCAGAAAAGCAATCTATCTCTGTAGGATGTCAAGACTTACAATGAAGTGAAACGGGTTCAAATTATAGAATGGGTCAACTTTACAATTTGGTGAGGAAAAGTGTAAAGGGAGTCATGGTTGGATATAATTGGCTTCATCATTAGGGCCAAGGAAGAGGTGTGTGACTGTCCAACAGGTTTTGTCAGATTGTATTGAAGTGAGGGGATTGCTGTAGAGTTACTTTGCAAAGTCCTAGGGGAGGTACAAAACGGATTACAGCACATTGGCAACACAGAAAGGCTGTCAGATTTGCAGGAACATGCTTGCTAAATGCTGTGTAATGTCACAACAAATCTGTGCGAGGATGAGGCACTTAGAAGTCAAGTGGAATGCAGCTAAAAATAATAACTGTTGTGCTCTAACAAAGAGAGCTGTAATCTGGCTTTAAAAAGTAAACTCCCATTACAAGTTTACCATAGTGAAAATACCACGCAGAAATACTGCAGCAAACTTTTATAAAGGATGGTAAGATTTCATACCATTGCAGAACTATGCTGTATTATAGTTGATCTAGAATTAAGTATCATAACCATGGCAAAAGAGTTTCCAAAAAGAGAAGCAACATTTTCCCTACAGAATAAGCACAAGTGTCTCCTTCTCTTTCCTTAGCAGTTGCACAGACTATTATTATTATTATTATTATTATTATTATTATTATTATTATTATTATTATTATTATTATTATTATTATTTGCCAGTTAAATAGTACATTGCATTGGGACCTCAGTGGTTTTCTTGATGGGTTCCCTGTGTGATTTATAATAAAAGTAGAAGTTAATTTCACTGTGAACTTAAAGATAAATAGAAATGGACTAAAGCATGATTTTGATGTTTACTGTATGGAGACTATTTTAGTGATCTAAGAGTCTAAGAGTGGCAAATCTTAGTTAAACAAACATATAAAAAAACTAGAACTGTCAGGTAGTTGTATGGCTTCCAAGCCCCAGTACCAGTATCAAACACTTAAGCAATTGCTAGAAGAAGCGGGTTTAGTTCATGATCTTTGACAAGTTTGAAATCAGTAACTTCACCAGTTCCCCCCAAAAAGATATGAGATATGCAAAGTTTCAGATCAATTGGTTCACCGGTTCCCAAGAAGAAGATTGTGAAAGGTTTTCCAAAGAATGTGTCAGGCTGCCATCTTGGTTGTTCCAGGAATGCAATTTTTTTGCATCTAAACTGTAATCAACACGGGATGATACCTACCAAGTTTCATGTTGATTGGATACACCGCATGCCAACAGGAGCAATTTGAAGTTTATGGAAGAATAATAAAAATAATAACTTGCCAGCAATAAGTTGCCAGCAACTTTATGGCTTCCAGTACCAGTACCAGTAACAGTACCAGTACCAAATACTTTAGCAAATAGTGCAGAATGCTAGTAACAGTAACAGTACCAGTATCAAACACTTTAGCAAATAGTGCAGAATGCCTGTACAAGTACCAAACACTTTAGCAAATAGTGCAGAATGCATACATGGGTTAGTATATGTGTCCCATAGTAACCATGACCCTATGTTCACTCTACAAGGAGTTATTAGCCAGTTTTGTAAGTTGATGATGTCATCCAACATGGCCGCCATTTTTTTTATTGTAGCAACTTCCCTTTAACACACTTTAAAGACAACCACACTACGATCATGTGTGCCATTGGGTTTGTTTCAATCGGACTAGTGGTTTGGGAGTAGAAGATCTTTGTAGTTTGTGATTATGCAGCATGGCCACCATACCACACAATCAGCTTATTACAAACACTAGTTAATCTTGGACTATCCCTCAACAACTATACCAACTTTCAGCACTCTGCAATAAGTGGTTTTCGAAAGATGAATTTTTGCATTTAGGCAATTTTTTTTTGTCAATCCAATATGGCGCCCAAACCATGTGACTAACGACATATGTTCATTAGCATTTTCCATCTTCCCATAAGCATCTACCAACCTACCAAATCTGGTGAGTTTTCGAGCAACTTTTGGTGGAAAGAAAAATAATAATAATAATAATAATAATAATAATAATAATAATAATAATTATTATTATTATTATTATTATTATTATTATTATTATTATTATTATTATTATTAACAATAACAATAGGCTTCCCAGCCCTATGGGCCTGGAAGACTAATAAGAAAAATCCTAACAATAACAATAGGCTTCCGAAGCCAGCTTGGAAGCAAAAGATAACTGACACAACAAAAAAGTATGTTTCAATCCCTAGACAATAGACTTTGTTTCCAATGAAACCATTTGCATCTAAGAGCTTCCCAGGGGAAGAGAAATACCATAAAGGAATTGGAGAGGCTGGTGCCTGAATGTACAGTTATCCAAGAATGTGAGTCGAAAGTTGCGTATTGCAGTGGGGCTACATATTTCACTCACTGCTGTATGTCTTTACAAAAACAATTCATGGCTGTGTTAATGGTGTAATGTACAGCACCTCATGGATCTCTGGAGCCCACGTTTAGCACCAGGCCTCTTGTTTCGCTCTCATGTGAAAATCATTAGGGACAGGACTTTAATATAGTGTGTGACATGCAGTCTGTGCTACACAACTGAAAATAAATAATTACATTTAGACTCTTTCTGTGTGGGGGTGCTGTACATAATAGTGATGGCCAGTTTCACAACTGCCCTACGAATCAGTCTGTAAAGTTAATTTGCAACCAGGCATGCACGAAGTTCAAAGATTCAGTATGTGTAGTATACTTCCCTTTTTTTAACCCTTCACCTGCCTTTAATAATCCCTTTAGTATTAACAGCCCATTCTGCCTTTCTCATCAATCGCATTGAAAGGACAGCTACAATAGTATGACTACATTAGCAGAATAGCAGGCACTACAGTATCTGCAATGCTTCCCTGAAATGCAAGACCTGAAGGTTGCTGTGACTGTAGCACTGTATTTCCAATCACTCCCATTATCCTATTAAATGCTCAAAGAAATACAAGCAGGTGTACCAAAAACAGCAATACTAAATTGCCTTCACTGCTTATAATGTGAGAATTAGAAGTCATACAAGCATCATTTTAAGAGATCCCACGAGTCCCTTTTACAAAGTGCATGGAGGGATTCAATTAAAAAGAAATACTTTTGCAATACCACCATTGTTGACATGTATCTCATGAGTGTTGAGCTGCAACTTATTTACTGGGGAAATTCACACTTTAGACACTGACTCTGGGAGTATTTCACAAGATAAAAATAGGAATCATTTACTTTCAAGCCTTTAAATTTTTTGTTTTAGATTATTTAAAGCCATTGAATAGAGGGGGGAAAAGTAAAGGATTACTTTCCATGGCCAATTAGTTTTAATAGGTATATACCCTTATGAAAAGTAAACGTAGTGGCTTTTGACATCTATGTGCAGAAGTGCTCTTTATTATTGTTATTATTATTTATTTCTTAGCAGACACCCTTATCCAGGGCGACTTACAATTGTTACAAGATATCACATTATTTTTACATACAATTACCCATTTATACAGTTGGGTTTTTACTGGAGCAATCTAGGTAAAGTACCTTGCTCAAGGGTACAGCAGCAGTGTCCCCAACCTGGGATTGAACCCACGACCCTCCGGTCAAGAGTCCAGAGCCCTAACCACTACTCCACACTGCTGCCCACATTATCCACATCACTCAAACACATCCATATCTCAGGAGGAGGGTGTACTGGCTACTGATTGGAAATTATCTGCCAGATATCTGCTTTACTGTAGGTGGTCAGACATGTTCTTTAGTTTATTCAGCTGACACACTTAGTCCAAGTTTAGACATCCCACCCTGCCACCATTAGCGTTACCAGATTTTCAGAGAGAAAAATTGGGACTTTTTTTCGCCGTAGCAACTCTAATCCATTCAAATAACTGTATATAATAAAACAATCATTGGGTATATTTATTGTATGTTTATAAGTATTCAATGGCTACCTCTAATCAAGTTGAGACAAAAAATGGAGGCTGAAAAATGGGACAATCCCATCCCTTAAATCAATCACTCCCTTAAATAACAACATGTCTCATCTACCTGGTGAACAGAAGGAGTAATCTGTGAGCAGTTAGGAATTAGACAGACATCCCTGCATTGCAGTTTACCAATTCACCAGGCACAAAGAGGAAAGATTGACCATTTCCCCCAGAGTTATACATTTAAAGCCTGCTGTTCTGTTCTGCACAGCAGAACACAAATAGCCACTCTGACTGGTTACTGAAGCCTGGGCTTTAAATCAGGGTCTTTGGCCCCAGGTAGATGTTCTTTATGCTGCCTCCACTTTAAAAAGATTAATTTATTTAGCTGTCATGCTGGACAGCACATGTCCTAATAGTTCTATTAACCTGAATGAGAGGCTAAAGAAAGCTAAAACTAAGCAAAATAGATAGTGAATTTATAGTAGCTTTATATTGTTTTTTTTCTCTTCATCTCTCTCTATCCCAGAGGACTTCCCACAGTGCTCCAAGGGCAAGATCTCTGTGACAGAGTTAATGAAACTTCTTCACAGATTTAACATGGTCTTGATTCCTGGGGAACACTTTCAGCTGATCGGCTGCTATGACCCTTGCCTAACAGAATGCTTAAACTTTAAAATTCTCCTTATCCACTCGGCTGAACTGCCGGACCAAGGCCAGATAACAGGTTACAGACTAATCAATTCACAGTGTGTAGTTACAGGATTCATATAGAGTAAATCTTATTTATATTTGCCAGACTTGTGTCACTAAAATAGTCTCCAGACAGTAACCATCAAACTCTTGCTTTAGTCAATTTCTATTTAACTTGAAGTCCACAGTGAAATGTACTTATATATTTGTTCTATTATAAATCATGTAGGGAACCCATCATGGAAATTTCTGAGGTCCTAATTCAATGTACTATTTAACTGGCAAAAAAGAAAATAAAAAATGAACATTACCGAAAACTTATTGATGAAACAAAATACATATTGCTGCCTCATTTTGTTTAATTTATTGAATGCATTTCTCATGTATCATTCATTTCCTTCCCCCCTCCAGATACAAATGAGTTAGGCTTTAAATGAGTCAGACTCTGTGTAGCTGCTAAGTAAAGAGTAGGAGAAACTTGTGCTTATTCTATAGGGACAACTTTGCTTTCCTGGAAACTCTATTATCATGGTTATGATACTTAAACACCAAAATGTCAATCATTAAGGCATTACAGAAAAGAAAAATACTAATGTTACAAATTCAAATTTGAAGTCTTCAGAAAACACCACTGTTGGTTATTTTGTGTGTCAGTCAGCAGCTGCAATTGTAGGTTTGTCTGTCGGGAATCGAATGTTGTCAACATACGCTGCTTACCGCCTGTGAAGAGGATCAGGCTGAATCATGGAGTGGGTTTCAGGCTGGAGTCATGGATTTTAAAGATTGTGTGCAGAATCCCAGCGGCTGGAGGGAATATATTGTCAGATCCTGAAGCTTACCATTACTTGTCATGTATATGAATCCAAAGCGTCAGAGAGAAATGGCAGCAATTCTCCAGGAGCGGTTTGCGTTCAAATATTATAGGCAAGTGGAGCTGCATTGGCATGCTCTATGGAAAAAGGATAATATACAATTATAAATACCAAGGTAGAATATATACTTTCAATACTGCATAGAATATAGACAGCTCAGTATTCCATACTGCATTGAATATAGACAGAACAAGGCAACACTTTGCAGTTAAATTCCAGAGCTCTAGATTATAGAGGTTTGGAGATTAATGTCGAGAAATCAGTGGAATCTGAACGAGAACAGCGCTTGAGAACCACGGTGTTCTCATGAGTGAAAATATTTATTTCCAAAGGGTTAGGTGTTGGATTTCAGAGCCAGTGCTTCAAAAGAAATGAAAGGGGCTTAACCTTCAATACATTTTAATAGCATGGCTTTCTTGGATTCAAACTACTTAATTATTCATTGCATTGCACACTGTTAAGGCTTGAGCGTTCTGGGAATAATTTGTCAATTGTGGTACATATGAAGCCACACTATAATCAGGTAAGATGTCAAATATTAAAGAGTTAATGAAAAATACATATGAATGCAGCGAATCGTTTACAGATGAAATGAAGAAATAACGTGGTTTTGTCACTTCAATCCAACGGTAGCACATCAAACTAGAACACAAGACACAATAAAAAAAAGAAAAACAAGTCGGTTTTTTCAGATTTTCTTTGGAATAAAAGCAATTTCTGCGTATTTAAAATCAATGGCTGACTTGTTGATTTTTATGACCTTGTTCATTACACTTCTCCTCAAATAGCACTTTATGAAAGTGACATGTGTGCAGGGGGAGTTCAAGAGTAACTGTAAATCCTCCTATTCTCAAGATTACCAAAGAGAAGAAATACATATGGTTACAATAGGGTAACATTGTAACCTTAACCCTAACCCTAACCCCAACACTACTGCTAGCACTAAACCCAACCCTAACCCTAAGCATTAACAGCTGTGTAACAAAACAAAACTGCAGAACATATTTAAGTCTTATGAATGAATTTAGGGCTGTGTAAAGTGTTTGGGATTTGGGATTTGGCAGTGGCTATGTGCATACTTTTAACAAACACACACACACACACACACACACACACACACACACACACACACAGCCTAGCCCAGACAGATGCACCCCATTGAATATCATCAAACATATTAAAATAAAAATGTAAAGATAAACCCACCAATGCAATCTAACTACACAATCTGCTGTTTCTCTTTAATAATTGGCTTCTTAGGAATGTGCCTGTGCCTTAAAGTCATGAGATGTTAAAGCACAGCAATGACAGCAATTATACAAAGTGTCATGCAATTTACAAAAGAGAGGACGGGACACTTTTCTCAACGTCTTGAGAACGGTTCAGATGGAAATTACTGCATGGAAGGTATTCTTTGCTCTTAGACTTTAGACATTCACACATTCAGTAACTATGCACAACAGCATTGTAATTATGTGTACCTGCACATGTAGCTACTAAGTAAATACAGAGCAATTAGAGACACAATGTAAAGTGTCACCCGAATCTCTAAACATTGCTTTCTTATTAAGGTAAGGTCAAGAAAAGCATGTTTTTATTTTATTTTAAAAGCCACTGTAAAATAGGTTTGAATATTTTCAATCTTTAAAAAAAGAAAAAAAGTTTTATTGATTATAAATAGATTACAAAATGTTAAATAACCATTCTCAAAACACGAACAACATTTGGTGAGCTAGTTATTAAACATACAAACAAACAAACAAAAACAAAAAAGACTTCCCATTAAAATAAAACATGACTGGATATTTTGCAATACAAGTTTGTCACCCTGCATTGCTGCAAAAGATTCATATTGACAATTCACAGCCATTCACTGTACAACATCTCCCTGGGGTTTGCTTTCTGAAGGTGACCCTCATTTCTCTAGAGACTTTGTGCTAAACAGGTTCTTAAGTAATACCAGTAATAGGAAAGCCATTGCAGACCCTCACCACCATCAGATTAAAAAAGAGTCTCTTGCCCTCTGTCCTCATTCTGTCTTGCATTTTTCCTTTATGTCGGACATACATGACCAGTAACAACATGCCTTTGCAACATGTTAAGTTATAGTACATTTCTAAGCATTTGGTGACATGACAGATGTTTACCATGGTTGCTGTCTTCTAATATAAAACTCACTGACATGAGAAAAATAAAATTAAAACTAATAAATAACAGTATAGAGAGGTATCAGGAGTAAACTGATGCCAGATAGTATATAGAGATACCCTTTTGTATTTAAATTATACTCTACTTCCCTGTCTCCAATCCCAATGTGTGCGCGGATCAGAACTGATTTTAATAAACTATATCCTGAAGTCTCCTGATTCATTTTCCTTGACCTCTATGTATCCAATTATCTTTCTCTGCGAACTGTAAAAAAAAGTACTGTACATCTTTGGCAATTGTACTACAAGTGTGTATACATTAAACTTTCTGTCTTCAGACAGCTATATGCATTATTTACCTTAGGTGCTGACCTCTGTGCTCATTATTTCATATATGTAACCATACAAGACTCATGAGGCAATGATCTCACACCATTGTATTTCATTTACGACAGTAAAAAAGGGCACCAGCTGACCTCATCATTGCCTATTTCTAGTATTAGGGGACTAACTACACATCAGTTTTTGAAGCTTCGACTGACTTCAATGCACATGACAAACCGAGCAGAAACTAGCCAGAAGTCTATGGGCTCACAATATCATGAAGACAAATTAACTCCTGTTCTTTTTTTTTTTAAAGCAGTGCATTTTCACAGTATGTTGCTAGGAGAACGCTATAAGAAACCATTCTCCCTGTATAACGATAATACATAAGTAACACTGGCTTGCATTATTTAAACCTCAGATGAATACATTGGTTTCAGACTGTGAGGATGTTGACATACTGTAATTGCTGGTTGAAATGTTTGTTATATCTAGAGGAAACACTTTTTTTTTTTTTTTTTGAAGAGCAGATATGACTAACAACTGTGACAGTGGTCTTGATCCAGCATAGTCATTTGTCAAAAATCCCACAAAAAAAAAATCTCATTACAAAGGATCGATCCATGTCACTAACGAGTAAATGCAGCTCTTAAGAAAGGAATCATGGTGAATGATTCTGGTAATGAGTCTGAGACATAAAATACAAGGCTTAACTCGAAGATTTACTCTATTAGTTTTATATTTCTCCAGACTAACACATATTTCTCTGGGCTAACACATATTGTAGGATACCGAATGATCAATCCGTACTCGTCCAATATCTTTGAACATTTATGTTAAGGTGTACAAACCACGGTTAGTTTTTCCAGACTTTATTTTTCTAAAAATCACTTCCTAGAAACAACACTTTGGATTCACTCCCTGTGCGGCAGGTATTAGGCTCCCACCTGACACCAGCAGTGTAAGGAGTTCCATGTTTCAAGGGATATTTTAATATTATAATAGCTCTTGCACAGGATGTGAATATATATATACAGTGTATATATATATATATATATATATATATATATATATATATATATATATATATATATATATATATAGAACAATAAGTGATGTTTGTTTGTTTGTTTTTTAAAGCCTTGGTACCACTTTTTATGCTTCCAGACTTTGCTATTGCAAAGTACTGGTAGGTCTTTTCAGTTGACTGATTTCTAATACCTGTCACATTAGGATGAGTGTCTGGATCTGAGGCATATGTCCCTCTCTGTGTAACTGCAGAATCGAATGCATTAACAAAGAGTAAGCCTTTTAGTAGAGGCCACTTACAGGCACTCACTGTAGAGTACTGCTTTGTAGCAATCTGTGTCCTCTTCACAATCCTCTCCTTACGGGTAACGCATGCTGGCAGAGCCTTCAAAACAAATCTGCTCCCTCTATTTGTTGTTTAATGGAAACAAAATGATATAAGTAGCAAATTTCTCTCTGACATCTACAGTACTGCAGAGAACAGTTTCGAGAATGACTTTCGTACCCCCCTGCCATCATGTGGTTTCCAAAAGAGTAAATTAGGCCTTTCATAGCAAAAGCCTTTAATCTCGGAGATTTGTATTTGAAAGATACATGTTGCAGTAATTTTTGCGGTTTCCTGGAACTCAATGTTCATCAGTAATTATACAATTATTGGTTCCATTCATTTTTCTGTTGTATATTAATAAGAAATACATAATATTCTCAACAAGACCATAACTGCGGACTGTAATAGCTAACTTTAATTTAGATTATAATGCAGTCTATTAAAAAAACAGTGAATGTGAAAGTGCTGCAACAAATATTTTTCTGATAGTCAAATAATCGTGGGCAGCTAGATTTTGAAAATTGAAAATTGAAAATCTAGGGCATTTTTTTGAGGAGGGTATGTATGTGTATTTGGTTGCTTAAAAAGTGGTTCAGCGTTCTAAAATATATTTAAAAACAAACTGACCAACAGACTATGAATGTCACAACTGACCGGTTTTCCCATTATACTTTTCAAAACCCACCCTTGACCAATGCAGGTGCAATGTGGCATTTGGGTGAATTAATTTGGTTGCAATAATTGCAATAGGTTTCGCGAAGTCAAACACAGTGTGTTATTGATTTTCCTGCTGAGTTCATAGCCAGTAATCTATTTCATGTTGCATTTCATGCTTATCAATGTCACAACTCTCCTAGCAGTAACATAAGGTCAAATATGATCTTATGAAAGTGGAATGTCTACCGGATTGATTTGTAACTTCATATTAAGTCATAAAGAACAATATTTGGCAATAAAAAGGGTGATAGAGTAGCTTGTTTGAGTTTATTAAAGGAAACATTGGTTTTTATTAAGGTATCGTTCACAGGGTGAGGTACGGATTTCAGAATATGTTTAATTAAGGTACAGTTAACCAGGCACCTGTATTAGTAACATTTAATGAATCTGTTACAAGTGGTTATAATGATATAAAATATATTATAACAGGTCATTGCTAAAAAATATTTCAAAAGTGTATAAATGTTAATTTTTCTAAGCATAATTAACACACTAATAAAGGATCTCTAAACTAAATAACTATATAATGGAAATTAGCATGTTGCTTTTAACTGTAGGTTGTGATATAAACTGGCTTTGCTTTAGAAATGGTTTGTCAGCCTTAATATTACCAATAACACTATTAACAACACACGTTAAGAGCTCCAAATCATTTATTCGAGAGGACAATATACAACAAATTCAGAACAAGCAGGTAACAAACTCCCAAGTTTTAAAAGACATATAACAGCCCCCTAAACTAAATAAAAAAAGACTCTTTTACATCTGAGAGGCTAGGTCTGACCACCTTTTCTAGCAACGTTAATAGAGACGGCAGAGCAAAACAATATTTGACACAATACAGGCTCAGTGAAAAGCATAATAAAATGCTGCAGTAAAGTTAGCAAAGACCAGACATAAAAAACACAATATTACCATGACAACCCCAGCCTTTAACATTCAACAGCTCTTTCAAGTACTTGTGCCAAAATCTTTGTAAATCTTACCTAATTCGGAAGAGTCGTAAAACCAAGGTCCTATTATAAGTGACTCTGCAGCAGCAGTTGTGATGCATAGTTCACCCCCTAGTCTCTTTAACTAGCTTTGAATAAAACCATCTGCTAAAAAAGCGTCTGCTAAATTACTAATAATGTATAATACAGAGTCTATTTGCCTAACTCTGTAAAAAAAGTACACAACTTTAAGCAGTGTTTAAATAATCTACAGTAAAACTGTAATGTGTAGGTGCAGTGTTACATTACATAGCCAGTCGTCTCAATGCATTTACTATGTGTAAGTATGATAGTGTGTTATCAATATTTGAAAAATTTCGGGAAATGTCCTGTTCCCTCCCTTGACCACCCATCGGCATAGATGATTCAAAACTTCCAATCAATTTTCTTGGAACTGTGCAAATTCATTAAGAAGGCAGAGAAGTCGTTTGTACGTACAGTAATGTATGGATATTCTTTGCAGTAAAGTTAGAAAGCCCTAGTGTGGATTATTATATACCTATTGATGGCCTCTTAAAGTCTGTGCACGGAGCAATATATGAAAATACTGACAAACATGTTGCAAAATAGAACATTCTGCAAATCTTGTTTTTCTTTTTTGTTTTATTAATGGCGTAGTGATTTGCTGAGAAAAAGAGGATCAAACATAACAAAATAAATATCGAACATTTTCTATTTAAATTTCACCAGCACAATAGCAACTTGTTTATTCGACAAAGACATAGCAACTACGATTTCCTTTATATCGAAACTTCTGTCATAAAAAGATTGATTGTCCTGTTTCCTGCAAAACCATTAGTAATAGCTGACAATAGTCCTAAAGTCTAGATACAAGAGTCTTAGTACAAAGTGGTTTATAAAAAAATGCACACAATCATTGTTTTTTTTCTTAATGTTTAAAGTATTGCTTTGAAATAAACACACACATGTTATAGTACAGATAGAAAACCCTTGCAAAAATGAAATATATTGAGTTGTTGTTGGTTGTAACCATTCTAGAGTTGGTTACATTCTTTAATACATGTGCAATATTATCTGCAGGCACCCCCCACCCAGTTATTGATCAAAGGCTAATACAAAACATTTTAATCTTAAACAATGGACCCAAATATAATATCTTAAAGAATTGAAGAAGTGACTTTTGCAGAATTCTGTTTCTTATGTTTTTTTGTTTGGTTTTTTTTGCTAACTTTTGAAAGCAATGCACATGTTGATTAATGATCCAGCTATTAATTATATAACAAAATTCAGTTACAAAAAAAAAATGTTATAAGGTGCAACATATCAGAAACTAAATCAAAAAGACACACTTTTCGGCCAGGCACAAGGCAGCTTCTTTTTTTAACGCTATTCTGTTATAACGTGTGTCCTGTATATAATATTTCTCATATTCTTGTTGATAATCAGTATGAAAGGTATCGTATAACAACAGATTATATGATGCATTTCAAAAACAAGCTACACACGTGTTGCTGTATTTATTACAGGCACTTTGAACAGCACTGGAGCATTAGGAGAATAACTATGCAACATAAAAGCTGTTGCTAGTGCCGCCCTTGTGATTCGAGGAATTGTTCTTTTCACCCTCTTCCTCTTTCTCTTTTAAAGATTTGTATTCATCAATAAATACAGCTGCAGTGTGACTGAGGACTGAGAGTGTGCTGCTGAATTAATGAAAAACCAAAACAATCCTAACTTGTTCTTTGGTCATTAATAACCAAGTCACAGAGTGTGATGTGACATTTCAGTGGCAATATGCAAATGTCAGGATTTTCACATTTAAAGAAATGTACTGTAGCATAACTGCTATATTATTTCAGCAATTACTTCTGGAGATGGGAATGATTTCATTGGGTAATGAGCACATTGGTGTCTGCTATATATCTCCTGAGGCGAAGCTACTAGCACTTAGCATACCTAGTAGGTCTCTGCTTCATGATAAAACTCACACCTTTGGATCGTACCAGTATTATTAACTGTGTATGAAACCTGAAAATTATATATATGAAGCCAGAATAATGTATGGGTTATTTTGTGCATTTTCCTCAGAGTTTTGACTAGATCTTTGAGAACTCTAAGATCCTATCATGGAATTATTGGTTCGGAACAATTCTATGTGCTCCTAAAAGTTCTGAAAAAACTGAGCCTGGAATCAGGAGATTGAGACAGGGATTGGGGGGGGGGGGGGTGGAAGTGATGTGAAAATACTGGGGTGTATCTTAACAGAGGCAGATTTAAATAATGCCATCTCTTACCTAATTAAAATAGGTAGCTCTGGGTACCATGGTTATGTTAATCAATCAGCAACACTTTACATTGTGTCTCTTATTACTGTGTAGTTACATAACAGTTACTTAGTAAATACATGAATACTTACACATGATTACAATGTTATTATGCATAGTTACAATGTACTTGATGTGTAAATTGTTTTGCACAATTGTTTCATGTTAGGGTTAAGGTAAGGGTTATATCGCGCAAATAAATACATGTGCAGTACATTGTAACTATGCATAATAACATTGTAATTTACTAAGTAACTACTATGTAAATAATTAGAGACACTTATTGTAAAGTCAGTGCTCATGCATCTCTGCAGTGGATTTCTGTCTATATCAATATAGCAAACATCAGAAAGGTGATACTGATTTGAAATATGTCTTAATTTAGATCTGCTGCCATTTTGATGCAATTAAAACCTCACTGTCATTGGAGGAGAAGAGACAAACAGCTGCATGTCCTATGGGTGTTATTACTATACAGACGCTTTAGACATTACAGTGACTGACGTCTCCACTTTGTTAACTTTGCTGTTGGCTTCATCTGGCAATTGAGTTAATTTCATTTTAATAAACGAACCGTTCTGAATATTGATCTGTCAACAGAGGTTTTATTTTAATAAAATGAAACGGCGCACGTTGTTACAATATGTTTCATTTTCACAAGGGAAGTTCCATTTAGAAATAGACAAGTACTAAAGTGAAGATAGGGTGGGGGGTGGGCCATGCCTCAGTGCTAGACTACACCTCCACTAGAAAGAAAACGACAGCCTAGCATACGGAATGTTCCAATGCAAGCCATCTACAATTGGATTGTTACAGTTTTGTGAATCATATTCCATTGGCCTCCTTCTTGTTGTCCTCATTTTCCAGTATTTTCTTCTTGTCTTCAATTGACTTTAATATACGTCTGTTTTCTCCCATGAGGGGTTGAGGGCTTTCTGCTGTAGACAAAAAGAAGAGAAAAAAAATAAGCAAACAAGAAAATAAACATCACCTACTTTGTTATAATTATACTTTTTTAAATTCTAAACCAATTTTTTTTTAAAAAAACAGCTTAAGACTACTTACAAGCACTTCAATTAAATGCCCATGTTGTTTATTTCTGTAATTTTCTAAAAATGTTTTACTTAACAGTGCAAATAATGATATGGAGTAAATAGCTTTGAGAATCCAGGCCCAAAAGGTTTGACTGAAATGTGTCATCATGAATCACTGTATACTGCAGCTCAGTAAGTGCAGCAAGGACGTTCTCAACCAGTCTGTCTTCAGGTTCTTGTTTGAGACTGTGCTCTGCATTGAGATCATTTTACACAGCTCTAGTGAAAGGACAATCCCATCCTTAACTACAGCCTACATGCCAGCTTTGGTACTTGCATTAGCTCTGTTGTCACTGATTGGGATTTGTGTGCTAGGACAGAGCATACAAAGAAAGTCTCAGGCACAATCTAATAATTTCTGTTCGGGGTGCTTAGTTGACAAACATTTCACTCAATAAAAGAAATGAATGTCCATCATTCAAGACAAATACAATCCAATACTCTGCATTCATTTCTAAGATGTTTCTTTCCTGTATTCTTTCTTGAAATGCAATTAAATTAAACCAAACGTAACACAAATTTACTGTTTTATTGCAAGATGTTCTGATAGCCGCATAATTAAAAGACAGATGGTTTTGCAAAACAACATCTTGTGAACAATGCTTGCCAAGAGACTGAACAATAATGTGTTCCTATGGAAACACAGAATCCCTTTTCATCCTTTTAATGCAAGACCCTATAAACCTTCTCTATACACTGCACAACAAGTAATACATTTCAGAATATTGGATCTCATTTGCTGCTAGAAATGATTCAGAATATGGCCTCCGTACAGTACCTGAACATATGGATTTAGTTTAACTGCCTTCTTTTCCAAAGACTCTTGTTCAGTTTGGTTTTGAGAACAATTCTTGCCAACCTGCAATAATAATAATAATAATAATAATAATAATAATAATAATAATAAGTGAATTCAGGTGGAAGTGTAACGGGGCGGAGGCTGGGTATCCGTGCAGTGTATCACACAACACTGCATGTTACATCAGCAAACAGTTTAATTGAAGAGCAAGGTGACAACCAAGTGTCATTACATACAGAGACTTGTCTCTTCCTCTATAATCCACAATAAGGCATGTCACATGCAAATAGCACCTAAAATGTGCAGTGTTTCCCTTCAGCTCAACAGACAAGCACATTCATGGGCTCTGGGGTATACCATGTATTACAGGAGTTGTTCATTTTCTGCCCTCCCTCTGCAGGCATGCCACTTATTTGCATCTATGTAAGGACCAATGAATTGTTTTGATATAAAGGAAGTGGTAACACTTTACATTGTGTCTCTAATTACTGTGTATTTACATAGTAGTTACATAGTAAATACATGTGTACTTAAGCATAGTTGCAATGTACTTAACATGCAAATTGTTTTTGCACAATAGGTACACAATTGTTTCAGAAAAGGGTAAGGGTTAAGTTTAGAGCTAGGGTTAGAGGGTTTAAAGAGCTTTAGAGTTTGGGTTAGGGTTAGGTTTAGGGTTATATCATGCAAAACAATGTAGACATTAAATATATTGCAACTGCATAATAACATTGTAATTATGTGTAAGTGCACATCTATTTACTAAGTAACTACTATGTAAATGCACAGTAATTAGAGACGCATAATATAAAGGCTTACAAAGGATGTATATTTTTTATACATGTAGCCGGCCCTGCATCAACACACAATCCAATGTTTAGCAACGTACTACTTTGTCTTCATTGCTGGATTCTAATTGGACGTGTATATTGCAAATGGTGGCTCTCTAGGGCATGGCCATGCTTCATTAAAACATGCACATTAAGTCTAATATGCTTGGTATGCAGTTCACTTTAAACAAATGCATTTTGATAATTAAAAACATCATTCATACTTTAAAGCGGTGCCTGAGAATTACTGTAAATAAATGTTAAGCAAAAAAAAATGCTATACCCACTTTGAGATGGCCTTAACTTTGGAAATTGCATATTTATCACTTGGTTCAATAGCAGAAACTTTGCAACCTTGCACATTTTGGCAACTCTACAGCCCTTTCATTAAGATTACCCTGGGGTAGATGCAATCTAATTCGCAACATGATTAGCTGATTGAATGTTATGAAGCTGCTAGTTGTGGCAAAAGCAGTCGATAAACCAATGAATAATTCTCCTTGAATTTATTTGAATGTCTGATATGTTTGTAAATATTACAGTGTGGAATTAGAAAGCCTGCCTAGTCAACAGCTATTCAACTTATAGATATTCAACTTATTTTAAATTGTGTTACCAAAGTTTATAACTTGCTATAAAGCCCGGTGGGTTCGATTGTAATTAATTGTTTCAGTGAAATGAAAACTCATCAGCAGTGACTCATGCCCATTTGAACAGGAACTTGAGGGCCCTATGATCCATATGCACCTATAATGATTAATGACCTGGAAGCTTACTGAACATAAACACATCTTAAACACAAATCCAATTTGGGAATTGCAGAAAAAAACGTGTCCTTGAAGAAAACCCAACCTTTATACGCTGTATGCCAACACATTCAAATGAGAGAATATTTTTGGAGAATGGGAAACCCTGTTCTATAAAAACAAGGTCGTTTGAAGCCACAACACCAGACTGTAAAGTAGCTATCAAACCGGGGACAAAGCCAACTTCATCTCCTGCATACAATATATTCTGCAGCCGGATGTAAGTCATAGATCACTTATATGAAGAAAATATGACCTTCCACTACGCGCCTGCGCTTCTACCAGGTGAGCCACTTGGGGGCCCCCTGATGTGCCTTTATGAGTAGAGTAATATAGAATGGATTCTGTGTTTGTGGCCACATGTAATTTGAAGCGATGCGTTTCCGAAGCAGGTTACTTGTTTACAGCTGTGGTGTACACTTTACTGTTTCTTGCTCAGCGATGCAGAACTCATAACTAGGCACTTAATTGTGTACTAGTCTTGGGGATATTACTGAACATCATTATCCCTAGATGATCTGCAGACAGAGGTACTTTTTGAATCCATAAGGAATAATTTATGCCCTGTGTGTAGCAGCATTTCCAGTTAGAAGCATTAATGTCAACACAAGGAATTGATGTTGCAAGCAATTAGGTGCTTTAGTGCTAGTGTGAATAAGCAATGAAACAAGCAACTTTTTAGATAAGATTCCAGCAACTTTTATTTGTGCCTTCACTATATTGAAGTACCTAGAAAATACATGCCTTGGCTTTCACCTTAGTTCACTGTGCAATAATTTATCAAGCCAGAAGAACTAGAGATCAGAGGGTATTATGGACTTGGCATTACCAGAAGTGGCAACTCAATGGATTGGGAACCAATAGATAGCAAACATACAAGACCACTGCTGCCAGTATAGCAATAGATCATACCATTGTAGCTGCTTTTGTGCTAGAGTTGCCCCTTCCTCTGGAATCATTCATTTGCATTCCCATTGAAGAACACAAGGCTTCTGATATTAATTTGGCAATGGCTCAGTGTGGCGTGCAGCAGAGTCTATGGTTGGACTTCTTTTCTTGGCACTGTGGCAATGACATGCACTGCCCAGTATAAACCTCAGTGTATAAAGCATTTCCTTTCTTCAGTGACAGTGAGTGGGAAGGAGCTAAGCAGTCAATAGAAAGCAGGTTGAAAGATTCTGTCACTGAACTTCAACTGGCTCAGAATCTGTTGATCTTACATTTGGACACTCTGAGAGCCCCCGAATACCCTTCTTGACAGGCTCGCCATTCGTGGTCACGGTTTTCGAAGCTTCGCTCTTCCAAGGTGGAGAAATATCCTGTGTAGAAAGGATTAGATACACATTAATTATGGGGCTTCCAGTTTATTTTTTGCAATTGCAGCTACCTACTGTGCTGTACATTAGTGTTCTCAAGTAAACTAAGTAAAAAAGTTAATTGATCCCAAACTGAAAAAGCTAAATCTGTGCAACATTTACATTACATATGTAAGCACATGTACTTTGAGACACGGGGCAGAATAATTGATTTAAAAATAGATGTTGCCTACATGTACCTAAACACTGACTTAATTGCTATGCACATGCAAAGTCCTGGCTTACACCAGACAGATGCAGATAAATTAACATATTCTCTGCAGGGAGACAGGAAATTACATTTATTATCATTTGACTCGCTGCAATATTTTTCACTCTGCCTGCAAATACCATTAGATGCTTAATTCAGCAGATGTTAGCCCTGTCTTAAGATTTATCACACTGCTGATGGGGCATTAACCCTTTGTGAGTCACTGATGTGCTTGCATGTTAGCACTTAAACAAAGTCTTTGTAGTGCTTCCCATATCAGAGGCTGGTTGCCTCACTCTATTAGTAATCATAAATAGAAAGGTATGTACTGTATGTCCCAGGTTGTATCCCAGGTAGTAATCAAGCACTTTATAGCTGTTGCAATGACTGTAATATTAATAAACGATCTCCTGTATTTACATGCAAAACATTTTAACATGCTTCACAGCATTATTATTATTATTATTATTATTATTATTATTATTATTATTATTATTATTATTATTATTATTATTATTATGTGTTTATTTTTTAATGATATTTACTGTACATTTAGTATTTTTGGCTTCAGCAATTATGAACAATCCTTCAAGTCCAGAAAAGAAAGAACATATTTTAATGCTGTGGAGAGGCAATCCTACACTTCAATTTCATAACCTCCAGGACAATACAGTCTACTTATATGAGGTTAAATAAATGGAAATTGGTAAAGAAAAAAAACATCGCTTTCATGCTTGCCCATCTATAATTCTTTTGAAACCACTACATTGTAATCCACATCTAATCTCCTTTCATCAATCAATGTAGTCCTTTAAACTGGCAGCCAAATTAAGATGCCAAAGATTCTCTATGGAGGAGTGCCCAGTTTTGCAGCTGGGGTGGACTGAGGCCAGAGCAGATTCTCTGGTTTGACCTGCAGCCTTTCTGTTCCCTCTTCCAGAGCCACACCGTCGCCACCAACTGGCTTGGAGGAGTTATTAAAACCACAAGAATGCTGAAAATAGATGGTAAAGGAAGTCAAAGAGGTCTTCAGTACTTGCTATGATAAATAAAATAAAAAGTTAAGAGGCTGCAGATATATTATGTAAAAAAATATTCTGATTTTCTGACACAACTGCAGACATCTACATTCATCTGTGATTAATAGTTTCTAGAGCTAATTGTTCTATCATGCTGGAAAATGTTGATTGAAAGAAAGAAAGAAAGAAAGAAAGAAAGAAAGAAAGAAAGAAAGAAAGGTGGTATAGCCGGTCTTCTGGATCTGCAGTGCTCGTGTGTGAACAGCTTATGCAGAAATGAGAAATAAAATGTATTCTTGGAGTCATTGCCCCTTACTATTTGACAGCTCAAAAAAGCATTAGCAATCTTGCAATCAAATGTGGAATACTTCAAGCAACAGACACAGTTAGTCCTCACTTGTAAGAATGCACAGTCCATTACTCGTCTTCTGAAGCTTCGAGTTTAAATATTCAGTAGTCTCAGCAATCCAATTTCATCCCCATGCTGCAGTAGCATAGTTTAGTCTTATCTCTCAATTGAAGAAAGGCTGAATTGGTTTTCATGGAATGGCAATGGCAATGCTCTCCAATACATTCTTTCACTTACCATGCATTTGTAAATGAAATCCCATGAACTGGGAAAGCTTTTGTAAATTTGGGCAGATAGCACGGGGAAAGTGCTTTCTGAAGCTGTTGCAAATGTATTGTGAAGGGCACAAGAATTTAACATGATTCAATTCACTGAGAGCTGTGCTTCTCCAGCGAGAGACCTGTAGTGGATGGTTTTGATGATATTTGTTTATCCAGTAACACTTTCAATTAAGTATCTATAATTGCTGTGTACTTACATAGTAGTCACTTAGTAAATACATGTGTACCTACACCTCGGGTATTAAAGAACGAAAAATTTAACTGGGTGAGTATTTTCTTTTACTAAATAATCATATCTTATTCATAGGGGCTCAGAAGTTCTACAGAAAAACCTATTTTCACAGACACACACACAAAAAACAACTGCATGACCTAAATTGGATCTGTGATTGTAAAAACAGAGAACAACTTATTTTTCAGTCATAAAAAGTCTTGTCTAATGCCAAAAGGGGGTCAAATGTCCAAATGAAATGTAACACAGAAAGATCATGTGAAGTGAACATAAGCTTTGCCTTATGACTAAACCCTACACGAAGCAGTCATAAACAGCTTCATCGGGTCATGTTGAAGACATGGTACATCCTTTTTTCAGTAAGCTAATTGGGGATGCAGTACATACTGCAGACTTTCTAAGCTATGAAACTTTCTAACCTTTCTAAGTAAAGAAAAAGAAGACTCAACTTAGACATGAGAATGTGCCCTTGATTCATATTTTCTTGTAGTTTATATATAGCTTTGCTACGATCAAACTGTTCCCATGCAAAGGCAAATTACTGTGAACAGAAGAAGCATGTGAACATGGCTCTTCAACATAACTTTTCCATGCTTGAAAAAAGCATACGGGTTTCATTGGCATTTATTTGCCCCAGCATTAGAGAAAAAAAGAACCCTAAACAAACAAAAGAAAAAAGAGATAATAATAGTAAGTGCAAACTTAATGAAATACATTGTAGGTGGAGACAATTGACTAACAATTCTCATAAATCAAATACGCTGTCGATAGGACACTGGATGGATTTGAACAAATTAGTTCAAATTTATGGGCCAACTAAACACATAATTACATGGCTTTTCTTACGTTTTAACAAGTTGCAAAAACATATTTTTTCATTTGTCAGCAATTCTCTTCCCTAGAATGGAGATACACTTTTCCTTTTTTTTTATTAAAACGCTCACATAAAGGGTGTATTGTCAGCTTAATTCAGGAGGTACGGTATAGCAATTCATTTTGGCAGCACAATATGGACAGGTGGCAGCTTTGATTTGCATTCTACACAATGTATGTCAATGGCCGTACACTCCGAGTTTAAATTGGGCTAAACTGCGTGCTTGTTGAAGCTGGGATCGTTTTGTAACAGTGCAGAATGTACTCTCCAGTGAGAATGAAGCCAGATAACCAGAAGGTGTTTGTTTTAGATAGATGTCTGTTATCAACAAAATTGAGAAGGAACCCTAAACTTAAACAGTTCACAGTTCAACACAGGTCATCACCCCACTGATCCTCAAATAAAACAGGTGTTGTTTCACAACAACACCTGTGCTGATTTTAAAAAGTCAGGTTTTGCATATTTTGCTCTTGGTGGTACACCATTACATTACATGTCTGTCAACAGTCTGCTAATGAACGCTTTAGTTACGTAAATGCCAGCCCAAAATGCATGTAAACAGATGTTCTTCTACTGTACCTTAAGAAACAGATTCCAAGGTGCATATAACACATTACTAAATGTTTAAGTTACATATTCCATTTCAGACAATGATGTATAAGAATGTCTGTGAACTATTGTTTGTTGATTAACGATAATATCCAATTAATAAAATTGGACCTGCAAGAGACTGGACATGAAGCAACATTGTTTAACCGCTGGGTGCATTGGTTGTTAATTTAAAAAAAAGTTAAATAAACATTGATTTATTCTAGGTTACATTACTTGACAGTAATGAGCCTGGACTGAATTCAGAGAGCATAATTGTGGTTATCCAACATCTGGTAATTATAGTAACTGTCAAAGCTGCTTGTAGTTTGAAACATATTGTAATGACCAGCGCATCTATATAAACAGTACACTGGACATGCAAGAGAATATAAGGCAATCATTATTAGCATGTTAATTAAGCACATGTATTCTTATTTACATATGCAGATTAATCCACTTTGTCTTCCATTTGCCTGCTCATTCTATCATGCAAGACACACCATACAATTTGTGCAAATCATTTTTCTAATTGATTTAATTTGCATTTAACTATTTAGTTCATTCATGTTGTAGTACACACAGCATGGTGAATTTGTCCTTTGAGATAAGTCTCACTCAGAAGTTTATTTTTAACCATTTACAGTAACATTTTACATGAAGTGCCTCAAATTACTGTGTATTGACATAGTAGTTACTTTGTAATTATGTGTAAATACACATGTATTTACTATGTTATTATGCATAAATACAATGTACTTAACGTGTAAATCTTTTTGCACAACATATGTCAGTATACAATTGTATCAGAAAATGGTTAGGGTTAAGTTTAGAGTTAGGGTTAGTGGGGTAGGTTTAGAGAGGGTTAGGGTAAGGGTTATATCATGCAATAAAGTACATTGTTATATCATGACATTACATTGTAACTATGCATAATAACATTGTAGAGACAATGTTACTATACATAGTCATTGTTTCTGCTTTCAATTTACAGTTATTAACTTCCTAGGAATTCTTACAGCAATCCTACACATCCTTTCCAAAGAGCTGTATCATTGTAACACAGAAACACATTATAGAATGAAGTCTTGTTCGACAGGACCCCTTTTGAAACTTTGAAGTGTGCGTTAATGAGTCCTGGCAGATTCATTCAACACACTCACTTTGTATTCAATAGTTTTGCCCTACAGAGATTCATGTGATACCAATTTCATTTTGTGGTAAAATAGAATTAGATTTGTGCTTAGGCTATGCCTTATAATTAAAGCTATATTTCCCAAATTATATATAAAAAATAAAACAAAAAAAAGAAAAACATTTCCTGACATGATATGTAACATTTTTAATTAAGACAAACTTTCATAAGAGAAATATTTTTGACTATAAAATATTTTATATCATGGATAGCATAATACAAATCGGCCATTCTTCCAGTGTCATCCAACTCTAAGAGTCTTGTTTAACTTTCTTGAAAAGGACTAAATGTTTGCAAATTTGACATTTAATAATACATGATTTTCAATTAAGGGGCTTTGAAATCTCATAGCCGAACCATCTAGTCTCTCCTAAAGGTTAAGTCACTGCTTATCAAATGTGACAGAATTCACGAGAAACTCAGCTGAGAGACCCATTCCTATATTAAAAACATTAATAGCTTAGATTGTTAAGCTCTGTTTCCATGCCCCAGAGGAATCATGAAGCACATAGTTTCAATACACATTTCACAGTAAGACAGCAAATGTAACAACTTTTTTACATACTTATTTTGGATATAACAATGAAAATGAAACACTGAACAATGAAATCATGAATCGTTAAATGATTGAGAATACAACTAAATAAATTAGTTAAACAATAAACACTGCTGTTTTCTCAAGTCTACAGTAAAATGTCTTAACTCTTAATATTATTTTTGGAACAATGGAAAGTGACAGAAAGAACAGGCTGAAAGGGAACGAAAAAAATGCTATTAACCGATAAACAAAATCTTGATTACCGTTTTTGTTCCAGAACGTAATAAATTAATTTCATTTTGTTTTTTGTTTCTGTTCCATGAAAAATGTTGAATCCCTGGTTGAAATCCTTATGCAGAAAGACTACAATAACTTATCTTAGAGCTATATTTGAAACTGTGCAATTTCTCTGATATTGTGTTACTTGAAATAAGTTCAAGGACAGTGGTGCATTGATGGAGCCTTTAAGGTGAAGCTAATGTAGTCTGGACCTACCAAGCTGTAACCAGTAATAAATAGAATTCTTCATCTTTCATTCAAATTAAATTGACACTTCAGGAAAATGATTCACACGTGTGGCTCTTCCAGTGCATTCCAGAACAGGAATTTGATAGAACTAATTTTATAACTGAACTTGCTAATTGATCCACTGTTTAGGGTCCTAATTAGAACTTGATTCCTGGCCTAGAATGGGCTTTGCTCGATACAACTTAATTCAATATCAGTCTACAGCAAAGTACTTACTTGCACTAAAATGGCAGAAAAACAGATAAGTGAATAGCAATAGCTTAATTAATCATACCTGAGATAAGATATACTGTACAAGATCGAATATAATTTACTAAGCTTGCAGTAAAGCTGAAATAATTAAAACTGCTATGCATTGATGCTACCCTGACTGGATAAATACTCTTTTCTTTGCAGACACACCTGTCTATCAGGCCAGTTCTCTCACTGTAGCCCCTGAAATATCCTAAAAGGTTCAAATTGTATCTTAAATTCTATCTTATCTTTCAATGCATTTTACATCCCATTCATCTCTGCTTGAGTGGACCTGCAGGACAAACACATGCATGTTGGAGAAGTGGCTTGTTTGAAACTGTTCAATAAACTTGCGGCGTACTACCTTGGCGTGTGGCTGCTGGAACAGAACTCCGGAGCTGTTTGTGAGCAGGGATGTCAACCTCTCCGATGGCTTTGAAGGGATTTGATTCGCAGTGGGAGGCTGATTGTGCAGAACCGATGACAGGCAGAGATGTACTGTCTCCTTCAGGGCCTTCAGCTGTGACTCCTGTGCCAAATGAGAAATCAAACGCTGCTTAAAGATGGACACATTTAAACTCAAATCTATTCCCTTTGTGATTCGCGCTCACCAAAAGAATGAAAAGGAATGTAATATATTTATCAGTGTGCTTGTCACCGTTCGGTTTTGTTATTTGCCTCCCTTTTTAAATTCAATTTTTCCCTTTTTTGTTTTTACTTGGATCCGAGGTCATCCGTCATTTCATCAGCGGGTGACATTGTGAGTGGCACATCAAAAGTGACACTACCTGACTCAGGCAATCTACAAGGACGGCCATTGTGATGCCTTTTGGCTTCGTTTTGCATCATTTAAATTCAGTCCGAGGACCCCATTTGTCATCAAATCACATTTAAAGTGTCAGTGACTTTGAGGCAGGACATTTAGTCCAGGCAGCTGGCCAACTTGAGCAGAGTTAAGTCTTGTTCTTGGAAATCCTTCACTATTAAGAGCAAATTCCCTGTGCGTTATAGTTTTCCAATATTCTCCCATTACGCCAGCCACTAAATATAGATTTGATAAGATAGTTCAAGGCCTTTAAATGATTCAACGATTTCTGCCTGATTATAATGCTGTCTTCAAGGAACACTTAACTCCAAAATATTTAAGTAATTATCGAGCTAGATCTTTAACCCCAAATCTTAGAATATATATATATATATATATATATATATATATATATATATATATATATATATATATATATATATATATAATCCTGGAGTAATTTGTTGCAGAATTAAGTTCAAGTAACTGGCTTTTACTTTAAAATAGATGAGCAAAACTTTGTCAAATTGGGTTTTGAAGGATCCACTGATAAAAATCTGAAAGCATGTTTGCCACTCCCCCAAGCTTTGAGTGGTCTGCAGATTTTAGAAGCTTCCTAATTATCCCATGATCTCAGTCGTTGAGGTAGATAAGAAACAATGGGGCACCGAGCGCTGAGTCCTCCGGCACCCCACTCTAAGTAGTGTGCATTGCAACCGAAGTAAAGCCTACCGTGAAAATAATATAAGTGGAATCTGCTTCCCATGAAGATTTTTATTACTGAGACTGAGATTGTTTCAGTACCATCTGGTATTTGAATCTACGTTCAGCTTTAAAATGTGTTCACTATACCCACCTGAATCTATTTAAATGTAATTTAATGCCATAAATAAGGCTGTAACACCGGATTATTCATCCCATTATACATTTTTTGTGTTATGATTATGGGACTCCAGAGGAGATGCCTATTAAAAAGTTTTGGCTGTGTCTTGCCAGCTTCTAATTACACGTGGTAGGATTTAACTAGAGACTCACTTTTCTAATATTTCAGTGGAACAAACCTTTTTATGCTCTTTTTAACAATACACAACCTTCCCCATTCAATTTTAACTGATTTATTTAAAAAGTGCTTTTTTTATCAAAGTTGATTTCTATTAGTAAACTTTTCCACAAAAATACTGAGAATGCATTTTAATAATTTACAAGATCCAGTGTTGTATCACATAAAGCTGAGACACATCAGCCTTGCTTTGACCTGGTATGGTGTTGACATTGTGTCAGTTATCCAGAATGACACATTAAGTAGCACTGATAATAACAGTCGTTACTATTAATAAAGTTATTATTAATAACAGTAAAAGCCATCTCTTTTCTGTGTCTGATGAACAACGCAATCTATAAGGATAAAGTACTTTGTCTAAACAGTCTAGTGGAATTAACTTCCTAGAGTGATGCAGCGATTACAGTACATACAGATTTCTATTACAATGATGTCTTTTTCTGTGACTTACAGTACGGTTCTCTAAGGAACCATTCAGAACTGTAACAGATAGAATGCTATTACATTTAAAAATAGCAAGTCACTGGGGTTATTAGGACCTTACATTTATGGTCATTTATGGGGACGGGTAATGTTTTAATGAGCCATCTCACATAATTAACATCATAGAAGTTAAGGGTTCATTTAAAATTTGTGCTGTTATTGTTACTTAACTAAAGGTCCATGAATCGATTAAAAGCCTCAAATTAACTTTTAAGTAGTGGGTGAAAAAATAAAATAGTCATTTGTAGGTTGTTAGTTAGTAGCTACCATAATTCCAATTTGCAGTTAAAACCTTACTAGACTTTCCAAAAAAGCAGAATCAGTTTTGGATCACATGCAATATTGTTCCTTTTTGATTTGTATGATTATGATTCTGTTTCTGAGTTTTATTTTTAAAAAAGAAGCTTTTATGGCAAATTTCAAATTTATTGTATTCTGTGAAGCTCTTAAGGGGGTGGGGGTGACTTGGGTCTATGTGTTTATGTTGCTGCATCAGCTTTCTGTGTCCACTCCTCTGGATAAAAACACCATCCCCTCAGCTCCCCGAGGGTACATTTTCAAAACTTAACTTTGCTGTGCATGGAGGGGCACTTTTTTAATATGCTGCTTGCAGGAATGTATTTATTTTTCAGAAATTGCATCAGAAAACTGAAAACAGATCACAGTCACGCACAGACACAAACACGGCAACACGGAACCCTGTGTCCAGTCTAGCTGTGACGTCCTAGAGGAACACAGCAGGTTGTTTTATAATTCGGGCCTGCACTATAAAACAGAAGGGCGTTAGAGGGGAATCTCTGTCTCTAGGGATCCAAGATAAGGGTTTCTGTATTACCATTTCTTTGCAAGGCCGTGTGTGAGGGGCCTTTAAATCGCTAAACGCTGCTGTCGTACCTTGTCTAGCGCTGCCTTCTCCAGCTCCTTCTTAGCTGCAGTTAGTTTAAGCTCCAGATCTGTGAGCTGCTGCCCCTGTTGCAGAAAAAAGAGAAAGAAATAAATACACATCATTATAACATAGTGACTATGGCATTGTCCCCCATACCTGCATACTCAACTGCAGATCAGCGTTTGTTTAATATCTATCCCATTCAGTCACCATGTGCACAATTCTACCATGTTAACGTTCCTACCTATGTACCTATTTTATAATGCATAGATGTTGTTTTATTTCAGGGGCAGGGCAACTTCTCGAACTTCATAGAGTTCACGCAAACTGTTTTAACATTTCAAAAAATGTTAATAAAATCGTGACTGAAGGGATATATATATATATATATATATATATATATATATATATATATATATATATATATATATATATATACACATACTGGATATATGTAATCATTAAGTAGTATAAAGAATTATACTACTAAAGTGTATTTTTTATAATGCCTTTTACTATGTAATAACACATTTACAAATGTGTTGTTACATAGTAAAAAAAAACTCTCTATGCTAAGTCATACCAGAATCTCTACAGCTTTCCTTACTGTTGCAATCAGACATTTAAATGTATATACGGTAGATATAGACAAAATAATAATTCTACTGATTTGCAGATCTATTTCGTTCAAGTCTCAATAGCATGTTACTGCAGGTAACTTTCTGTAAGTGTTGCTGTGTCCCATTGTTAGTGAGTTCACTAGTACCGACTCCAGACATACCTTAGATTCACTACATTACCTAAAAGGAATGCTTACCAGTCTTAAAAAAAGCTATTAGGGTGTGATCATGCTGAAATGGAGAGATAGAAGTATAATTCAGAAAGAGGACTGCAATGGAATGGGTGTAAGCTGTAAAATTATATCTGCTGCTGAAATGAAAACTTAATAGCCACTTGCATTTTAGAACAGTGTGGTGTATATGAGTTTGGAAGCAGTCACCCAAACAAATGGCATGAATCATGTATTTGATTATGAGCTCGATTGCTGGTAAATGATAGCCAGATGAGTTTGCAGGTGTCTTTGCTGTCTAATGAGCATTTGCACACATCGTTCATTTGAATAAGTCCCACTTGATGCCTTTGCACAAAATAATCTATGGGTTCAATTATGCGTAAAAGCTCATAAATAAATGTGAAGCACAGCCAGCCCAAATCTCCCCTTAAAAGTGTCTTTCTAGCAAAACTTTTCAAACTGACAAAAATAAATAAAAATAAATAATACTGTCTATAACACTGTCCGTAACACTTCACATTGAGTGTCTCTAATCACTGTGTATTTACATAGTAGTTACTTAGTAAATACATGTGTACTTACACACAATTACAATGCCATTGTGCAGTTACAATGTACTTAACGTGTAAATCTTTTTGCACGATAGAACCATAATCCTAGCCCTAACCCTAACTTGAAACCTAACTCTAAACATAACACCACTAACCCTAACTCTAAACCTAACCCTAACTGTTTTCTGATACAATCGTGTTCTTATGTGTATGTACACATCTACTTACTATGTAACTACTACGTAAATACACAGTCATTAGGGACACTTAGGGGTAGGTGTACTAAAGTGTTGAGCCTGTTGCAATAGTTGCAAACCAGTTGCAAACGAGTCCGAAAATCTTGGGTGAAATGTACTAGACAAGCGCAATGCTATTTGTGACTTTTTAGGGAATGCTTGCTGCAGCGGTTTCTGTTTGCGGTTCAAGCATAGATGAATATGTAATTATGGGTGTTCCTGCATAAATGCACAAAAAGGGTCTGAGTGCAAATGAGGGTTTTCAAATATTATAATGAAATGTACAAAAGCTGCAGGCAGTTGCGACACTTACAATTGCATCAATTTGTTAAGAACTTTTGAAAGCACGTTTTAAACAGTTGCAATTGTTGCTGGCATTTGCCAGTCCGCTTTTCTCGTGCACAATTTAGCACTGCACCACTGACTAACTTAAATAAAAATGGACAGTATACATTTGGCTTACAGGCTACTCATGGTAATGTGAATTAGTGCTATAAAGCAAAATGTGTTGCTGGTCCTTTGAAATTTGTATTAACTGTCCTCCTGTAAGTATCATAACTTGTCAATGTGGCACCATTATCTATTTTGTGCTAATTGTCTAGGCTGCCAAGTTAATAATAATAATAATAATAATAATAATAATAATAATAATAATAATAATAATAATAATAATAATTTTTATTATTATTATTAATACTTATTAATAAAAAACACTCTAAAATAATTTAGTTTCAATTTAAAATCTTTTAGTCACATTGTACACCAATGTGTACAATGCAGTAGCATGATTTATTTTGTGTTTCCATACGGCAGCCTACAGGATAAAGTAAAAAGAAAGTGTGATAGGTTTTCATTTGATTTTACTACTGTACTGTATAGGCGTACTGTACAGATTTATACTTTTGTTCATAATGTAATGTGTTGCCTACCCAAAACACATTAGTGTTATTTCAGCGCAATGATTTATACATTTTAAATACATTGAACACTATAAATGTATGTGTGTGCAATTGTATTGTATTTTTTTAAACCCGACACCTCTTAACAAAAACAATGCTGTTTTGATTCTTGCACCCTTGCATGTAAAGACGTTATCCTTCGGGTACCCTCTGCTGCAGCAAACCACATCTCAACTCCCACTATTTATATGAACAATTTCTCAGGACTCTCGCAATAGAGATCTCTCTGAGAAGACGCAACGGATATTTAAATTAGAATACTGCGGCTCTTTTCGTTAACATATTTTCTCTTAGTACATATGACAAAATGTATACTTTGCTAAGTGTTGCAACGAAAATGCAAATTGCAGTATGTTTGTGCTGCGACTGGCCCATCTTAGTACACCTACCCTTAATGTAAAGTGTTACCACATTGTCCATATCCCTTGCTGCACGGTAATCCATTTGTTTAGCTCGTTATTCATTGCCCTTGCCCTTGCCCTCGCAGTGGTTTTACACAGTTCTCCATTCTTTGCATTTGAAAAGTGGCAGCTTAACTTAGATGTACCAGAAGTGTAAAGCAACTTTAGCTTTGCGCCAGCAATGCATATAAATGAGTCTTGTAACTCTCAGTCAAAAGGCCAGCCTTAATCCAGCAATGATCTCAAAAAGAGCAGCCCTGCTCTTACCTTAAAAATCAAATCCTTCTTGCCGTAGCGCAGCTCCTTCAGCTGAGCCTGGATTTTTTTGGACTGCAAGAACAAGATAAGAAAATATGAATTGGCTTCGTTTAAATATCAAAATTGCTTTTGGATCACTTGTTGATTTTCTATTGGCCTTTTAGGACCTATTGTCTGTTTTCCCGGGAACAGCCTCAATTTACAAAGAAAACCTTTTCAGAAGGAGAAAAATAAACCAGCGCATGCACACACACACGCACGCACACTCTCAATCTGTCACTGTTGTTTCAAGTGCAAGCAGAGTTTGCAAAGCATGTTGCCTTTTGCACCTCAGAGGCAACCAGCTGCCAACGTAAGGCAAATACAAACTGCAGCTCAGAAGGCTTCCGATGGTATCAAATCACATAAGTCTCATTTTAGGAGGGATTTAATACATGTGCAATGTACATTTGCACAGGGGATATTTTCTCAGCAGTTTCTGTGGATAGCAGTTTCCTTCCTAGTCATGCATAGCTGCATAAAAAAGTAGGCTGAACTAATTCACATTGAGTTTTCTTCAGTGTGGGAGAATCTGGGATAATGGGGTTCAAAGGTACCATTACAAAATCCTGAATCCCACAGTAAAATTGCTCATAAAATAAACCCATTTTATATAAAACAATTTCAAGTTCTACATTGTCAAGGAGATATAAAACAATTGCAATGGTATAAAATCTAAGCAGCAATAGTTTATTTCAGTTAAAATGATTTTATTATACTTTTGCCTCCACTGTATATTGTAATGCTTTAACACATGGGCGACTAGCAGGGGTCGGTGCAAACCACGATAACCTTACAAAAGGGCTACTCGTACGTTCAGCACCTGATAATTATGATTGCCGAGGATGCTGACATGGAAAATGCTTGATGTTATATAGAGAAGAAACAAAGATCGTCTCCTACCTCCTCTGCATGGATACCACAGAGCTTGCTGCCTGACAGGAGCTTGTTCTTTAAGCTTTTGTTCTGTGAATAGATGAGTACACAAACAGATATAAAAACATGTATGCAATTAGTTCCCCATATTGTTTCTACAGCAATTGGACTGATGCTATAGAAGTCACACAACATTAGCAGTCACTGGCTGCTAATGCTGTGTGCAACGCATTGTTTCAATGTGAGATCCATAGATCCCATCGTGATTCTGACCCCAAGAATGGGAACTGAACTCAGTACAGCCTTTTCAGCTAATTATGCCTTTGATAAAGACAGCAGTGTCAGAGAGTCATGCTTCCAGCAATAACTCTATTCTAAGCCAAAACATGAACATTGTTCATTAAAATAAAATTTAAACAAATAGGATTTCTACCAGGCTAGCTGAAGAAGGCGGAAGCCGAAACGCTATAGCTAATTCTTATATATATATATATATATATATATATATATATATATATATATATATATATATATATATATATATATATATATATATATATATATATATATATATATATATATATATATATATATATATATATATATATATAACAGATCGAATCTCAGAGGTATTGCAGGAGTTTGGTGTTCACACTCTTTGCAGTGGCAATGCAGTTATTAAACTAAAGGGGATTATAGGGGATGCCACTCTTACCTCCTGCTGCAAGTCTTTGATTATTTTCGTCTTCCTTTCCATCTCAGCCTTTAGGAAATTGATCTAGAAGTAAAAACGAAAAAGATTAAGAGACAACCTTTCCAGACAGGAATATAATCCTTAAAACCCAGAAGATTTTGGGAGCTCATTGGATGTGTGGGAAGGCTATTAGAATGATAGAAACACTGAGGCACATAGACTATACAGTATTTCACCATGAAACACAGAGAAAAGCATCATACTGTGGCTAAAAGCACTTCCCCTTTAAGGTTGTTGCTTACCTCTCATTTCAATTGGTACAGTAAAATAAAAAGTAAAACTGTGCCCCTTTAAACTAAAGAATAGCCATAGAATCTGTGTCTAGCTGGTTAAATTCAATGACTCTGACATGTCTTTTACAGTGCCCTGTAGCTGCTGTTTTGGTTTGATTTGGGTCAAGGTGTTCACTGGTCAGTTTGCAAGTGTAGGGATTGTAACTTTGAGTTTCTACTATATTTCAGTGACAGCATGCAGCTAGTATTGTAGATATGCTATCATTTTTAAAGAGACGTCTTGTGTATTTCTTAAGGGATTCCACAGGGAACATTGCATTGGTTCCTGCGGGTTAGGGAGGCATATTGGTCAACGACTGTTGCTGCCCGTCACGTTACAGCAGACCCTACTGGCCAGGTGCCTGTTGAGCTCAAAGTGGACAACTGCAGAGCTGACCTTTGCCCTCTAGTTTGCTAGATACCACTGTAGAGCTCCAAGGTGTAATGAGGCAGTTGTCTTGGTTGTGGGATTGGAGGACGGACACTGACCTTCAGTTCTCTTGAGCTGTACAGGGGATTGCTGCTGTGAGTGAACATAATTGGGCATTCTAACTTTGAGAGAAAAACTAAGGTAAAATAATTGGGCACATTAGGATTGTGCAGCATGCAGATTTCAAAATAGCTACTAGTCTAGCTAAAGAGAGATTTACGCATATATGTGGATCATTTATTCATCTGTATTTGCATATGCATAAATTATTTAGCTATAATAATAATAATAATAATAATAATAATAATAAACCACATTGGTTCAGAAACAGCCAATAAAGACACCCATTCTTTATGCTATCACTGGCTGTTTGAATTGCTGTTTTCAATAAGTCCAACTGCAGCAGCCAATTCTCCTGGGATGAGTCAGAACATTGCACAGCTGGCTGCAGCATGGCAACTGAATCACTGCAGCATTTGTCTGCTTATTCAATAAGATTGGTTTCTTTAGCAACGTAATAATGAAGTGGAAGAAATCATATTTTAAACTACTAAGTCTGTGTTTTCTAAACGTTGCTTCGGCTGCCTAATCAGTCTTTGGAAAATAATAACAATACATTCTTAACATTACCTAAATCTATAAAGAGACTTGCTACTAATAGTACATCCATATAAGACAACAGTACCGGTACTAATAACATCATAAAGCTATTTATTAGTAATCATTGTCTTGGATTTGACATTTGCCATTCTTTCTGACTCCCTTGATTTGGTAGTTAGCCAATATCAGCCCTCTACAAAATGTTGATATGTTTTTTTATCAGCACACTGTTCTTGTAACTTGACATGTTAATACTAAAAGGAAAATATGTCGAGTAGACCAATGTTTCATGCAATGCCCTTTGATATTTATGATGATCAAAGGCTTGAAGTCATGGATTGTTCAATTATGTTGCACAACATAGCTCCATAATGTGTCTGTGCTATTTATTAATCATTCCTAATAATTCTTGTGAATGAACTGTGGATAATTAAAGACTAGTAGTTTTTTTGTTTGTTTGTTTTTGGAATTTCCCAATCTGCCTACTGAGGTCCATTAACTAAGATCAGCATATCGCTCATCCTTCACCCACAGATTGGGAGTGTGCTGAGAAACTTGCACGTGGGAACTGAGGGTCTGGTTTGCACCTGACCCAACAATACTGCTGTGAGCCCATTGTACAAAATATAAGTTAGTACTTCAGCACATCCCAGCACGGCATTTCAAAATCCAGGTGTAGCTTTAAAACTCCCCCAAGAACTAGGGACTAAAACACTAGCAAATCTTGGGTAACACTTTACATTAAATGTCTCTAATCACTGTGTATTTACATAGTAGTTACTTATTATATGCATGCGTACTTACACATTATTACAATGTTATTATGCATAGTTAGAATGTACTTAACTTGAACATTTTTTTGTATGATATATGTAAGTGCACAATTGTATCAGAAAAGGGTTAGGGTTAGGTTTATAGTTAGGGTTAGGTTTAGAGTTAAGGTTAGGGTTATGGATAGGGTTAAGGTTAGAGTTAGGATTGAGGTTATAGCATGCAAAAAATGTAAACATTAAGTACACTGTACCTATACATAATAACTATCCTTAAGTACACATGTAATTACTAAGTAGTAATTAGAGACACTTTTACCAAATACTTTATCCATGTGTGTGTGTGTGTGTGTCAGCATGTGTGTGTGTGTGTGTGTGTGTGTGTGTGTGTGTGTGTGTGCGTGTCTAAGTATGATATAATGCAACAACAAACATGTATTATAGTTCATGTCCTGTCAAGGCATTATACTGACAGAGTTGTACACTGTCTCCATTCCATAAGCCACAGCACAAACACAGTTTGCTAGACAGGGCAGCTGTATGCAGAACCCATCAAAAGGCTTAAAAATAGAGAAGCAATCGGAGAGCATTGGAAATATGCACAGAGGGTTTGAGGACACTTACAGTAGCCTGCTGCTTCTCGGCTTTCTCTGCGGCTTCATTAAGCTGCTTCTGCAAGGCTTCCTGGAGGGACTTCATTTCCTCCCTGATTGGAACAGAAGAAAGGCAGTCAGACAGCAATGTCAATACTCTGCACAACACCCACTGTTTCATTTACATTCAAGGTGTTTGGCCCATAAGCAGTGTTATCAAGGATCTGATATTAATTTCTCCAGATACTTCCACACAATACAACATGGGAATCAATGCAGTTTAGCATCAGCACAGCTCACATCATGAATACAAAGAACTTTTTTTTTTAAAAGTTGTATTCTTTAGGGTTCTTCATTTTCAATTTTCAATTTTCAGGGCAATAAATCCATAATAAATCATTCACCTTTTGTAAAGTTTTTAGCTGACATGGGATTCTCTGCCTGTACCATCAGCCCAGTGCACAACTAAAAGTACACATGTATTTATTAAGTAACTACTATATAAATGCACAGCTATAAGTGAGTGTCCCCAGACTGGAAAGTGATGAGCCTTCACTGATGTCTATCTGTATTGAACTGCTGATCGGATAAGCATCTGATCTTCCAGCTGTGGGGCAGGAGTCAGACAGCAGTTTCAAGGACTCACAGGAGTCAGTATTGACAGGTCACTGACTCACTCCGTGATGGAAGTCTACATTACAAAACCACCAACAGAGCAACTGCTTTATTCCACCCTATTTCTGTGTAGCTCTGGGGGCTGAGGGGGTGGGTGGGATTTGGACTGAAATAGCACATAATCTGTGACAGGGGGGACAGAAATGAACAGCGCCAAACGTTATTTGTTAAGGGAAATATTAGGGGTGACACGTCGGGGGGGGGGATGTTATAAATACACAGATAAGTTTATGCGATTTGAGCTAAGGTTAAGTGAGTTCCCTGCCAGGACCACCGTTTTGCTTAATTTCCCAGAAGAATATAACTATTTGATCCAACTGAACTATAATCGTCACTGGGGAGTAAAACATCTATTATAATAATGATACTAGCTTTAGTTGGGTTGTTTGTTTTTATGGTAAAGAACAGAACAATGTGGGTGTTCTTTACACCAAATACAAGGCACAAGAAAAATAGGATACTGCACAGACAGCTTTTAAACTCTTTTCATCTACCCAAGTATCCTAAGACACATAATGGCAAACCCAATAGAACGGTCAGCCTGAGCTCATGAAAGCCCAGAGGCGGTCCTCCAGAGGCCTGTTGCAGAACATAGCCAAGGCAGCAAAGACATAATATGTGCTTTCTGGACAGAGTACTATCATCACATGGCTGGCACATTGTGGAACAACTGGCAAATTAAGCATAAAGAAAAATAGTGAAACACACTGTAAATAATAATATATTTATTCATGAGTTGTAAAGGATGTTACATTCCCATGATGCATCGTACAGTGCAGACAGGATATCAGGAAGGGAGCTGGAATGAATCCTTTTCACAAGCAAAGGAAAGATAAAAAAAGTTATTTGATGATGGCAGACAAGGAGATGATAACATGGAGCAACTGAATGAATGGAAGGCAGGTTATACATTATTTATGTATGTGTTTATTTATTTTTTTACATTTAAAATGTTTTTTTTTACCTTTGCTTCTGGCTCAAAGCCAGAATTTGCTGTACATCTTTCTTTGCCACCGCTTCATCATTTTTCAGAGACTGTGATAAACAAAACAAAAACATGGTGTCCATTACCCACTTGGCAAAGTGTGCTTATCGTTTAAATAAACATTCAAAACACTGACAGGTTGTATGAAAGGAACTTAGGCCAACATAATGAATCACATATAGTACAGATGAATGCAGTCCAAGAATGCTGTGTCATTTGAATCCTATCAGACTGGTTTTCACAATGACTTGGAGTGCAACAAGGCTGAGAGGTTACAAAAAAAGTCCTGGGGGGGCCTTGTCACCTTGGACTAAAAACATGGCTTTATCCAGCGCTGCCTGTGTCTTTGTGTGGAAGTGAGCGCAGTCCTGCAACCCAGTGCCAGTACTAAGACACCCCAATAAGGAATATCCAAGTATAAGGTGGGGGCATTCAAGCATTACCATGTGTCACATAATCAAGTGATTAATTGATTATAATAAGAGAAACTGACATGGTGCTACTGGTTGCTCTCGGACACTACCAGTCCAGCACCCAGAGACATTATGGGAGCCAGAGGCTATAAAAGTGATTAAATCCACGAGCAAGCATAATTCACATTACTACAAATTCAGAGCAATTATCCAGAACCCAGAGGACACCCATAGGAGGCGATGAATTAGATTTCGTAAGAACATTGTAGGTGAAACCAAAGACAATCGAAAGCGGCCCAAGAACTAATCCGTTGATTACAGGAAATAGAAAATGCTGTCTGAGAAAATATGCCAGTCTACCTGCTGACCAGCACAGTTATTTGATACATACAGAGTACTGGGTTTTAAAGAGCTGTCAAATTTAAAGGGTAGATAAGGACCTTTTCATTTTATTGTGTTACATGTTCCCATGTGTTGGTACAACTGTTTATGTAAGGTGTGTGTATTGTTTTAATTTTTTTTTTTTTTTTTTTTTACATTTCGACCACATGTACCCGCATGGACCTCTCAGAACTACATTTCCTTCATCCTCCTGCTCACATATGTAACTGAGATGGATTTACCAGTGAGCAGGAGGATGATAGGAAATGTAGTTCTGAGAGGTCCATGCATGTACCCTTTAAGACCTGTTTGGAAAATTTGCTGACTGCAGGTATAGCTCCTTTAAAAAACATAATAAATAACGTTATTCTATAGATTTCAGTATTGTTAGAACTGATGATCCGTACCCTGTTCACTATTTTCTAAAAGTAAAATACTTCCTTAGGTAGAGCCTGTGCTGAGTTGTGTTTTGCCAACAAATGCCAATTAATTAAAGTGTGTGTGTGTGTGTGTGTGTGTGTGTGTGTGTGTGTGTGTGTGTGTGTGTGTGTGTGTGTGTGTGTGTGTGTGTGTGTGTTTGGACTTTTAGTTCACCTTATGGAATAGTAAACATATCCAATTAATCAACAGCCGAGAGCAGGAGTAATATATCAAATTTAGTTCGTAAAAGGGCACTGGATAGTTTCTCCAGATGAAACAATTAAGTCTTAAAGATTCAATCTCAGAATACTGAAACAAGAGAGGCACATATGGTTTAAGATTATACATGTAATTGCTTTGATTCTAGCTGGTTATATCGGGCTATATTTTCAAAGCGTTTCCTCTATTCTTAAATCCACTCCTATTTTTTTTGCAAAGGAGAAATAAATCATGTAACGTTAGAAAATTAGAAATGAAACACATTGAGAGTGCTGATGAGAACTTGATTAGTTTTGTAAAAATTAACAGGCGTTTTAGCTCTTGCAAAACACAGGAGTTCATTAAAGACTGGCCCAGTGACTCATTCAACACAAAGTACAGTTTTGTTTGTGCAACCATCAAGCAGAAAGTGTCTAGTCACCATGTTCAAATGTGCACACAACCCAGTAGCTGAGTTCAGAGCTGCACTCAGTCTGCATCTCAAAGAGCGCAAACACAATATCCCATCAATATAACGCCTGTCAGTATGATAACAATCTTTCATTAACACAGTATAATAAAAACACTAAAGATATAACCTGCAGGTTCCCTTTAATCCCATCCAGCTCCTTTGATGTTTTCGAAAGCTGTCGCAGGATTCCACTTCTTTCCATGAACACTTCTTTCAGCTTCTTTTCCAGACCCTCATAGCTCTGTCTAACACAGAAACGATAAGAGAATGCACACATTAATCCATGGATGTCCCCACTTTCCAGAAGAACTTTCGATGCACAGCATTCATCTCTGCATGGAGAATTACCAGCAGGAGAGAGATAGCCTGTGTGGTATTAAAATGTGCTGGGGTGTAGGAAAGGTAATTATGGATCAGGGGCTGAGCGATACAGAGCAAACTGATATCTTCATTCTATTTTCTGTCTAATGATTCCCACGTTTTTACAAACTGCAGGTATTTTTTCAACTAGGTAGCTTGGTACCTTCTATTGAGACTCCTGGAACTGAGATGAGGGACTCTGATGCACCTCTAGTTCACATCCTAGACTGTCACGTTAAGGAAACTGAAAGTGTAAAAACCACAGTGAACATAGAATGGGTGGCGCAGGAGCCGAGATACACCATGAAATGTTTCCCTGCTAAGCCAGAGGCGACATTTATTTTTAAACTCTTATAAGCTTCAAAAAGAAGCTACAATTTTAGACAATCATTTCTGCTGAGGAGTGTCAAGGGAGTCTTGATGCCACATCAAACAATCACAGAAACATCCCATTCCATTTTAAACTGCCCCCAAAAGTGATCACGACGCCATTCATTTAAAAACTCAGGCCGTTTATATTTGCATCAAACATGGCAAAGATTGGGTTGTTGGGTACATGCCCCCCTCCTCACTACAACTCCAGTAATTGCTCTAAAATGCGCCTCACAAATCCTGTCGGGTGTTCTATGTCTAGAGGCTTGATAGCTCTCAGTATGTGAGCCTGGCATTCAAGACCTTCGGCTGCCACTGTCCACAGTCAAAGTTACTTGCATGTGCATTGTTTAAGATTGCGCTGGAGGAAGCAGTGCTTTGTAATGACTCCCGTGAATAGAAGCGTAAAGATATGTGAAGCTTGCTGGATTGGATGACAGACTGCAGTCTTCCTAGTGCAAGTTTGCATTCTCCAAAACCACAATGATTTCTGTGAATATAAAAAAAACTGTTAATTTCTAAAGTGCATTGCATTTCAGAGTTTTTAATTCAAGCTGCAGTCTAAAACTGTGAATTGCATAATCAATAACACATTCATAGATTGTATATAACCACTTATAATCCCTAAAGTAAGGCATTAGCCAAAATCCTAGCAATGCCATGGACAAGATGAGATTGTAGCTGGCTGCTTGGCGCAGATGGACATGTGACATTAGACTGTAATCATAAGGACTTCCTGAAAGTAAAAGACTGCGATGCTATGCATTATGGTAAGTGCTGGTGCCTTCCTTGCAATGCCATGCACTCATACTCTCAGTAGGTAACATGCTTTTTTTAAAGAGTCAAAAAAAACATATTTTACAGAATGAAGCAAATATTGCCTGGAAATGGAGTGAGGCGTAAAATTGATATTGTTCAAACACTGATACAAAGTTCTGGATGGCCAGACAAGCACTGCAATCAGCATCTTTTAAGGATGGCAGCATGATTCACTCACTTGCTGTCCCCAGCTAACAGCTGAATGAGATGGGCAGAAACACAGGCCCAGGCATCCCTTGCCACCAAAATGTCAGAACTTAATCGTTTTTATCTTTTCTTAGTTTGTTTTACTGGTGGGCTGGTGAACATTGTAAATTTGAAAATTGCTCTTGTCATACAAATTTATCGCACTGCTATCTGAAGCATGAGTTTCTTTGTGTCTGAAATATTTATGAGGTGCTGTAAAAAAAAAATACATAAGGCCATAGCTTTCAAGCTTTTTAAGATTTATATCCGAAAGTCTTGTAAACAAAAGCAAAGCTCTTTGAGTAAACATGTTGGCTTCATGCTCAGTTGAATTTCTTTTGTGACAATCTGCTCAGGGCTTAAGTCATGGAGAAGAATTAATTAACATACTTATTCCTAGAAAATTAATTCAAGATATTAACACCTGAAAATCAATTCTGCCTGGTATAAAGTGATCATACAATGAGATTTCAGAGTGTTGTGGTGGGGCAGTGATGTTCACATCCTTCATTTTAATAATCTCTTGCAAGAGGAAGTTGGAAAGGGAACCAAACATTAAAGTAAGTTGACTAGTGTACTTTATAAATAATGTGTAATGCATGCGTACATACGTGTTAAACAACAAAAGACAATTATTCATAATAACAACTGGCTATAGCATTAGAGTGCTATAAGTAGCTATTGTAAGAACATTTGAATTACTTTATAACATGCAGCTAATTATGCAGCAGACTGGGTAAAAGGCAGACGCCAACTACTAAATTGTTAAATTTACTTTAGGAACTCGGCAGCATGCACAGGTTGAACTTGTGTGCCAATGTCATGCTTTCCAATTGGAAATCCATGCCATCTGGTCTGTTCTGGTCTTTGGAGACCAGTTAGTAGACTCTGCAGATCAATGACTTTTCCAGTAGGACCAAAGCCTTATACACTTATACTGCTTTCCTGACTTCACAGCAGAGTTGACATTAGTTATATTAGGTTGACCCCATTTTGCAGAACTTTTACAAAAAAAAGTTACACCAAGGGAAAGTTTTAGGTTAAGTTCTGCAGTTATGCTCTGCTCAATGGAGGGCAATACACTTTATACATTAACAGAGGCTCTCTCACTGCGTTCCATTAATTAACTTGGCTTCCTCGCTGACCTACAGAATAACGCTAACTAATTATAATTGACCCTCATGATTTTGCTCCCAATTGATTTCTGGATTATGTGTTCACCTAGAATTGATTAAAGGTGAGGTACATTCATTTGGCCTTTTATTACAGATATATTTTCAGTTTGAAGGACAATCCAAGCTATATTGTTCTTCATTTTAAAGTGTCATTAGATGTTTGAAGGGAAACCTGTGGACTCAATAGGGCTCCACAACCATGTCTAAACTCTAAGTACATCAGATACACCAGGGTAACCATGAACCTGCCCCCTGTAATGCTGCCCCTAGTGGATATAAGACTAAAAGACAATTATTATACTGTTGTATTGGGACCGTTTAACTGAACCTCAGATTTAAGTTGCTGCAATTATACTACTGAAAACCGATCCCTGATTCCCGATTTAAGGACTCGGAACAGACAAAGACCAGGGGTGTCCAAAGTTGGCCTGGTCTTTGTTCCAGCCTGTTTTAAATTGTTTAATTGAACCAATCAAACCTCCATCCAGACCCTGAAGTAATGAATTATATCATTGTACCTGTTAAACTTGAAGTGGAATGACCCTAAAGGAATGTGATCGGACACCCCAGGATAAAGACATAAAGCATTAGGTAAACCTGGAATAAATAGAACCAGTCATTGAACCACAATGTACTGTGAAACCGGGGACTTCTGTCTGGTGTGAGGGATGGAGCAAAAAACACTGCAGTGAAAAAACATGACTGCTGGGAATTCAATAGTTATCACATTACCGTGAAAAGGATACAATGTAGTGACAGAGAAGAATCCCAGTCCACCCCCGTCCGTCCCCCAGACCTCGCAAAACAGCCGGCAACCTCGCCTACAATGCCGCTGCTTATCACTCTGCCCCATGCATTTAAAACAAATAATTTTAAAATATTTATAAGGCCAACATGACACATGCCAGAGATGTATAGTACAGGCTCCTTGTAGGATATAATCAAGGTATCTCTGTTTTGTTTACATTTTTGTTGGTAACACTTTACATGAAGTGTCTCTAATTACTGAGTATTTACATAGTCGTTACTTAGTGAATACATGTGTACTTACCAGGGATTTGAAACGGAACTGGAACCAGAACGATAAACAAAACGAAAACAATGACATTTTTCATGGAACAGAAACAAAAAACTAACACAATTAATTTATTACTTTCTGGAACGAAAAAAAAAACAATATTCAAGATTTTATTGGTTAATAACGTTTTTTTTTTCCATTCCCTTTTAGCCTGTTGTCACTGTCTCTTTCCATTGTTTTCAAACATACAATAATTTGAAAAAAGCGCTGTTCCCATGGTCTTACACCTCAGTGGTCCGCGACAAAGCATTACATCACAGCCAGCTAATGAAATTCAACATTACATTTAGCTTGCTTTTTCGGAGCAGCCAGTGAATCAAATAGCACTATATTTGCCTTCGGTTCAGAGTTCCATCTTACGGTAGGCTGCATGCTGGATCCATGTTATGTGAGTCTTATATTTGCAAGATATCTGTAAGTATACAATTGCATCAGAAAAGGGTTAGGGTTAGGATTAGGGTTCTATCATGCAAAACTATGCATAATAACATTGTAACTATGTGTAAGTACACATGTATTTACGAAGTAACTACTTTGCAAATACACAGTAATCAGAGACACGTTACCTTTTTGATTTGCTTATTGAGTTTTAAACATAGCTTTCAGGTGATACAAATAAGGCAGCTACCACTAGCTGCTGGAACCTGACTAATCACTTTGCTGTATTTAATCTCATCAGATAATAAGGCTACCTCGCCTGTAAATGTGTTGCCAGTCGAGTTTTCAGCAGTACATTTGAATCTCAATTTGTTTATTGTCATGAAATTAATAGGAGGGTGGAGGGTATGAAAGGCCTATTTGGCTGTAATAGTGTGTTGAATTTATACAAATGGAGGTGAAAGACAGGGCTGCTTAGCAATTTTTCAATATGTGGAGGTCATCCGTGACACCAGGCCTGTAATTGTTTGTTCTCTCTGTACATCGATCTGGTCCCCGAATGCAATTTAAATGTCATTTATTACAGCAGCGGATATTTCTGTAATAACCTTTTCATCACAAGGACAGGCATCTGTCGTATTGTCAGAACAGTTTCCAGTGATGTGGGCAGCAGTCTAACAAAGGCCCTTGATCTTGACCAACAAGTGGGAGAGTCCTCTTTGCTTTTGTTGTTGTCTAATGGAAACCCTTATTTTGCATAAGACTTTCACCTGCTGAGAATTAATTTAGCACAATGTTGTTTTTTCTTTCTTTCATCACAAACTATCGACCATTTCCTTCTTAAATTTGTTTTTCAAATGTTCATTAAAAAGGACGACAGAGTTTACTAATGATGTATAGATGGTGGCAACACAGGAGGCCAGTCAAGTGATTGTTATGAGAAGTTATCTTTCAGAAATTCAGGGGTAGTCGCTTATGCAACAGGCAGTGCTTTGTGATACACCAGATTAATATTCACACTTGCAGATGAGGCTCATTCTTTTGCGTTGTGGTTAAGACTTCAGCCTCCATCCTGGTACACTTGCGGTCCCAGTATTGCATATCCAAAATAAACAGGAAGAGCAAAAAGCATGTACAACCTTGTGTAATAGGCAGTGTGTGGGCTTAATACATTGTACAATTCAAACAAATCCCATGTTGGTTTTCATTGAACTGCACAGCAATCTCCAGAGACAATAAACGGATACATACCTGTGGCAAAGTGGTTAACTGTGTGCAGGTGAAGGTAATGCAGCAGTGATCAAGAAACAGACAGACAATGATAATCCAGGTGCAATGTTGTTTAATGGTTTTTGAATCCAATGGCCTGATGGCAAACAACAGTAAATAATAGCAATGTTGATGAAGCAATACGACGGCATGTATTGCTTTTTTATAATCCGGGGTTTGCCCCGAAATAATAACAGCCCCGTTTCAGTTCACCCACAAGTAACACATACACAAACACAACCACCAGTCCACAGTGCATGCTCTCGTGCCCGTAGTGAACACAGTTCTTTAGTGATACAAAGTGTAGTGGTGTTGTCCGGGGTTAGTGCTGGCTTTTGGCAACAGCTCCGGATTATGTTAGCCATCTAAATAACAACAAACAGTATTTAATAACGACAAAACAAAACAAACACTCACGATTATCACAGCACTGTTCTCCTTTTTTAGTTGCCAGTTTTTAACCATTCACAAAGGAACAGATCACATCACTTAAACACCGTCAACCATGACCTCTTGGTCAACGAGTGCAGCTGCTCCTCCAGTCCATGGATGCCACGTCATTTCCCTTCCAGGTGGATGATTTAGTGTATTGTAGTTCCACCCCCTTTCTAGATGGCTGACTTCCGCCTAACCCTGGGAATGAACTGTCGGGCCATCCAGTCCAGGGTACTCTGTTCACTTTACACAGCCCCTGAGGTCGGAGGGAGATCTAACACCAAGAATCATTCGATCTCTGTCACAATACCCTACAGTTCTTCTAAGCACTATAATCTATAGCACTGTGTGGTTCCTTTATGTGTGTTTTATGCTTTAGGTTTCCTATCTAAACAGTGCAACAGATTAGAGTGCTTACTGTGTCACGTTTACTGTGTCTGGATATTTCTGCATGGATTTTAGCTATTACATTTATATATATATATATATATATATATATATATATATATATATATATATATATATATATATATATATATATATATATATATATGAAAACATGAAAATATTAGATTACAAAAAATAAGTGGTCTTCTTAAGCATTCCTTCTATAAAACACACACCTTCCCCTGCTGTGACACATCACACTTCCAATCTACAAAAAAATAATACAATAAAAATAGCTTGCAATTGAAACTTAAAAGGATAGTTAAACCAAGGCCACAAATCAGCTGTAAACACATAAACAGAGAACTGGAGAAGACTGAAGACGATTCAGCCTCTTTATAAACCAGTAAGACATTTCAATGCAACACAAACACACCCACGCAGCGATACAAGCTGTATGGAGCTAACATACATCTTTGCAGGCAATTTTTCATGCCATGGTGACCATCCCTAAATGACTTGTCAGGAGGGGAAGGTGGCAAATCTAGGACAGCTGCTCTTCTTTCAAATGGATAATCTGTTAGCCACTCTGATGTTTCATCGTTACAGATGCTTAACGCTAACCTCTGGGTACTAGACACAGGCCTTTGGCATCTGAAGCTTGGTATCATTGGTTTCAACTCATCAGGCAGTGAGTGCCCATCGAACCCAGACCACAAGCCAACATTCCATCAAGCTGTATTATTTAGAACGCTCCGCTCAGTGATCTTAATGACTCCACAGCTGTTTGGCAAACACACGCAGACTCAAATCTAAATATGAATTCACAATCTCTTGAACAAACGTTTTAGCATTTCATTACTTAACTGTAGCATACTTCTACAAAAATAAAAAAACAGGCCCTCCCAAGACAATGCTAGAGAAGAAAAACAATGTTTTATAAGCGCTGTTACAGATACCTAAATGAAGGGTATATACAACATTAAAAAAGAAGCCTGTTATTAATAATGTTACTACAAATAATATATTTTGATTGAAGGCATTCAGATCTATTCAATTGATTTAAGCAGTAGTGGTTCTAAATACCCCCACCATTTAAATATTAAAATAGGACCAATGCTTGAACTCGACTTACTTTTAAAGATATAAATACATTTTGGACACTCACAGTCAATGTGAGAGATGCTGGTTTTCTCAAAACCCCCTTTCAATGATTTTAATGGTGGCTGTATCTGCCTGATGGTTTAAATGAATGTGCAGGTTTGCCTATTTGGTTGTTTACCCCCCAGCCCACTCATCCGCCTACCCACCATGTTTTGAGAAGTGAAAAAGAATGCCCTCCTGCTAGGTATTAGAGGCTTTGGCAACCTCTGTGAGCCAGCTTCATTATGCAGTTCTGCAGGCATCAAATCCACCATTGATCTACCTCAGTTACAGCAAGTACCCATGTCTAGCTTGTGTAATAGGCAGTGTGTGGGCTTAATACATTGCACAATTCTAACAAATATCCAGCAATATCCAGAGCCAATAAACAGATACATACCCTACAGTTCTTCTAAGTACTATAATCTGTTGCACTGTTTAGATCTGGAAGCCTAAAGCATAAAAGACACATAAAGGAAACACATTGTGAACTGTTAGAGCCTGCAAGTAGTGTTGTAATGACTTCTCCATTAAAAATGACTCAAATAATTATCCAATGTTTTTTTCCACTTATTGCTAATAATGAGATGGCCCTTTTTAACCTGATGTAAGTTACTTTTTAGCAGGTTGTTTTCAAATGCACCAGCTCATGCTAAAATACAATGCAACCAATTTTTCTCAGAATGCAAAGCAAAGTGAACACGAAGATTAAACAAGAAGAGCCAAACAAATAAATGCTATCTTTTTTCATGTTTTTCATCTGTCTTTTTGAGTTTCATTTCCTGTGTTTTACAAGCTTCAAGCCACCTGTTTTGACCACATTTGATTTAAAACCAGTCTGGCCCAGCAGACAAGACACATGACGACATTAAACCTTTACTTCTGCTCAATATGGCAGGGTGGTCTGGAGACATCTGTATGGCTTTTATTAATGTCCTGGCTGTGTTATTTTACTCCTCTAATCAATAGTCCACATGTAAAGCTACAAGGAGATGTCATTTAGATTTGTAACAATTAGATCAACGTGATCTGAATGAACTTGAACCAAGCTGCGCTCTACAGTTCAGTATATATTTAGTGTCTTTATCAAGAGTTCTCACAGTACTCTTTGTAGTGTTGGGGTGTTTCTTCATCCAAATAATGGCAACGCTTTACATTAAGTGTCTCTAATTACTGTGTATTTACATAGTAATTGCTTACTGTACTTATACAAAATTACAATGTTATTATACATAACCCATCCTAAACTCCAACCCTAACTCTTACCCTAACCCTTTTCTGATACAACTGTGTACTTACATATATCGTGCAAAAGGATTTACACATTAAGGGCATTGTAACTATGCATAATAACATTGTAAGTATGTGTAAGTACACATGTATTTACTAAGTAACTACTATGTAAATACACAGTAATTAGAGGTGCTTAATGTAAAATGTTACCAACACATCAATAGTGAAAACAATACTGCATTGTGTCATTTGTAGAAAAAAAATTGTTTTCCTCTTTGCAGAATTTAAAATATTTTGCTCCAGATTTGTGTAGGGGACAATGAAACGTAACATTGACGCTTTGTAAAATGCTCAGGAAACATTTCCAGGAGGAGCTTTAATCTCCTAATCTTAAAGTCAGTATCAGATTGGACAACAAACTATTGTGTCTCTCATCTAAAAAATTGAAATAATACAAGAGACGCTATTCGACGTGTGAGCGAATCAACAACCTGCAAGCACACATTTGTGTACCCTAGCAAATCCAGTAGTGTAGTCAAGCTGGAATTAGCATAATATGCAAGCTAAGTCACAAGAATGGCATCTCCTGGACAACAGACTGATTCAGTTAGTAGTCCTCTAGATTCAATGAAAAGAGCATTAGGAACTTCTTCAATTACAAACTACTTCTTTAAGAAGGCTAAAAATGCTGACGAACAATTGTATACAACTAAACTGTGAATTTGTATAATAATTCTTGTTTAAGAAAATCTATATTTTAGTGATATTCCGGTACTTTCAGACCACACCACTGAGACAGTCTATTGGACACTACATTGCAATTATCCCAGTCCATGGTTTTTCTTTATTTTTATGTACAAGGATTGTATTAATGATTACGTATAACAGATCCTGAGAGCTTGCAAGGTTGTAAGGCATTTGTGAGAAGAGAGAAATGTTATACAACCCTCCTTGACACAGACAAGTAGGAGAATGAAAACTGGCTTGAGGCACTTTCCATCCTGTAAACATGATTGAATTTAATAGCCCTGTAAAGCTCATTGTGTAAAAGAAACGTGCTGTATTTTCAACGGGCAGCTCAAGTATTCAGGAATTTGGTTTTCAGATCGCAGTGGTATTCCTAGCCATGTTAGACTCTGATCTTTCTTTCTCCTTTAATTATGCATGTCCTCCTCTTTCTTGTTTTTCTCTGTTTACACACCTTACTGAGACTGCAATGCCTAACATACACGTGGATGCCTTTGCACACACTGCAAAACAGGGCCCATGGGAAACCATTTAGTGTAGAAACTGAGATGAAAATTGTAGTTAAAGAAATGTTCGAAGGATTGTGAGTTCAGTATTTTGGATCCCTTTCTTATCCTTGCAATGCTTTCTATTACCCTCCTTCAAATATCATATTTATAAATACAATAAGCCAGGCACAACTTTTATAAAAGTTTACCACAGTCAATTTACACTGTAATTTTCCCATGGTTATACAATGCATTTATCATAGATTTTTAAAATATGCACTACCATACCTCTCTGGGCTTACCTATGAATTGCTGTGCTTTCACTATGCTTTTTTTCACTTTGCTATGCTTTAACTATGGACAGCTTTTACAGGGGAAGCATTTATAAAGCTTTTCCTCTCTTTTCACTTGCAAATCGTAACAGAGCATCACACAACACACACTTTACTGGTTTTTATGGTAACACTTTACATTAAGTGTGTCTAATTACTGTGTATTTTACATAGAAGTTAATTAGTAAATACATGTGTGCTTACACATAATTACAATGTTATTATGCACAGTTACAATGCACTTAATGTGTAAATCATTTTGCATAATATAACCCTTACCCTAAACCAGATTCTTGTAATGCATTTTTAACAGATTTTCTTTAAATCTATGATTCTTGCAGTCCCTGCTTTGAACTGACAGCCAGGGCTCAGAAGACTGGAGAATATTCTCCTTACAATGTTGCGGCTACAGGCTCTACTTCCCAAAGCCCACCCACCGCAAGTTTAACATGCGGTGTATCGGAGAATGTCAATTACCACCAGATTTACTCAGAAAACCCCAAACCTACACCAGTGTCACTTTATTTCTGACAACACGATCACTCATTGAGACAGCGTGCATCTATATCTCTTTCTCTAGGACAACTGAGGATTACAAATGAAAAGAACAATAATTAATTGCACTATTAATGATGGATAATCCCTTCGAAATTCACACCACTCTACCCACATTCTTTTCTGCCTGCTATCATGTATTTATTTTAATTTCTCCAAAAAAGTACTCACATCACAAAAAAGTAATAATATTAAATGAACACTAACAATGTTATTTTTCTTGCTCCCTATGCTAGGAAAACAGTTGATGAACTCTGTGATCAAAAGGCTTCCTTCTTGATTTAACGCTGACAAATGCTCCTATTGTAATTGCATCCCTCTCCCTGTTTCTTTTGGAAACAAAATTGCAAACCAAGCAGGTTTTCTTTTGAAATGTATTGCATTGGTTTGTGGTCTCAAGATATCAACTTTATGTAACCATTTTAATTGCATTGCATGGATTATCAGTACACTAAAGTTTCCACTCTGGAGGTCATTGGAACATTACAAATCCATCTGATACTTTTGGCTTTTATTGGTTGAATTAAGTTCTATTCCGGTAGTTCTTGCCTGGTCCATTAGGAAATAAAATGAGGACATTGACAGTCAGTCATATTCAGCTAGAAAAGGTCTGTAATGACACAACATGTTGCAAAGGAGCTGAATCATGTGACATGTCACATTATCCACTGTGCAGTATCAGAACATAAGAACATTTAGAGGAGGCCATTTGGCCTATGATTGCTTGTCCATTTCTTGGTATCTGGTTTATCCCAAAACGATTCAGATTCAAAATCGTCACTTTACCGCAAGCTGTGCCACCCTGCTTCCCTGCCACCGTGCATCTCGGTATCCCAGAGTCTCAGCGGGATTGCCATCCTGCTCGGTGATGAGCAGCGTGTCTGGATAATAGACTGGCAGTCTTCATTTAGAAAAAAATGCCTGTCAATGCTAATTTCAATGCAGTTTATTATAGTCACAATTGAAATCACAAAACTGTCCCACAGAAAGACCGATTTAACACACAGGACCCTGCACTAAATAAACCAAATGACTGCTTGTCAAATAGTCTGCACAGCAGAGACATTAACGGTCACTGCCAATGACAGCATCTGCATCTGCATCTGCATTTGCAAATACCCCTGTCCCTTCTTGATTTGAATGTAGATGCTGATTGTAATTATTAGAAAGCAAATCTTAATTACCAAGCAGCTTAATGTGTACATAGCCGGTTAATTTAATTGTCACTAATCCTAATTACACCATGTCCTTTTTAAAGGGAGATTTTGTATACTAACTATTTTTTTAAGTTATGAAGGAAGCATACAAATGTATGTTTAAGAATCTTGCAAGACTATTATCATAATATAGCTGTTTCACATGTTTGACCCTTAGGCTAGAAATGCAAAACGCTAAAGCGCCCACCGCTAAATTATAAAGCATTCCAGTATGTCACTCTCTAAAGCTAAAATATAATTCCATAGCAATGCTTCAATATCAATGAGATATGAATTCAAGATTATGCTTACCTCCCAATATATGGAAGTGTAGTGTAGAATATAATGTAAAGACAAGAGCTGTCTTCGAAGGCAGAGGCTTCTGAATACGACCAAACAGCAACCAGCTTTTTCAGAGATCTTCAGAGACTAGACCAAACAGCTTGAGCTCGCACCTTTAATGATATTTGACTGGGGTCTCGTCTCGACTTTTATAGAACTTTCCCTCTGCTTCATGCATCAGAAGACTATCTAAACATTTGGTCTATTTTGACAGCTCCACTGATGTCCACTGATAAGAGTAAAAGCTGATATCCCAACTTTCACTGCCAGATAATGAGAGTAAGATAATTTTCTCTATTTCCTAGTACTGTGAGGTACTTCTTGTTAGTTAATATAAAAATTATGCATTGTAGAGACCATGGATCTGAGACCGCTTGACCAGCAAATCCCGCTTTTAGATGCCAAAATTAATTTTAATGTCCACTACTGTCTCGCTCATGCAATACTTTTTGTTAGTAAAATATAACAGTTTATACGTAGCCAAGGGTATTGAATGAGAGACGCAATTGACCAGCAAACCAGCTCTGAATGTCCCAGTACTGCTTTTAGGCAGACAGACCGAGCCGAGGGGTACCCTGCAGTAAATCTACTGACAACAAGCTTGTAGCTTTATGCATGTGCCCAAGTTAGTAAACTAGGTTACAGCTTTGTATTAAATTGTTTCACTTTTATACTTAACAGTTTCTTTGTAATAAATACTTCTTTTTTCTATTACAATAAAACTTAAATAAGTGCAACACTTCTTTTTTAGTTTCAAATGTAATTCTGTCTAAAGGTTGCTATTTATTTGCAATACCTAAGAAGCTCTGTGTTTTGGCTTACAAACTTCTTTCCCATTAAAGTTATTTGCTTTTCTGATAAGAACTTTCACTGCAAACATTTTTCTAATTTAATTAAATGAAATGCTCAATTCAGCCTTTCTCCTCAAGGTTAACACAAGCTTCCGCTCCGGCAACTCTTAGAAGGACAAACTTAGTTCATTTCAAAGGTGTTACTGGTCAGTGTCCAAGAACCAATAAGAATTGGCACACAGCCATGCGTTATTCTAACATTAGATCAATGCCTGCGCTCCCTTTTGTGCAATGATTTTTCTGCTGGCTTTATATTCGTTTAAACACAGTAGTTATTACAATATATTAACAATTTTGCAGTTACACAAATGTTCAATTTGTATCCCAAAGATCATCCTAATTCTACTCTCAGTGAGTGTCAGAGCCACTACAGGATCCTTTATCCATTTCTGCACATCACAGGTGTGGGTGACAGTCTTTAAAAGCCTGATACCTGCAAAAAACTTAAACCTTGTTAGCTGGGCTCCCATATTTACATTCTCATTCCTATCATCAGTGGGAAAACTTCAAAGAAATTAAGCTGGTTCTGTCAAAGAGCCATGCATCTCTGCCACATGCACCTTTCTCTCAAAAAAAGTGATCACACTTGTACAAGAGAAGGGTTTTTAGGGTCAAACGTGACATAGGCATCACATAGAAGCTGCTTTTGTTTACTCCTTGATTTTTAAACAGTGAGGTTTCAAGCACAACAATATGATGTAATTAGCAGATGTATTTAAACTATCAGTTTGTAATGCTGGATGCAATAAGCCCATCAGCAGAAAAGGGGTATAATACACAAAAGTATAAAGCGATCATACTCTTGACAGTTGTCTGTTCAAGGGTTTTTTTTCTCCACTGATTTTTCCTAGACATTTAAAAGATGCATGGACGCAACACTTATCAGTTTAAGTGGTTTCCACTGTTTTATTTAAATTGCATTGGCAGAAAAAAACTTACAGCAATTAAATGAAATGCTGTAGCAGTATAAATTCTGCCGCTAAAACTAAAACTCAGGCAGATTTATTACTCAATTCTAATTCATGCTGTTTCCATCTTGCATTTAAAATCTTAAGAGGCAATGTTGTACACCATAAGGAAACTGTGTTACAGCACACCTAGTCTGTCAGGTACCCCAGATTTTGTCTCAGTTTCACAAGACAGCTGGTGATGCCTTTTGTTTATCACAGTGTAAACGACCTTTCTTGGCTCGTAATCAGGGTCAAATAGGCATAGAGATATGATGGAATACAATTCTAGTATGCACGACTTTAATTCATTCACTGAGAGATAATATATAGACCTTACTTCTACATAATTTACACACCATGCATGATGTGCTGAAATAAAATAATAACCTTTACTCTGTTTTAAGCCTTTAGGTTTCTAAAACGGATCATCTTCCCACAATGCACTGCTCTGGTGAGCCGGTTGAATCTGCACCACACCAGGGGAGGGGTTAAGAGTGTTGACCTTTTTTTTCTTAAAGGTAGACATTTTAACAAATAAACAGGTGCTCGTTATAAGTTGTTACGTCAACAATATGATGAATCCAAGAACATAAATCTATGCGCTCTGAACATAAAACTTCAAACTCCTGTTTCCAGACTATTGTTTAAGGTTTATTGAGTGGTTTGAATTACTACAATTATGGCAGAAGAAAGGTTTTTTGAATACCATGGTATGATTTATACTCAGGCTTTGAATACATGAGTGTAGAAAACAAGCAGCAACTTAGGTTAATGAGTATACAGTGGTATTCATTTCTTAATGCCAAGTTATGCGAATGCTTAATGATAATTGTTACTTATTAACCGCAAACAGGTATATAAAGAAGTCACTTCATTACAAGGTATTTTAATTACAGTATGCAAGCTGAAGCTAAGGCATAAACAATTGATTGTCACACTGTGAAACAGACTTTTGGGCTGATGAATTAGAGTAATTAGAGACACTTAATGTAATGTGTCAACATGCATTATTGAGGTACAGTAGTGTGATCAGCAGTGTGAGTTAATTTGAATGGCAAAGGGAAAATATCCAGAAAGGAATAACGTTGATGCCAGATATATCAGTGATGGCAACGTGGGGTGAGACAGGGCCATGATTGGTGCCCTTGTTTGTGACAGCCAACTTCAAAACATGATACCGTATGCGCTGTATAGAAGAAAATAAATGACTCACAGTAAAGCCAGACTGCATCGGTGAAGAATGGCAAATTCAAATGATCTGTTTTTAACTTTGGTCTGCTTTGGGTTTACCATAATTTGGTTCCATATTCTGAATGTGAAAAATGTAAATTACAAGCTGAGAACATTTACATGCATTTTGGGTTTGCGTTAAACATTTGTTATCATACTATTTGTATTATAGTATGTAATAATTATCACTGAAGGTATGGTTTTGAGTTGTGGGTTTAGCTTTATACATGTATGTACGATATATGTAAGTACACAAGATACGCGAGATAAAATACTGTCATACCTATTCGGACCATGCGCGGTCAAATTGACTGATACATATTATAACAATTAAATTTTGCAATATTATTTATGTTTATCAGTCGGGACTTGCAGCCATATTGAAGTTGTTATATCACAGTGATTATATCACTCTGCATTCCATCAATCAGCCTTGACAGCTCACAGCGCCAGGCTGTCTGTCTGCACTGGTTACTACAAGTCACACATTACTGGAATTACTGCAAATTTTACCAAACAAGATTCTGATGCAGCAAAGATGGACAATGCGGTAAGTGCACTGCATATTCAGTATCTGTGTGATTTGTGCCAGCATTTAGACTTTGTTAACAATTGTAAATGCAGCCCATTCTGTTCAAATGTTTATTTATTCATGTCATTTGATTATTGTATGCCTATATATAGCTTAGCTTTGGTTGCGCTTTGTTATCTAGGCAATATAAACCCATTTATTTAAAAATTGTGATACTTTTTACATTGTTTCAGTTGTACAGTTTTGTATGTACATTATATAACTGTATAATCACAAATTGATTTTCAAATATTTGTTTATTTCATTTTTTACCATTTTTTGAGGAGTGTTATGTAATATGTCTGCGTATAAACACATTTCTGTTCAAATGTCCAGTTATATACAATGTTTCGGTTGTGTAGATGCTTTATGTTATGTTCCTGATTAAAACTATGACTTATATTCAATTGTTTGTCCTTTCATTATAATATTTATGTTGTTCATAATATGATGGTCAAATTGAACGGCCATTCTAGTGTTAATAAATAAGCATTTAGGGATTCATCTTAGGTCCTGGATATACGTAAAAACTCATTAAAGATGAAACTTAATTTTAATTTGTATAAATGCAATAAAATGTCTCTTTAGAAATAAGCTCCATTTTAAGAGCATGTCAGAAATCGCTTACATCTCAGTTAATGTATAAATAACCCTTTTCTTTATAGCTGCCTCACAATCTAATGTGGACATGCTAAAACAATATTTGTTCTCATCAACGACTGACACACCATTAAGTTAAAGACTTGTGCACAGTGATTGCCTTATGAATAATGCAAAACATTTTCTCAGCATACAAATGTGATTTAATAACTAATATCAGGGCCTCCCATAGCTACAGATCTTGTTTAAATCTAATTTAATGAAAATTAATGTGAATATAGTATTTGAGAACCACGGATTGTAACATAAATAAGTAAATAAATACATTCAGTTTTGTTGTGATGTTTATGAAAATGACAACTTACGACTCTCCGAGCAACACGTATGAAATGGGTTTTGCTAAATTAGTTCTCGATTGTCTGGCTTTGCCAGCTGAGACCAGGCTAGTCCAATGACAACTTAAAACACATATCACATCCTTTCCAGCAAGTCTTATGTGCCCTGTAAATTGACAAGAAATGTTCAAATTCAATGTGTGTAGTTAGGGTCCTGGCTCCTAATCCATCTTCCAAAGACAAATAGCAGCCCTCAAAACTGCATCTCTGCTCCTTCTTCTCAATGTTTGACGTGCAAGATTGTCAACATTTATACACTGTGGTTATGGCAATGTTTCAGCATTTCAGGAATTAATCAAACTGATACCGATACTTAAGCTGAGCAGAAACCCCAGGTGCTGTTCTAACTTGGTTTTGCAAGATAAATAATCTCATTTGTTATACACACACCACACTGAATTTAACCCATATCTGAACCTGCAAAGTGTTACCTCTATCAGGAGAAAGAATATTCATGCGATAAAAACTGTGAAAGTGGAAACGCAATGCTTGAAAAATTAAATAAAAAGATGTAAATGTATATTGACACGTATAGAGTAACATGTGTTTCTGTAAATACAACCCAGTACTGCATACAGCTTATAGATTTGGGCTGCAACTTTAAGAAGCTGATATGGGTGAAGCCTGTGTTTTCCATGGGGCAGCACAAAATCTAGTACTGGAATACAAATAAGCTGTTACATTCATGATTGTATTTACTATAGAGAAATAATGATGAATGTGGAATTGATGCTGCATTTGCCTAATGCATTCACTGCACCCTCCACTGTCGCTTGCTTTGTTTAGCATTTGAGAGGTTTCAGTGCATGAAAACGCTTACATAACTCATGCTTGTGTTACTTTCTTTGTACCAGGTAAGAAGGGCAATTCTTTGGCTCAGGTTTCAATTTCTAACTACATGTGACCATGTCTCATTCTGAAAGGTACTATTTCTAACATAAAGAGAGTAAATAGAACACGTGGCATTTGAACAGAACAAGGGTTCTTTCCTAGACAATAAGAACAACAAAATCACAGCTTAGATAAGAGTTTTTCAAACCTGCACTCCCATCTCTAATTATAAGCAAGCATGTGAAGCATTTTCTGTTAAACTGCAAGCTTAATTCCAAAATCAAATATTGACACAGACAGATATAAACTCTCGCCTACCGAAGCATACTTAAAATGAATGCCTGGGCTTAAAAAATAATAATACAAAATCATGTAGTGTAATGATTTGTAAATCATTTTCACTTATTAGAAAAAATGTCTTTTTTTTCCTTTTATTTGTAATTGATTATTGTTTTCTCTCCTGGCACAGAGTTTGTTTTAATTAATACTCTTCCATAGTGCATTTCCAGCCCTGAGACACACACTAATGAGACACACTGTGAGGAACATTCTCTTAATCACTAAACCCACAAAACACTGTTAAAAATAAATCAAATCCAATCACTGACTCCAATAACCTGATAATATTTTAAAGGTCCTATTGATTTAGCCTGAACTTTAGCAAGAATGACATTCAGTTGAACTAACAGTATGTGATTATAATACTAAAGTACACTGAAGTGTCATAATGCAGGCTCTCCTTCAGTATGCTATTGGGGTGGAACTAGCTATTTAGAGTTTTATGGAGATATGCATTTTAAATATTGGATAATACACCTACAGCACCTTCTATTATGAGGGGCTGGCATTTATAAACTTGCTCTACCCCGAACAAGGTAAATGCATTATTAACACTTTATGAATGTTTAATTGATTGGGTCAGTTTATAAGACATTACAGAGCATGTTCTAAGTATTTTTATGTTAATTTGTTTTGATACTTAGTAAAATGTATCCTGTAGAATTCTGGGTGATACAGATTGCTCTTTACCTCTGATTAGCGTTTTGGTTACTGTATCGAGAGCATTTAGTGACGCATTAGATGTTAAAATCCTATGGGACTTTCGTAATTCTTTAAGCACTTTTGAGTTATCAGTCAGGGATACAAGTGGTCCAACTAGCCCGGCACCAACTCTAATGCAATCTTGCTTCTGCTTAATTTACATCCAACTAACTGATCACATGGTCCGGCACCTTTGAAGATAATTTCATTAAGATGTGCATGCTTTATTTCTTCATAATTTCCAATAAAGTAGCCAAACCATTAACCAAGACACTGTATTCCATCCAAAACTAAAAAAAAGTTTAGTATGCCTGTCCTGGACACTCTTGAAAGAGGGATTTCTCATTTCAGTAAATCAAATAGATAAACAAATACTGCGAAGAAGAATAATGCTAGACAATTTGCTTGTACGCTCCACAAGAGCAGCCTTATCTTTACCATCTTAAGTCTTTATGTTTGTTGGCTCTCTCCATCAGATTCTGTCATTAATCTTCTGCGTTGGTAACAGCACTTGTTGAAAACCATTTTATTGATTGGAAACTATCAAACTGCAGTATTAACACCATTAGAATTGCAGTGCCTTGCCCCTTGACTTGAATTGATGGACAAGGGTTTGTCCTTGAACTTTGAATTCACTCTGAAATTCATAACGCCACCCGGAGCATGCTCTTACGGCAGCTGCTCTAACCCCATTAAGTACTTGGACTGCATGGCTTTGTTGGAAACTCTGGGGACCTGGTGAAAAAATGTATTTACTGATAAGAGATGTAGGTTGGGAGGTTACTCCATGCACACCTGGCAGAATGAGTTTCCCGGGCGCTTACCCCTGTGCATGTAAAACGGTTTTCTGTTGACTGTTGGGAAAGCACAAGGTCAAATAAAAGAAAGAGATCTGTGTGCATAAGACCTGTAAGACTAAAGTATTTGCCGAGGAATACTGCGTGAATACTGACAAATGTAAGGTTATGCTACTGATCCATACAGCACAAGATTTACAATCAACCGTGCAATGCTGCCTTCATTTTTAACCAACTGGCACAATTAAAGACGTTCTTTATTTTATAAAAAACGTTCGCTGTCTCACATAGATTCAATGTTTAAATCCTCCAACAGCTTCTTTGTACCTTAAAAGTGGTATTGTGGCTCTGCAGAAAGCTTCTCATTAAGACTGATGAGTCTGCCTCACAATGTCGACCCACACATTATACTGTAGGCTAATATCCCATATTTACACTGCCTAAACAATGCCACTTAATGCGATTTCCATTGACAATCCCATTTTCGACACACACTGATTAGCTTGTGGCCAAGCTAGGGGCATTAGAGACACAAAGTTTAATCCAGAGGTGCTCTCATTTACTTGTATTTGCTTATTTGATTGCAGCTTTAGGCAAAATAACTCTAAGCCCCTGAGTAAAGGGTAATTGTGGTATTCAAATGGGTTAGGTCAATGATGGAAAGGTTAAAAAATAAAGATCGCAATAGGTGGTTGTCAGTGAAAGAATGATTAGTGAAAGTGTGTCTGTGTGTGATTGTGGGTGGACGCGTAGAAGCAGCAGTCTATAATGAGATCCATGAGAAATAACTGGAACACTTAAGCCCCGAATGATAACGATAACGATCATTGTAAACGATAACGTTAGCTAGCATTTTTTCGATCTCTTTCAGAGCGATTTTTTCCTGCTGCAACGATAACGATAAATGTTCCTGGCCAATCAGGGCTGTATTATCGTTATTATTATCGTTCCAGGTGTGACCAGGGCTTTACTTTGAGTTTGCACAATACCGCTTTGCAATCGTTAGGTTGCATTCAACCACTGCAACCCTCAATAAAGACTGATCTAACAACCTCCGATTGAGCCTGCAATTAATACTCAGCTGCACCAAGCCCTCAGCAACGACACCAGTTAGTGGCTCTTTAATATTACGCAGAGGCCAACAGCTAAAGTTCCCAAGCAGGAGGTAGACTGCATCCGTGTTTGTGATGTTGGAAGCAAATCTTGCAAGAACATTTTTACATTGTTATTGATGATTAGAATATCTGATGATTGACTATGTTGTAAATAATATTCATATATATATATATATATATATATATATATATATATATATATATATATATATAAGAAAGTCAACTGAAGCAGCAGTTCCACCATGCTTATTGACACAATGGCTGAATCATGCTATCAGCTCTTCTTCTTTACCATGCCTGCAGAGCCATGTCAGAGTGGGAACAAAAGCAGCAAAGGTTGGGACCCTGTCAGCTATATCACCGTGTGAGTGGTGGAATTGTACAACTAATGATTTCACAGTTGTAGCTACCTATGAGGTCACCGAGGTCCAGACCTCAGTTAAAATTTTAGCTTAAATGTGATTATTTAAATGCATTGCATGCCTTGGAATATATTTTATTACACAACATTTTTTAAGAATATGATAGAAAATATGTTTATTCTAGAACATTAAGTATATGATAGCCCTGAATGCAAGTAATCTGTTTGCCTCGGCAGTCTAATTGTTTTGTTTTTTAAGGCACGTAATGCTTCAAGTTGCATCGGGTTGCCTAGGCCAGAGATGCGAAATGTGTGGGGTGCGAGAGTCAGTAAGGGGGTGCGACTATAACTAAAGAGGGAGTTCTGTAAAACTTTTTTAAGGATAGAAAATGTTAAATACATTTTTAAATATATTTTTTCCCCATGATTTCAACTTTTAAAAAAATGCAGATCCTTATAACTCTTGTTCTCTCTTATGCAATCAATGCCCATTTTCAGCATAATTTCAGATCATTGTGGCTTTTATCTAAGTAGCAGAATCAGCTCACAAGCCAAACAAAAGGACATCACTGTGCTGTTGGCATTCCTATTTGACTTTCAGAAAAGAGGACAAAGCCATGAATGAAGTAATAGTAATGGGGAATGGTTCATTGTATCTGCCTTCCATTTTCACAGAGAGAAAACCTAATATTCCCGCATCCTCTAATAACTTTGACCTCCCTTTTCTCATTTAGCATCTCATGTCTGCTCTCCTTAACACAGATGTCCTACTCCGGAGTTGATAAGCGAAGCAAATAAGCTTCAGCATTTTGTATTAGAGTGTTAAACATAAGGCCATGTTCTTCTCGTGCACTTTATATGACTTCACTTTTCAGCGCTGAGGGCATTAATTGTGCAGATAATGCAATGTCTCAAGCTATTCAGCAGAAACCAGACACTAAATTAAAACATGCAGTATGTGTCTACTTTTCCAGGATTCCAGGAGAATTAATCATTAAATAAAGGTTGTGTTTCTCATTGTGATCTCAAGAAAGAGCTAAACACATTAATACTAGTACTACTACTACTGATACTACTACTAATATAATAATAATAATAATAATAATAATAATAATAATAATAATAATAATAATAATAATAATAATAATAATAATAATAATAAAACATGCACATTACACAGACTGTTGCTGGAAATTAATATGGGTCTGCATAGAGATTCATGAATATTTACCCCACGTTTTAGATGCTGAAACATTATATTTCATTTAATAAAGCAGCATAATGACTTTGCTATAAGCTGTGCATTTGTCATTGTTTTCTGAACCAATGACCATTCCGCTTGAGCCATCAAGGGTGCACTAAATCTTCCCTGGTTTTAAATGGCTCATTGAGCTGTGGAAAGAGTGGTTCTTCATTACCACTCTGTCCAGTTATTAGTTAAGCTAGATACCTGTTCCTATTTCCCTTCTCTGCTAGGATTCCACTTTATCTAGCTGCCTGCATGCCCCCAGGTGAATTCACCAGGCCAGTCAAGGTAGAGAATCTGTCAAAACTGACAATATATACATTCAAATAATAGCTGTGAAGACGCCTCTCCAAGGAGGACTGTAATTACAACCACAGGACACAGTGGACCGTGACTCATCTTATTTTTTTTATTTTTTTATTTTTAATATGCAGCAGTATCCTCATCCTCCTAAGGGGATTATTTATTTTAACCTCTAGTAATGCACATCTGCAGGATAGTGGTAAACTGCAGCTTGCTCCTCCTGTACAATGTATTCCTTGTCTCTCTGCTGTTTTCAAACAAGATCAAAGCCTGTAAAACTTGGTTTGAACCACAGGATTCTTATTTTACAGTAAAAGTCCCCAGTCTCCAGTTAGTTATGTTATGGATCGGAAAATATGATCAAACAATAATACATCTCCAGTTGGTTTTGGGCAGTAATGTTCAGGTTGCACAGTAACAAGTACCTTTGTAATTATTTCAGTAGGGGCAGCATTTAGATCTGGCACCCCTGAGATTAATTGATTATGCTCCAGCATCTGGTTCCTTAGTCAACACAATGCACTTATTTAAACACTAAGCTGATTGGTGCCAAGAAGATAACATTTGCATTAAAAACTACCAAAAAAATCCATTATTCAGAGAGTCCTGCTTGTGCTGAGATCCACATTTACTTGATCGACATGCTGTCTGCATAAAACAAAGGTCACTAATTCATCTTAATCCCCTCAGTTTTCCCTGAAAGTGACTGACAGATTGGCATTTATATACCGAAAGAATGTCCAAGAAATCTGGGCTATCTATTCTTATCATTTTTCTGTTTTGGCAATTATCATAGTCACGTGGACAAAACATGTAAGGCAGGGCTCGTCGACTTGTTTTTTAAGGGGGCCAGATTAGAAAAAAAGTTAAGAGTAGGCGGGCCAGAAGTATTTTACTCTGTACATTTAATAAATAAATATTATATAACTTAATGTTAGTATATTGAACAAGACTTACTGTACATATGAATAGTACTTTAATAATAGAATAGTGTGAACATTTAACAGAGTGTCATTAGAAGTATTTATGTATGTGACATATTAATAGCATAACTGTTATACTATAATATATACTATTATATACTATAAAATGCACACAAAACTTTCATCAATATGTGAGTGTGCTACTTATGACAATATATATATATATATATATATATATATATATATATATATATATATATATATATATATATATATATATATACAGTACTGTGCAAAAGTTTTAGGCAGGTGTGAAAAATGCTGTAAAGTAAGAATGCTTTCAAAAATAGACATGTTAATAGATTATATTTATCGATTAACTAAATGCAAAGTGAGTGAACAGAAGAAAAATCTAAATCAAATCCATATTTGGTGTGACAACCCTTTGCCTTCAAAACAGCATCAATTCTTCTAGGTACACTTGCACAAAGTCAGGGATTTTGTAGGCATATAGTCAGGTGTATGATTAAACAATTATACCAAACAGGTGCTAATGATCATCAATTCAATATGTAGGTTGAAACACAATCATTAACTGAAACAGAAACAGCTGTATAGGAGGAATAAAACTGGGTGAGGAACAGCCAAACTCAGCTCACAAGGTGAGGTTGCTGAAGACAGTTTACTGTCAAAAGTCATACACCATGGCAAGACTGAGCACAGCAACAAGACACAAGGTAGTTATACTGCATCAGCAAGGTCTCTCCCAGGCAGAAATTTCAAGGCAGACAGCGGTTTCCAGATGTGCTGTCCAAGCTCTTTTGAAGAAGCACAAAGAAACGGGCAACGCTGAGGACCGTAGACGCAGTGGTCGGCCAAGGAAACTTACTGCAGCAGATGAAAGACACATCATGCTTACTTCCCTTCGCAATCGGAAGATGTCCAGCAATGCCATCAGCTCAGAACTGGCAGAAAACAGTGGGACCCTGGTACACCCATCTACTGTCCAGAGAAGTCTGGTCAGAAGTGGCCTTCATGGAAGACTTGCGGCCAAAAAGCCATACCTCCGACGTGGAAACTAGGCCAAGCGACTCAACTATGCACGAAAACACAGGAACTGGGGTGCAGAAAAATGGCAGCAGGTGCTCTGGACTGATGAGTCAAAATTTGAAATATTTGGCTGTAGCAGAAGGCAGTTTGTTCACGAAGGGCTGGAGAGCATACACGAATGAGTGTCTGCAAGCAACAGTGAAGCATGGTGGAGGTTCCTTGCAAGTTTGGGGCTGCATTTCTGCAAATGGAGTTGGGGATTTGGTCAGAATTAATGGTCTCCTCAATGCTGAGAAGTACAGGCAGATACTTATCCATCATGCAATACCATCAGGGAGGCATCTGATTGGCCTCAAATTTATTCTGCACTATGACAACGACCCCAAACATACAGCGAAAGTCATTAAGAACTATCTTCAGCGTAAAGAAGAACAAGAAGTCCTGGAAGTGATGGTATGGCCCCCACAGAGCCCTGATCTCAACATCATCGAGTCTGTCTGGGATTACATGAAGAGAGAGAAGCAACTGAGGCTGCCTAAATCCACAGAAGAACTGTGGTTAGTTCTCCAAGATGTTTGGGCCAACCTACCTGCCGAGTTCCTTCAAAACTGTGTGCAAGTGTACCTAGAAGAATTGATGCTGTTTTGAAGGCAAGGGTGGTCACACCAAATATTGATTTGATGTAGATTTTTCTTCCTTTCACTCACTTTGCATTTTGTTAATTGATAAATATAAACTATTAACATGTCTATTTTTGAAAGCATTCTTACTTTACAGCATTTTTTCACACCTGCCTAAAACTTTTGCACAGTACTGTATATATATATATATATATATACAATTCACTAGCCTTGCTCATCCTAACAAGCATTGCTTTTCCATTACTTATGTACATACAAGTACCTGATTTAGATGTACTACAGGTTATACAGAAGTAAAACTGTGGGGTAAAGGGCAAATTCCAAGTATGTTGTGGATACCCATGTGGATTTAACCTTGTCTCACACAGTGCTCAATGCAAAGCACGATTGCTCTTTGACTGAAGTGAACAGCATCACAATGGTAGCCCTGAGGCACGGATAACAGAGAGAGCTGACTGTAAGTTAGAATGCATAAAATACAAACCGATAATAAACAGCACAAGATAGGGTGGTAAGTATTAGACAAACTAGATTGTTACAGCAGATTACAAATATATTGCAAGCTTGTAGATTTCTTTTTGAAACAGCAAGAGACTGCATTGCTGACTATACTGTGGAAGCTAGACAGCAGCATCCTTTTTTTACCATAGCAATGCTGCGCATATTAAAAAGTCTTCATAAGATGTAGAAAATGGTACATGTACAGCAGTTCTAGGAACCCTTATAAAAGTTATGCACAGTAAAATCACAGCAAAGTGTTACAAACCATAGTGAAAGCATGGTAAATCATAGATAAGCATTGTAAATAAGAGTGAGGCATGGAAAAGCATATTGATAAACATGGCAAATGAGGGTAAACTATGGTAAATGCACAGTGTGCCAAGCATGGTAAAACAGCAACCATGCACTCTCTGATAGAGCATCTTAACCGGTTCATTTGTGTGAGCAGTATAGAGTTTTAATCATACGGCAACACAGCGCTTGCATGTGTGTACAGTATGTTCTACAGCAGTAGTGTAAAAGATTCATAATTTCCATCAGGCAAAACAGGCAAGGCACAGACCTCTTTCTCTGTAGGGGAAGTGGCTTTAAGGCTTTTGCAAACCTAATTGCACACAAAGTACCAGCTAAACTGACCTAGATCCCCAACTGTTCTCTCCAGCTACAGACTCTCTCAGAGTGCAGTCTGGTGAAACAGATGTCTTTACTGCAGCTTCCAATAAACACAACCAACTTTCATTGGACAGATCAACTCTGTTGGTGCTTGTGCTTACCATTATAGTACAACATGAGTTATAACCATCACCGGTATTTTATTATAGCAACCAAGACATGCCAGAAAGATCTTAATTATCAAAAAATACAAAGTTGGGACTGTGATCCTAATAGTAGCCTTGGTTTCAAATAATGGAAGTATGCCGATACAATAGGCACAATTAACAAATGAATGACAACAATATTGGATCATCTTGTAAAAGCAAAATACTCCAAGGTGTGCTGTACTGGTCAATAATTAGAAGTCTCTGGTGGTTAAAAGCACTCATACTAGGTTTTTTACACTGTAACGCATTGTATTGCGGTCTATATACAGTAGAGTAAGGTCTTGATTTTGCAACAGATGCATGCGCTCAAACCCACAGAAATGCAATAGACATGTAGGTAGCATTCAACGATTCTGTAGTTTAACTAAACTGCCTGAAATGGAACAGCAAATAGCTACCCTGAGAGCTTCATCACATTATACTAGATCTTGTTCTTTGTGATTAAGGTTCCCCTGTTTATAATTCTTCTTGGGTTTGTGTGGTTTGTTTTAAGATCCTGGGGGCTGATTACCTGTGTGACAGCAGGAGAAGAAAATCACACGTGAGACCCTCTTCTGTTTTTCTCATCCTTTCACTCTGATTGTTTTGGTTGAACTGTTTCATTGCCAGTGCATCTCATCCTGTTTTGGATAACGTATTGGACAGTCATTGCATTTAGAGTATATAGTTTTTTAATGTATTTTTAATCTGGGTTTAACTCCATTTCAACGAAATATGCTGTCAAAAAACTTTAAGTTATTATAGTTTTTTGTTTCTTTCTTTTAAAAAATAGAACCCCCCAAAAAAACATATTTTACTATGGAATGTCTTTGTGGATTGGCAGGTAAGATAAATCACATAAAAGCCTGGTATACCTACACTATTGTAGAACTTAAGAAAATGGTCTAGACAATAACATGATGTGTTAGGACCTCAGCATGTATTCAGCTGCACTTTATTTGCAGACATATAGGGAAAACATTGTGTTCCACAGTGTTCATCACAATTACTTAGTGTGTGACAAACCTCAACAATATATTATTCATCAGATGTTTATTACATTTACCAATCTGCCCATGTAAATTAGTCATATTTGCAGGCTAACAGGTGGATTTATTTATTTTTTTGGAGGAGAGAATTGCATTTCGTGGTTTATGGGCTATTGGGATTTAATGGCAAATTGATTAAAAACAGAGTCACAAATTAAATCAATTGAGGGGGATTTGAGATGACATCAATCTAGGTGCTTGAATTAGGGAACTGTGTTAATGCATTAAGCAACATGCCATTCTACAAGGTCTGTTCATCTGACATAACAGCCAGCCTGGATTGACAGCACATGCAAAAAGGAAGCCTGAGACACACAGCTGTTAACTCTAGACATCTCTTCTTCAGGGGTTGATAAACCTTTTTATTTCGTGCTATTGTCCCTGACGGTTTCTCTGAGATTGAATTCATTTCTTTGGGGAGAGCTTCTCAATAATTTCATTTTTAAGGTTTTGTTACATTATATGGAATCTATTATGAACTCGTAGCTTGTTACCTTAGTTTTTGCTATATAAGGTATTGATTTCAACCCAGTGAAACAGATGAAAAAGAGTAAAAAAGATACCCTCTGACTAATTATTTTAAGGATCTTAACATTTACAAGGGTAAGACCACACATCTTGCAAATGTTGCTTATTTCATTTTTTGTACTGCTCCGTATATAAAACTGCTTGCAACCAATATTCCTCTCGTGCAAAAGTAAAGAATAGAAAAATAAAAAAGTAACAATAAATAATGGAATGCTGCTGTTTTTTCAAGGTGGTTGAGTCAAGAAATCAATCAAAAGCAATACCCCTAAGCCCTTCTTTTCTGTTAGCAAAATTAATTACCCTGAGCAGCTCTGCCTCCTATTTTGCATTAGGGCTCCTCGTCTATTTGGTCAGAGCTTCCCTTTGAGGACACAGCACTTTTCATTGCCGCTGCATATTGTTCAAACTCTAGGAACTGCCAGCCCCACTTTATTTCCGCCAGTAGCCCAAGAATGCCTTTTAAACCACAGCAACCTAATGAGACTTGTGACACATCCCCCCCCCCCAGCACTGTGCGTTTTACTTCTCATTGTTCAGCCATTGCCATGGAAACTGTGTTCGTATAACTTTGACAAACACCAGTCAGCTGTCTTCACTTTGATAGGGATATGTGGAGGATGCACTATGAACTTCATAGATTACTGTAGTCACTCCATGAATGAGGATTGCAGACACACTCGTAGTTACTTGGACTTTCTCAAAGCATGGTCAAAGCAAAGTCATTTGGTTTGCATAAGTTATATATTGTACATATCATTAATGCATTGATGTGGTGGTAAAACTTTAGTTATTGCAGCTCGGATAGAAAACAGCTGCTGCTAATGATGTAGGTAGCACTAAGGAAGAACTGCAATGATGCAGGATAGCAACATGTTTCTTTGGAAATAGAGATGGTGCAAGAGCTTGTATGAATTCCGGTATTGCTCTACCTTTCTCAGAAAATGCAGAGTTAGTCAGGTTATCTGCTGCTGGTGATTCTTTGGAAAATCTATAGTTGTAAACTGGTGTTCCAATCTTTAATTAAGATGGCAAGGCTATTTTAAAACAACCCCCATTGATTTTAGCTAGTGCTGCATGGTTGGTCAGGACTGGGGAGAGCTTTCCTGTATAATGGGTCATGACAGTTCATTTGTTACTTTCCTTTTTAATTAGCTTCAATGATAGCTGCTAATTAAAAGAAAGGAGCTTGCAGTTGTTGTAGGTCTTGACAGTGGCACATATATCTCATTTCTACATTTTGTGAAAACTCTTCAGAATGAAACGTATCTGACACTGACAAACTAGCTCTGCCAATTAATCGTACATCGACTTCCACTGGACTATGCAGCACCATACCAAGGACAAAAGGACACTTGTATAATTAAAGACTCATCTTAACATCATATCACTTGTGGTTCAACAATGTAAAAATAACATATTTAAGTTCTTAGAAGTTAATAAAACTGTTTTTTTTGTTGTAATTACACATGTATCCATGTACAGGTATAGCAGTATCTAATCACAATGTAATTTGAATGTTAATACATATAGTCTGTGATCTCAGGGTAATGAATGTCACAAATGGGACCATTAAAACTCTTGTACACACTGCTGTTGATGTTAAGCAGCATGATCAGATGGTATCTATACCTCTGCCATCTGCTTAGGTAGCAGCGATACTCTCTGCTTGATCTGGTCCAGTTCCACATGAAACAGTTGGTCAAATTACTAACCGCTGACAGGCTTTAGCTCATTATTTCAATGAAGCACAGAACTGCCTTTTTGACAGGGCGGACAGGACTGACAGATAAGTCTGAGCACCAGTTCTGCCAGTCTGTTTGGACGGAGACCAGATTGTAAGTGTCAGTCTTAATCAGTTCATCCAACAGCAGACATGGTTGCTCTGTTGGCTCTTAAATCAAAGGCAGACTGTCAATGAGAACACTCCAAATATTGTTCTTTGTGATGCAGTTTAATGGATTAGCGTCTTTGCAAAACAAACATCAGAAGTCCAATATGAAAGTGGAGGGTGGTGAACTGCTATTTCTGCCACACTGCACTTATCTAGTATGATTGTGCACAAACTTGAAACCAAATTCTTAAATTTATATAAATTAATATAAAGTCAGGCATATAGTGAGTTATACAACATGATCATCAATCCAAATACATATCTCCTGGCTATTGCAGTTTTTGACTACAAACAAAAGACGATTCGTATTTATTAATGTGAACATTATCAAGTGTGTCAGAATTGGATGAATTTGATGCATTTTTAATAACCTGATAATGCTGCGCCACTGAAACAATAATTTGCTCCAATGTGGTAAAAAAATAATTCAAAGACTGAAAACGATTGCATATCAAATGTATTTTCACTGTGTTTATGGCGATCATGTAAGTACCCTTGTCAAATATTTAAGGGCTGGATACATGGCAGCTAGTAATGTATGCCTTCAATGCAAACAAAAGGAGATTTCTCAAGGTGAACATCTCTGTATAGTTTATCCACAATCAATGCGAGTCATGTCTGTAGTCAGTGCTCATTGCTCATCCCTGCCTGTGGCTATCATTAATTAATTTGGAAAAGAACGATACATTATTCATTATTTGTCATCCGCTGGAATGAATTTCCCTCCAGTCAACAATGTCAGGGAGGCACATGTTTTTGTGATCATCAAGCCATTGACAGAATAGAAAAACAACAGCTTTTTTATGCTACTTTTTATATTATTATTATTATTATTATTATTATTATTATTATTATTATTATTATTATTATTATTATTATTTTATTTTTTTTTATTTTTTTTTGTACAATATGCTAAAATCAAGTGTTTATATAATTAGGAATCTCACACTGCTATATTTGTGTAATGCACTGCCATTATGGATTCTGACCCCTGTCGGTGAGATAAGATGAGGTTAAAAGCTCAAAACTCACAAATACAGATGAGCCCAGCTCTTTTGCATTGTGGTTAAAAAGCTCGCTTGTGGTGCGCGGGTTTGCCAGTTCGAGCCCAGCCACCGCCCTGTTACATTTGCATAGTCAGACAACCCTATGATCTGCAGTATTCCTGTTACATATGAGACTTTTCCTTAGAAATGCAGTATATATAATGTGACTTTCTGCATACAAAATAGCGGTAAAAACAACCTTATATTAAATCAGTGCATTGCATACAGTACATTGATTTCCATGTGCTACTTGATGAAATACATACAGTACCTTAATCAAGAATTACAAGATTAACTACAATTATCAAAAAAAGTTTATAACATTTACATGACATGTCTTTCTTTCTTTTTCCTTCTTTCTTTGAATAATCAATGTAATTATTACTAGTTGAATTTTATTCTATTACTTTTTTTGTGAGGTTATCTCCATATGGAAGGGCAGATTGCATCTGCAATGGCTGCAACATCTTGGAAGTAATTGGTCTGCATTGACAGAGCAGGTCTTGCCCTGGTTTGCAGTGACATGCTGCAGATCAACCCTATCCCTTGAATGATAAACACACTTGACAGGTCCAAGTCCAGGGCAGGGTGAAGGCTTGTTCTATGAAAGATGCTCCAAGGAATATCCTATTACCCGCATGGATTAGGCAGTGTGCTCCTATTATAAATATTAGTTTACAGTCCATATTTGTTAGAAATTAGCATGCAAACGACTACAGTGAAATCAATGTTAATTCATCCCAAGAGACTCTTTATAAAAGATGTATTTGCTATGCTAAATTATTTTGATACAGTTGTTTGGACATTACTGGATAGGAGTCTTAATTATGCCTAAAAAAGGTATAATCTGTATGTTCCAATTTTCCCCTCTACTGAAGAGGAAAGCACTGACCTTCAAACTATGGTGCAACACATTCATTAGAAGTTTAGACAGCAGTTTAGCAATGCCTCTGGTCATCCATTTTACTTTGTATCCACAATAACGCTGGACACACAAGGGATCAAGGCAGATGGGCTGTTTTCATAAAATGTCCAAAATGGTTGTAGCTCTGGAAGACAGTCAAAAATGCCCACATCTGTAGAGTTACCAACTGTCCTGTTTTAGGCCAGACAGTCCGGTTTTTAGTTTTCTTGTACACTGAAAACCAGACACGCATTGTCCGTTAACACTCAATGCCAACGTCGCTGAAAGGCGACCACTGGCTCTGTGCTAGTGGTGCAAATTTGTGACAGACTGGTCTGCCTTTTATTGTCAATTGCTGTTAAAACAACAAAAGAGCTGGACAAATTGACGTCAGCACGTCAGCAGCACAATTTCAGCTTTTGATAGGTACATATTTTAATATATACTGCATTGTGCCTGCATTGTGTAGCAAGCCTGCTGGTTCTGTGATAGTCTGTCAACTTTATGTGCTTTATATATATATATATGTATATATATATATATATATATATATATATATATATATATATATATATATATATATATATATATATATATATATATATATATATATATATATATATATATATATATATATATATATATATATATATATATATATATATATATATAATTGAATTTATAAAGATGTATTTGAATAAAACATTTATCTCATGTCATAAGTGTATATTGCTGCCAATGTGCTAAGAAGGGACTAAAATAAAATTTAATTTTTAAACCCAGGACACCTAAATAAATTTCCTTTATGCTTACGTTGTAGAAAAGCTGGGGGGAAATGACATTTCACCAAAGCTCAGTGCACACACATAATTACCCCTAATCCAATTCTGCTAGCTTTATTATAATATATACATTTTTTTTTTTTTTTAGTGGGATACTGGCAACTGCTATAGCAAAAGGACACAAAGGCTGAGGTTGATGCTGAGACTGTACCTCCAAGGGTATTGCTACAGATATCAATCATAACTATTAACTGAAACCACCTAGGAACTCCATGCTCTTACGGCTGTCGTAAATTGGACACCAGAAAACTAGCCAGTGTGTACCTACAGACGCAAGCCTTTTGTTGGAGTACAAGGGAGGATTGGTGATATATGTTTTTCTTTTTCAGACAGACAGGTCTTACCCTCCTTCCAGCCAACACAGTCCCAAACGACAATGTGGTCTTGTCGATCCGAACGCTGTTTAGAAGGATTTGATTTAGTGTTTTTATTGTAGCTTTCTTTCAGAGTTAGATGATAGCGATGGGGAATGGGGAGTCAGGGAATACTGGTTTTACAACCACTGGTTTTCTAAGTGACTCTGGGTAAGAGGACATGCCATCCTTCTGTTCCACCAACATTTCTTGAAAAGTTGATTGCAAACACAGTTGTGTTGAGATAATACTTTTATTTTGTCTTCTGAGTGTCATATTGCTGCATTTTGTTCTGCTTCAACAATAGCTGAATTTGTATTACAAAGTCAGAGTGTGTTTGCAAAAACCTAATTGGCATCTCAGCAGGTGTCAAGACTGGAGATGGTCTAGAAAACTATCATACATTATACAGTAGCTTGATGCATGTGTTTCTAGGTTGGGACCGGTGCTATTCAGTGCTAGGGATGTTAGTGCTCTGGGATATTGCTGACCATGTGATTGTGATTGTGGACAGTGAACTGTGCATTTCCATAAGCTCCAGAGCTTTTTTTTCTGTCTCTTTCTGTTATGTGGAATGCAAAGTTAATAATGCTTATTTTACTAGTTTTCAGAACTGGCATTTTTGTACACGAATAGTCTCTTTAATATTCAACATACAGTAGATGATAATTCCTGCAAGAATCAATTTTGTATTATTCTTCGCAGGCTAATTGTTTTAATTTTTCCGGTTGTAAGAGCATTGGAAGCCAATCAAAAAAGTAATTTTTTTAATTGCTACCCAGTGCTTATTTCACTTTCTCTGTTGGCCTTTATTAGCTCTTCAGGAACTATGTAAACAACAGTACATGCCAGGCCTACAAAGAAAGAAGCTGAATTCCAAACATTCTCAAGCTCCTCTCTTATAAATCAGCGCTACGGGTGTGAGTGGAGCTATTTTCTATTTGCTACAAGACTGCAGCTGCCCAAGCAACTGCATGCATAGTCTTCAAGACAGTTGCAAATCATGCCCACTACCATAACACTGTTAGTAGGCTGCCGGTTTGGTAGGCAAATAGACTGCACTGATTCAACATGAAGAGTTGCAAGGTGTTATAAAAACTAAATTCTCTTTAAAAAAGACTGGCCCATTGCCCAGCTTGATCCACTTGGCTGGTACCCGAGGGGGCAATTATTTCACTTATCTTTAAGGGAGCTCTTTTTTTTATAACTAACAAAACTCAATTATGCATGTGAGATGAAAAGACAATACATTTCTATTGCAATCCACATGATACATCTTCTAAAGTGGGGGGTGGGTGGGGGGCAAATATTGTGTTTTCTCATGCATTACCACAGCAATGCTTCAACTTCCCATAAAGGAACCCAAGACATGTATCATTTACCAAGAGGAACTGTGTGATGAACAGTGTGAGCCGAGGACCATCTGTCTGTGTTCCCCAGGCATCTGCAGTCTCCCTGCGATCTACTATAGAGCAACCGGAAAAAAACAACAGGTGTGGCATTATGGAATATTCTCTGTTAATTACTGTTTAGCGGCGGGTAGCGAAGTGGGAGAGAAGGCCTGAGGAAGGAAGAAGCATTGTTCTTGTTTCATCTGCATTGACGAGCAAAGCCCACCTGGTCAGTGAACTCAAAATCGAGTTAGAGAGAGACGCCGTCAGAATTAGCGGATATATTCACCTGGTTTCTCAAAGCATTCTGCTCAACCATCTGCCTTCGGAAGAGAGCCAAGAGGCTTTTAAAGACACTGAATACAAATCAGAAATAGGTATAGTTACTGTACTACATTATCATTATTATTAGTATCATTGTTATTATTACAAAACACAACACATTTCTGGTCTGTGGGGAATGATCCATAAAATCTCAAGCTAATCTCAACAGGTAAGGGGATAAGTCATATTGCACCCGCAAATATAGAATCACTTTTTTTTTGGATGTGTGGCATAGTCTTTCTGAGAGGTTGCAATGGCATAATGTATTTTGTATGCTGTACAAAAAAAATTATAAGCATGAAAACTAACGGCTGTAAACTCACGTGTACCATTTCTGCTTATTGAGCTCTGGGGGTGAGAGGAGGTAATGCAATGGGACACAGGTGCGATCGACTGAGGGCCATTGGGCCTGGCCCTTTTGTGCAGTGGTAGATGCTTGCTTATGGATTGTGTGATAGCCATCTCTTATCTAACCTTCGTCACTTACTGTACAAAAGCTCCTCTCCACTTCTCACCAGACCTCCACAGTTAAAACCAGAGCTGAGCGCAAGGTCTGTCAGAAAATCCAAACACAGACTGTCAATACTGCCTGGCGCAAGCTGTTTAATTGGAAGTAAATACAAATATTAAAGCTTTTGCCCCCCCAAGAAACGTCCTTAATTCAAAATTTCCCAAGTGAAGGATTATAGCTACAGACTGGCAAAGTATTCCCTCTCAATTCTATTCCAGATGGTGTCCTAAAACTGGGAAGTGCTCTTTTTAAACACTTCAAAACACGATTAGGCTACTGACAAATGGCGGCTCCATTAACCAATATCTTATATTGTTTACACAGGCCAGTCTGTCTCTCTATTGAAAGAAACATAGTACATTAAAGTTACTGTTATAATGCCATTGCAACATTCCAAGATTTGAAAAAGACAGCCTCGTTGGAAACATTGGATTTATTATGATTATTTTTGGAATATTGAATTGTTATGGCTGATGTCTATAGACTGAAAAAAAAATCTGTCCCAGTAAAATATTCTTTCATAGTTTTCAAGTACCTTATTTACACTCATGTAAATCATCCAGTGGTTGAATGTATTCCTTCTAATACCCCTCAGCTCAGGTATGATGCAGAGAACGTGTTAACATGTTTGGCGAAGGTTAAATAGTGGCTTTGCGGTGGCTGCACAATGCAAAGTGAATTATAAATTTCATAATCTGTTGTTGAACGCTAGACAAATGCTGGAGCGTCTAAAGGATTAACCCTGGAAAACAACTGCTGTGCATGTGTTTCAATTCTATGGACAACTAAAAAACACACACACACAAACCATTTCAACAATATTGTGCTCAGGTTTTTTTTTTCTGGTGTTAAAATTGTATCACGTACAGTACATATACTATCTAAATTTCCATTTAGATTGCTTTTTCAGAAAACAGCCTGCAGTTTCCTTATTGTACAACGAAGGACTCTTCACACCATCCCTGTATCCTCTGCTATGCAGTCTATAGAAAAGTTTATAATAAATGATATCGTTTGGAATATGCCTGGGTATGCTGCCAGTATGGCATGCAAGCAGGTGAACAAAGGAGAACGGCAGAGAACTGAAGGCAAAACAGGGAGCTAAGCAAAGCTTCATACTTAATCCAAATCCTTCTTTGCACATTTATATTTTAAGGAAAGCACTCTGACATTTAATTTATTTTTGTTTTTCACTTTTAATTATAATTAAGGCTTCTGATTTTTGGTTTTAACAGATAAAACCCGATAAAACACCCCCGATACAAAAAAATGAAATCGGTGGATAGGCAATAAACACCAGAAAACACCAGAAAAACAGTGGAAATAGTTAATCAATTCACGTTGACTTTACCCTATTCCCATTAAAAAATAAAGCCTACTACAAAAATAATAATAAATACATTTCCCAGTGCTGCTGGGCAATGTCCCGCCTTCACAACATCTATCATTGATTCGTTCTCAATACCCGCCCCAACTACTGAATGACAGCACAATCCTACATTTCTATTGGAGACTCCTCTTGCGAGATTTAAAACGAGATTACAATCGGGATTTCATGCTGTATTACAGTTTAGATATTGAGGATTTAAAACAGAATTGTGGCGAAATGTACAAAAATGCCTACACACAAAAACCCCAGAAGAATGTGCCCATAGGGATTTCATTGTGGAAGACAGCAAAGGAAAGAAGGTACAACTTAAGTGTGCAAGTACTGTCAATTTACTATTTTGACAGAAAAAAAAACCGCTCAAGCATTTTGGAAAGTAACCGAAAACACTAATTTCATACAGTATATCAAAAACGAAAGCCCCGAAAAAAACGATTTACATAAAACTCGAAAATATCTAAAAATAAGCACCGAAAAATACAATTAATAAAAACCCGAAAAACAGAAGCCCTAGATATAATAATGCTAAAAAACTATCAGGAGGGAAAAAAAAAGAAAAAGATTAGAAATATAGTCTTGATATTATTCTTAATTACATACTAAGCTACGTGTTAAAGGTACAGTTATAATATAATAGCCCAGGATTGTGTAAATGGTAACTTAACTTTCCGCACTGATAACATATTCTACCTAATGCATTTAGAATGATGGAAATGCTTTCATCTTGCCCAATTCAAAAATTGTAAGTGTAGTTTTTAATTAAAGAGAATAAATGTTATCTGCTTAGCTTTAACGCAACGCATGGAATGTCCTGTCAATCCGAGGGTGTGATCTGTTTAAGATTGTATCTGTCTGCAACTGTTTAATGAACGCAAATGGTGATTTTTAACATTGGACAGTGAATTTGTTTAGTAAACTTTGCAACCCAGGATAGTTCTTTAGAAACTAGTCTATTTTACAAGAACGTCTGAAATCGGCTCAGTTAATAGAAACTGTCCTCAGCTGGCAGGATAAAAAACATCTCACCACAAAGGAACCTCTTTCTTTATTAGTCTCAATGTGATAATGCAAGGTTGCAAACATTGATGCTTATCTTTCTTTTTTATCTTTTAGAGAACACAATGCCACTCAGTCATCTTCACACTTATAAAGCATGGTGATGGTTCAGCATAGGTATTGTAAGTAGACATAGTAAACCATAATTAACTAAGATAAAGAATTGTTTAAAAAAAAAAGGTGAAGGTTAACAAAGGAATAGTAAACACGTGGGTAAAACTTGTGAGACTATCATGCAGATGTACCATGCTGAAGAGCAGTGGCTGTACCCGGGTTCGGACAAACAGAACACAAATTACAGGACATCTCACCGGGAGCTTGTGGTATTATTAGTTCTTAACCTGATGGGCAGAAACCTCACAGCATGCAGTATAACTGAGTGCTGACCTCTCTGCTACTCAGGGCGCCCACAAGCTGAGAGAATGTATCAGATTGTGCTTCGCTAATTGGTGTTCTTGGTGTTACGGATTGCTGTGATTCATTATACTTTCTACAAGTTAGTTTAGTTGAAAAAACAATGACAAAACCACCAGTAGTATATTCACAGTTATGGTACACTTCATACACTGCAATATGGATTCCAGATTTACCACAGTTTTAATTTTGCCCTTTACTTTTTTAAGACTGTTTACCAAGCTTAACGGTGCTGTGACATGGTTTCTATACGCTTTTACTGTTCTTTAACTTTGATGAGAGTCAAAACTGTGAAAATGCTGTATTCGTGTTGGCGTCAGACAGTCTCTCTGCCTTAATCGGCTGGCATTTATGTTTAGGGTCCCCTCTAGTGGTACAGATCGTCATTTCAGTAATACAGCTGCAAGTATTAAAATCGCTTCTTTATTTTTCCCTCTCCTGTCTTCTCGTTCACAAGATTAGATTTAAAAGCAGTAAGTGTCCCCAAGACAATAAAAACTTTTAAAATACTCTAAATGATTTCCATGTTCGTTTTAATATTTATAAGTACGCCAGTATATTTTTTTGTTTGTTTTTTGTTTTGTATTTTCAGATAGCAGATTCATCACTTACATGGATCTTCCCAGATTTGAGATGCAATTAGTTCCTTGGGGGTCTAATTAATGGCTATTATAAATGCTGGAATCAACACAATTAGCAGTCTGCATATTGCCAGCCTAACCCTTGCAGACTCGTAACTCTCCTGCTTAATCCCATGTGTGAGCCCAAGAAAGTGTCTCTACTTCTTAATGTTACATATGTGAGCTAAAGGCTTTGTTTTCTTCTGTTTAATCAGCATCCTAAAAAGCAATGCTACCTGAAGCTTTATCACTAGCTGGAATAGATTCTGAGGGCAGTTACTACTAATGCTTTCCGAGCAGTAAAGTCATGTATTTTATTCAGAGCTCCATGGAGACAGGAGCATTCAACAAGCAAAAAAATCTCTGCAAGCGACATGTTACAGACCCAGCAGATGTTTAAAATGCAGGTCACCACCCCAGTATAGTACATGGCAATTACATGGGAGACATTGTATCCTACTTCCTGAAGCTTGGGGGGAATCTCAGGTCTTTGTATTTCTTCTGGAAATGCCAGAGCGACCAAAACAATGCGAATAAAAGAAAAACAGTAAATCAATAAATATAGTCATATACTGTACACACACTTACATACACACACATACAAACACACACACAGACGCACATTAACAACAAGGTCTAGATCATTCAGGAGGATCGCAGGAGGTTTAAGCTTTGTTCAAATTTACTTTAAATAAGTGCTTCGGTGAGGAACAGGAGCCAAAGACAATCTCTCCTGATTGTCTCAACGGAACAAATGACTTCTCCCCTCCTGCACTTATCTTCAGGTAATTACTAATTCATTTCAGTGCTGCCACAGATACCCGCTGCAGAAAGCTTTGTGGGAATGACAGCTTCACATGGTCTCGGGACAGAGGAGCTGCCGTCGCTCCCATCTCTGCTGCTGCCCTGACCTCAGCAATGTGGATCAGAGATAAGACCAAAGCCTGGCTAGATCCTAAACAACTTCACACATCTCCGTACAAGGTGTTCTGTTTAGCCTTTACATTAACCATGTGCCCAATGGACAAAGAACAAGAATTGTCAACAGAAGCTCACACACACAGCCAAAGCTAGGTATAAAGGAGGAACAACTTGGCTTAGTTAACCGCCGACCCTGTGCACCGCAAGCGAGCAGCTTAACCACAATGCAAATGAGCCGGGATCGTCTGCATTCATGGTTCTAGAGCTTTTAACCTCATCTCAGCTGACCAACGGGTCAGAATCTGTGATATGAGTGTATCACACAACACTGCCTGTTACATTAGCACAAGAGGAAAGCGAAAGCATTCATTAGAATGGATGTTTTAGGCAGGTAGTTCTGTCCATGCAGTGTTTAACACATGTTTGACTACAATTTCTTTCTGTTTGAGTTACACAGTACATTGCAATATTCCGCTTCACTTAGTTTCCTACTGTACTGTTTGACCTCATAATAAAATGATTGAATGTTTTAAGCTTGCGGTGTTTCAATGGTTTTAGATTAAGGGGTGGGTTTTCCAGGGCAGTGCAATATTAAAGGTGAATGTTGAATAATTAATGCTGTACATGAGGGTTATTGCTTTAGAGACAATGATTCTTCTGAGACAATGCGCTTTAAGAGGCTTTCGGGAAAGGAACAATACAGATTTGGGTGACGACAAGTAAGACAGTAAAGGGAGTCAATTGACTGTTATTTATGAACACTGCCTAATTAAGTCTGAACTGTCTGTATTTTTTAATACAGAATGTTATTTCCTGTGACTCTTGACTACAGAAGATTCCATCTTTATATCTGTAGTGAGGATATTAACTGCATACAGAAAGATGGATGAGACTTTTTAGTGGTTTAGGAGCTGAAAGGAAAGAACCACTTGGGACGATGCCTAACTTAAAAAAATATTACAAAAAAATACTGTTGCCTAATTTAAAATGCTGACTTGCTCCTATCTGAGGCATTTTAAATGCCCATTAAACAGAATGAGTATATATGTAATTTATGGAACAAAATAGATGCATGTGATTGTAAATCAGAAATGTATTGCATTTGAGCTATATCACAGGTTTATACTGTATATAACATGTATGTTGATGTCAGCTGGGAAATAATTAACAGGAGTTGCAGGATATTTAATTAGGCACAATTATCTGTCATGTTTCAGTTTCCTGGTAATATCAGATGATTAAGATTAGGTTAATAAAAAGGAAACAGTACAAAACAATTATAATATCTATTACAACCGTTATGGTAACGTGGTACCCCATTTTCCAACTAAAAGGTAATTAGGTAATTAGTTTGTATACACTAAATATTAATGACTGACACAGTTAACAGTTACGTGTTTCTTCCAGCACAGGTATGGGTTTAACATGAATAAGGGATGTATGCAACTGTAATAGCAAAGCAGTTATAATGTAATGACATTCTTAAGAATGAAACTTGCATAAAACCTGTGACTGTTAGGATATATGGTATTGCGCAAGACAGCCAACTTTAGCTTTGATTACAGAACAGGTATATTTTACATTTCTGAAGCATTCACCATTAAACACAAAATATGAAACAAGAAGCTGCTTTCAAGAGGCCACTGTACTACCGAATTTAAGCACCTGAAAAAACAATCCTGTGCTTCCTTCCCCTAATTGCAATGCACTCCATATGGTGCTGAAGCACACTAGTATTTCTTCATATGCCTATAGTGGCACATTTTGTGAATGGCTCATTTAATCATGCCTATAGAGAACACTGCCTTTTTTCCCCCATTTCTCCACAATACAGTATTTTACACACAAACACCAGCAATGGATAGCAATGACAGACATCCAAACACTGCAAACAAGCAAGAAAAAAAAAAACTCCTCTAAGTAATTCTGCAATTCCAGCAGAGGCCAGAGCTCTATTGTTTAGTTTTTGCATACTCACACGTTCCAAGATTGCAAAACTAAAACAGACAAGCAGTAATAAAATGGAAATTGACACTGCCCTCTGAAAAAAGAAAGTTCAGGATTAACTGCAAAGCCTCTTCAAAACATGCTGCAGAAGATGCCAGTAATCTGTCTTATAAGGGATCAAGTACAAAGCTATTTCAGCTGATTTGCCCAAGCAAGGCTAACACAAGTCCTGACAACATTTAACAAAGAGGACAGGTACATGCACAGGTATTATATGGAACGGCTAGCAGGTAAAAACATGCTTTTTACTCACCGAGTATTAAGGCTCAGAGCTGGAAAGAGTAGAAGCAGGGAAACCGCACTGATGAATTTCATAGCTTTGTCTCTCTCTCGCTCTCCTCTTCCCTCTCTCTCTCTCCTCTCTCTCTCTCTTGCGCTCTCTCTCTCTCTTGTTCTCTCCCTCTTGCTAACCCCCCCTACACACATACACACGGCGAGAGACACTGCCTTCTTTGAAAGGAGGCACTCTTGTTTTAAAGAATCTATGCAGACAGACAGACTGACTGATGAAAAAAAGCCCTGGTAGTGATTTGAGATTGAGAAGTGATGTCATTGGCAATCGAGCCAGTACTGAAAGCCTCCTTCCTGATTGTCTGTGATTATTCAAGGCAGCAAGCCTCCTGATACCTTTAGGGATTTGTTATTTCTATCAGTTTAAGTGGCAGACAGAGAGCCATGTAATCTGAATATGTATGTGTGTCAATATACAGGTATTTACACACAGAATATATGAAATCTTATTACCTCACAAGGGGTGAAGCGTGCATTTGCTCCGCAATATTGTGTGCAGGTGCCTCATCGGATGTGGTGGTTTCACATGATTAGGACATGATGAATGGTTTGCATTACCGGTTTAATGGAGTTTAGGTCCATTGTCCACTAATGCTCCTGCAATATTTTTCCCTCTCATTTATCCATCTCATTTAGCTTAATTAAAGGCAGCCGGATGGAAAATGCACTTTATTCAGTGACCACATGTAATAAAGGACCCTCTTTGATGCACAGAATTGGAACTTTCTCAAAGTCATGAACGTGTATTCAAACCGATGCAACGTAAAGCTTCTCCCTGATGCGACCAACATAATGTGGAAACACTTTACATTAAGTGTCTCTAGTTACTGTGTATTTACATAGTAGTTACATAGTAAATGCATGTGTAATTACAGAAAAATACAATGTACTTAACATGTACATCTTTTTGCACAATATATGTAAGTACACAGTTGGGGTTAGAGTTAGGGTTAGGATTAGGATTAGAGATAGTGCTAGGATTAGGGTTATATCTTGCAAAAAGATTCACATTATATTATTACATTATAACATTGTAATTATGTGTAAGAACACATGTATTTAATAAAGTAACTACTATGCACAATAAATGCACAGTAATTAGAGACACAATGTAAAGTGATATCCATAATGTAATATTGCACAGTATATTTAAAAACCTTCATTCTGTCTGAAGCCTTCAGGACACACAGCATTTGCCCCACTTTACTGAAAGCCCTCCTGGTGAGGTGATGTTTTACTGTTTTCTTACAATTTGACAAGATCACTTCACAATCCTAAAAGGAAATAGATTGGGTTTTTTTCAAACTGCATAACCTCTTGAACCTGCTGCTGGTAACCAGCTCTGACCTCTAGTTATGACTTCTTGTTATGTACTGTGTTTCATCTTCTGCAGCTTCTTTCTTCTTTGTATGGGTCAGGTTCCTATGGGAAGCCAATACGCAGTACACCTGACACAGTTCTGCTGTTGTTTTCTGTTCTGTACAAGCTGCTTCACATAACGTGGCTCACTCTTGAAGGTGCACAGGAACTCAGGCCTGGGTAGAACGTCATTTAAAATAATGGACAAAAGCCAATTACATATTTAATTCATCAAAAGTTGGGACTAGAAAGAAGTTAATGCAGTTGAGCAAGTTGGATATTTTATTCTTTTAGGAGAACACTGCTAATCAAGCTTCACCTATATTGATTGGAATGAACTGGTCCAGAGTTCTGAGCTTCCGTTTCTTCAAGTCATGTTTTATTTGCTATATCTACAAACACCTGCAACCACACATAATCACACACACGCACACACAGAGCACTGCTTTTACAGTATAAAGTATTCTACCCTTGACGTTGTTGTCAGTTCTACATGTGAATCATTAATATAATGCTGGGTAACACTTTTCATTAAGTGTACAATCCAGCATTTTCTAGACTTTTCTAGAATTCTGTTCTTCATTATCATATTGAAATTTCTAGCACCTTCCAGACAGTACTATAACAGTGTGATCTGCTTATGTCTGATTTAGAATCACAAACAGTCCGCAGTCATGCTATACCTGTACCTTACAGATTACAGCAGCCATTCATTTTCATGCAACGGGTGCCATCCAAGCAACAGCTGGGGACAGATCAGACATCTGCCAGTCTTCTGTGTCAAAGATATTGAATGATGTCACAGATGCACTTTTCCATAGGGCAAAGGAGTATACAAGATTTACAATTGGGGGTGTGGAACAAAATAGAGCCAAGCACACATTGTATCAGTTGTCTGGCTTCCCAAACATAGTAGGTGTAATAGATTGCACAAGTTTTGCAATATCCCCACATTCAAGGAATGAAATGGCTTTCCAAAACAGAAAACATCATCTTTCTTTAACTGTGCAAGTTTTATGCGATGCTCAATGAATTATCAATAATGTAGTTGCCAAGTTCCCTGGCTCATGCCACAAGTCATTTATCCTGGAGAACAAGGCACTGTTCCTATTCGAACAGGAGCTTCTAAGCGGAGGCTGGATAATTTTAGAATATAGTAAATACGTGATTAACATATGACCATCCAAAAACATACGTAATAAACGCATATTAATGTTTATCATTTTTATTTTCATTTTTCACAAACAAAAACATTCAGATATTGCATGTAAAGAATATGAATATGAATAATTAATATTGCATCAGTCATTTAGCAGATGCTTTTATCCAAAGCGTCTTACAGAGACTAGGGGGTGCGTTTATCTTTTTTCTGTTATATCCTTCCATATTTAAAATGTAGCACTGGCTCCAGACCTTTTACTGAAAATAAGTTTCATGTAATAAAATCTCATTGAGCAAAAGCTTAACTTGGGTGGCTAAGAATTTTTTTTCCTTTCTTTTTTTCCAATTGTTACAATGACATGTGTGCTTCCTTGCTGTTTTCCAGTTAAATGGAAGTCCAGACTACACACAGACACACACACGCACAGACACACGCACACATGCACACACAGACACACACACAAACACACACACAGATACACACACATAATGTAAAGAGCTTTTGTTATGGTTATTATAAATATAAAAGCATTAAATAATCTGAGGGTTGGGGCAGTACTTGACTGCATTGAAGTCACTTCACTCAAAAAAATAATTTAAAAAATCTAATCAATAATACATTGTCAAGGATTCTCTACAAAGGCCATCCATTTTTGATGGATGGAGAAAAGATGCAAAATGGAGAATACATATTTAAAGATTTTTTTAAAAAGCCATTAAAATCACAGATGACATGTTTTCATGTGCACACACAGACACACACACACACACACACACACACACACACACACACACACACACACACACATTGAAATGTTCTATAAAAGTTTAATTATATCCCAGTAGACATCCAAAGGTTAAGTACTTACTGTTTATTGTGACTGAGTTTAATGCCAAGATAACATTCATATACAAAAACCAGTTGCTATTAACTGTACCATGAAACAGCAATCTTTGTTAATTGCCTTTACTGATGCTGAGGATTTTAAAATGCAATCCTATTCACTTCAGAGTGAAAGGAGTCACTACAGAAAAATATGATCCTCCCTAATTTAAATGTATATAGCCAGTGGTTAAGCTGTGCCCTGGCACCTCTGGGCTTGACAAGGCATAGCCCCGGCCCCTCTTCAGCTAGTTAAAAATGTCATAACATGTTTTGCTCACAAATGCGTTTTCTTAAAATTCTCAACAAAGTCACTGCCAGGGACACTGGATGACACTGGCTGTGAAAGAAGGACTGTCGTTTTTTATACAGAAATAAGCTTACTTGCTTTGAAAAATGTCTTGAACGATACAAGCAGATTCTTACACTACTTCTTGGCTTGATTGAATGAGTAGTACACAACAAGATTCAATATGAAAGATGAACATTAATTTCAATAAATAAGTTTTTAATGAAAAAAAAAATATTGTAGCCTACTTCAATATAATGAAAACTGGCTTTTTTATTTTTAAATACCACTGCTTTTGATTATTACTAATAACAGGAACAGCATGTTATTTAGGGTTGGTGTTGAAATTAAACATGTTCATGCCTGCCAGTACCTGTATCCCCATGCAGGAACTTTACCCTTAACTTCCCCATAAATGAACTTCAATAAATGGGTAATTGTATTGTAATGAATTACTTATTTTTGTCGCTCAAAACAAAACGCTGCGCAGTTTTCAAATGCAGTCAAAGCCTCCATGAATTATATTAAGTCTCCTTTTTGTTTTTGCATTTGGCATGTGATAGTATGCTGTGAAATGATGCACATCAACAGCTTATGTAAGAAATGCAAACCATTCATTTAAAGTTTAATACACTATTGGGGAATTGTCAAGTTGTAATGGAAAATGCTATTAGGCTCAGCAACATTACCTGTAGGTCAGCAAATTATGCTAAATGTTTACTCCGCTCTCCATTTAGGAGCTTTTCGCATCGCTTGCACTGGCAAACACAAGTTCTTATCACTTTCCATTTTCTTCCACCGTACCATAGTCACAGCGAAAAATGAGTTTAGCATTATCATTGATTTTGCCTATTGATTGCATGCATTTTGTGATACAGTACCTGGACCACCAGGGGCCAGTGCTGTCTCTTTAATATTGATCCGTTGTCTTGTAAATTCACAGCACTGTCCGTCTGTCAGTTCTTGTAATAGTTAGCTTGACGCAAGCTGTGTCCACGGAGACAAATCCAAGAGGGGCTAGACCTCCGGATGTGTTGGTTAAAATTTGGTCACAATTAAAATGAGTGTGTGGCTTTCACCAAACCAAACCGATGTTTTGCAGCAGTAATATTGGGTGCAGGAATCAGTGGGCCAGGAGACTGAAAAACCATGTGGAAAAGCAGCAGACAGATGGCTATTGACTTTCACTTTGCAGTGAGGGAGGAGTTGGGCACAGCACTTACAATACTAAATATGCCGTTGTGACTCCTTTGCTAAAGAAACAAATCTCGATCCAGATGTTCTCCGTAATTATAGGCCTATTTCCAATCTGCCATTTCTGTCCAAAATTTTGGAACATGTGGTGGCTCATCAGTTATAGAGTCATCTCTTGAAATGTGACTATGAATCAGGTTTTAGATTACAACATAGCAATAAATCAGCACTTTTTAAGGTTGTTAGCAATCTGTTCATGGACACTGCTTCAGGTGCACTGGCCATTTTGGTCCTGTTAGACCTCAGTGCTGCATTTGACACTGTAAACCACTCCATTCTAATTAATCGTTTGTGTGGTGTGGGTATTGATGGCACTGTTTTACAGTGGTTTAGATCATATTTGTCAGATTGCAAACAGTGCGTTTCTATGGGCAGTGATACATCCAATCCTAGTTCAGTATCTACAGGTGTGCCACATTTTTTGCAGCTAAATGGCAACAAAACAGAAGTAATGTTGCTTGGCTCTCCCCGACACTTGAGAAACATTGATTGTTTTAGTATGGTGATTGACGGGCTCAAAGTTAAATTTAGTTCTGAAGTTAGGAATCTGGGTGTGGTTTTCGACCCCAGTCTAACCTTTAAGTCTCATATCCGCAGTGTCACGAAGGTGTCCTTTTTTCACCTCCGGGACATAGCCAGTCTGCGCCCTATCTTGTCCACGCCCGATGCAGAGAGGCTGGTGCATGCCTCTGTTTCCTCTGTTTCCTCTGTTTACTATTGACTATAGTAATGCTTTGCTTGCCGGTGCTTCCAAGGCTGCTATTGGCAGGCTGCAATTCATTCAGAACTCTGCCGCTCGCATTTTAACTGGCTCCAAATTGGGTGCTCATATTATACCAGTTCTTGCCTCTCTGCATTGGTTGCCAGTCAAGAGTAGGATTGATTTTAAAATGTTACTGCTAACTTATAAGGCTTTAAATGGCTTGGCCCCAAATTACATCTCTGATTTGTTAATGAGGTACCTTCACACACGTAACCTATGCTCTGTGAATTCGGGTCTGTTAAGGATTCCTAAGGCTAAGCTTCATTCTATGGGTGATGAGGCTTTTAGCTGTTATGCGCCTAGGCATTGGAACAATTTTCCGCAGGTGATCAAGGACGCTAATACCGCTGAAGCTTTCAAGAAACAACTGAAAATGCATCTCTATGTATTTGTTGTTGCATTTTGTTTTGTTTCGTTGTTTTTTGTGTTATTGTTCTAAATTGTGCAGCGTTTTGAGATGCTTGTATTTAGGTGCTATACACCATAAAGATTATTATTATATCATTATTAAGATAGATCCATGTTCTGCATATACAGACAGTGGTTTATCTGCACTTTCAATACTGAGCGTCCACTTCAGGGCATTGCTAATTTTTTTTTATTGTTTTGTATCATCCTGTATAACATGAGTAAGAACAGCCCCATTAATTACCATCAAGCTTTGACCATGATGTTGTGTTTCCCTGACTTTAATGTAGAGATTATTACTCCACATAAAACTGATGGATATTAGCTCTGGATTCCCAAAGGTGAGATTTTCGTGAGCCTTTGAAGTGGTTCCTGTTCTGGACTACAAACCAGAGAATTTCTTTGATATTGCTAGGCAATGAAAGTAATGAGCTATAGTGTGGCACCAGATTAAACTTCTTAAAGCAGGGGGAGGAGGAGAGACCCCATCCCCATTGGGTTTGCCTTGAAACCACTTGTACTGCACAACGACTACCAATTACATCAAACAGACTAATCTGGTGTACACAAATCGATCAAGATTTATGAACCCCAGCAGCAATCATTCTTAGAGAAGGGCATTTGTTATGCTATTAATGTTTGTTCTCTCCATTTACTGTCATAAATTGATCCTGCAGGCTGTAGCGTTATTACAAAAATTCCTGCATGTTAAATTAAATATCGTCAGCCAAAAATCACCTGGAGATACTGGGGATATTCAGAATTATATACACTGCGACACACTACTGATGTCATGTTTGTTGGACATGGTAGCAGGTTTATTACTAGACAACTGTTAGTCAAAACCATGAAATATACACAGAGCGGTTAAGAAGTCACAGTGCGAGTGGACAAGCTGCAGAACACTACACATATAAAAGGCTCCCTAGCAATATGCTGTCAGCTGTTTATCCAACTGTCTATCAAAGAATGGCTTGTGTTTAATCAAATCATTGCTCAAATGTAGTTTTTTTATTATTATTATTTTATTTTGCTTTTATAGTTTAGATTCAATCAACAAATACATTTGAAAAATGCTGCTCGTCAGTTAATAGAGTACTCACACGATACCACTGCATAAAGAGGGGCAATTAAACAAATCTAAAGCAGAAATCACCTGGCTAAGGAACAACAGAATACAGCCCATTAAACTCTTGAACGCTCTGTGGTGCGCTCTGCTGGGAGAAGTAAGTATTGGTTTTACACCTCAAGCTGCACCGCAGGATAATCACAGTACACTGGGACGTGCTTCACGGTAACACAAGTTTACCCCATTACCGGGGACATTTTTCCATGGGACACACTGTACTTCCAGTTTTGAAGAAAATACAAGCGTTTTTTTCTAAGCTTATTTTTTAACAGAACAGTATTAATGACAGTCTGATGAACTTATTTTTTTATTGTTTTATTTCATGTGTTCAATTATAAAAATGCCTCATTTAAAAATTATAAATAGAATATAATAAGCCGGTAGGGCATTAAACAGCTTACACAGCATTAATGAGAAGAAGAGTTTGCTAAGCTGGGTGTCGTTTGCATAGATCCAATAAGCAAACCAACTAATTGAAATACCTTGTAATTCAATCAATATGTTTTGAGCAACAAAAGCAAAAAAAAAAAAATAACTAGAAACAGCCTGGAGACTTGCAAGTACCTACAAACAGTGTAAACTAAATTTGTTAACAGTTACACTAATTACGGTGTATTTACACAGTAGTTACATAGTAAATGCATGTGTACTGACACATAATTACACCCTGCTCATGATGTTTTCATTTATATTAGCCTCGTCTTGTTTACAATACATCTCTGGGCTAGATGTGCAAAGGAAGGTTGTGCTTATTTGGTACAGATACTTTACACGCCGCACACTGTAAATTGCACCAGATGGATATTCAAGTCTCCTTGGACATTGTGTTAGATACACATCACAGAACTACCCAGGAAGTGAGTCCCTCTCACACTCTCCCTATCTAACAAACTTCCTTGGGTTGCAAGAAGAATTTGAATGATAAAGTGCAATCATGATAACCATGCTGGATATAAGAGTCACACATGCTCTTGGGGTCTGCAATAGATATTCATTAAGGGGATGACTAATCCTGAAAGCTGCCTTCGCTAGTGTTACTCATGTCCATCTCAGGGAGTTACTGTTTTTGTTGTACAACCTAAGCTTCTTAGGTTTGACCTTTCAGCAACCGGCTAGTCAGTGTATATAAGCAACATTCCAAATAAGAACACAAGAACAGTAGAACACTCTGGGAATAAGAAGAGGGTTTTCTAATCCCTTTCTATTAAATTAGATCCCTTTAGTAGAGACAAAGGCTTTGCTACATGTGTTGCTACTAAGGGGATATAATAAATTAAATAGGACAGAAACTAATTGTTTCTTCCATTGTTTCTACAGTGTTATTATGCATAGTTACAATGTACCTAACGTGTAAATCTGTATGTTATATTACTACATGAAAAGATCAGCATCTCATGATATCTTACTTATACGTTACTGTTGCAAATCCTTGATTTTATCAGAAAGAACTGAAAGAGGGCAGCGCTATTCCCACTTCAACTAATAAGTAGTTGAAGAAACTTTCTGTACAGTGGTGAAATAGGACAAAGCTTTTGGAATGAAGGATTGCTAATGGCCATCTTCAGTTTTACTTGGTGTCTCTGTATGTTCTTAGGTAACTATAGACATAAAGTGTCACTAATTCCAATGTAATTACACTGTAGTAACATAGGGATTACACATATGGTGTCGTTGCAATGTAAAGGCATGCTTAATTACAAAATAAAAAATGTTGGCAGTCATTTAGTCTTTTGTAATTACATTAAGAAACACTTCATGTAAAGTTTTTTTTTTTAAAGTTACTTTTCCCAAAATGTAGTCTGAGTTGAATACTGTGTATATATATATATATATATATATATATATATATATATATATATATATATATATATATATATATATATATATATATATATATACACAGTGTTACCTGCAAGAGAAGGAGGCTGTACATTGCACATTGGCGCATGGTTATAGCTATGTATCTCCCCAATTGAAGAGATGTAGTCGACTTTTTGTTCAACTCTCTTCTCTCTCTTGATTAATTAGTAATATTATTGTAGAATATACATAGAGCATTCACTCAAACAAGGCCATGCATGGCTGTTAAAATGATCCCAATATTTACAGTGGGATCATGGCATAGTCCCTAGATACTTACTGTTGGTTAAAGGTGTAAATTGTTTCATTTGAAGTCTATCCAGCCCAAAATGTGTCAGTTAATGCACGAATTATGCACATGCCAGTGTTGAAATTAACTTTTTATATATTTCCAATATCAGATTTGATTGATTTGAAAGAGATGTAAAGAATAAATACTGCAGATTAGTGACTCTTTATAACGAAATTATTAATATACTTTATATTGGTCTGGGAGTGAGTAATGATACTGTAATATTTATATATATATATATATATATATATATATATATATATATATATATATATATATATATATATATATATATATATATTCAAAGTATCTCATTATACAGCAAATCACATTTTAATTAACAGGGAGATACAATTATTCTAAATAAAAATGGCATATTGTCGACCTTGGTTAGTATATAAATAAATCTCTGTTAACAATGGAGAATAGCCATGAATCATACAGCTTGTCAGGACAGTCTGTCTGAAGAACGGATTATGTGTTTGTGTTTTATATGTTAAAATATTCGCACTAATACACTTAGAGTACACTGTTATACTGTCATATTTCATTTTTTCGGAGCTTATCAAAAATCAAACAATTCATTTGACATTTGTTGATTCACTTAATTAAAATAGTAAGGAAAATCCTGAATATGCATTAGTTAATATAAAACTACAACTAAATTCTGCTCAGCCTCTGCTAACGAGTAATAATCTATTGTCTCCAGAATATATCTGGTGTTTATATCTGGTGAAAACCTTCTTGTATATATGCATTATGCTCAAGTAAATAATAATGAATTACGTTGATTGCTTCTCATCTTTCTCTATACAGAAGACAGCTTTCCATCCCTTTCCCTGTAAGCAAAAGTGAAGGCTGCCGTAATAAACAACAAAACCAGTCTGACTTATTGTTGTCCAGTTTGCATTTGCACCCGTGATGATGCTGTACACAAGGAAACAATCGGTCTACAGTTAAGTAATGTCTGACAATCAATGGCTGTGTCACAAATAATACACAGACGGGATGTAATGTTCCACACATTCCAAGGTGCAAATTGTCAAAGTGGTCCAGGCAAATAATTGAAAGAGGCAGCTTTTGTGTATATTTTTAGAACAATCCCCTGACTCAAACAGAGTCAAATAAATCAGTAATGAACTGAACTGGCTGGAATACAATTGAAGGTTTCAATGACCCCCAGGTTGAATATCATTGATCAAGGCCCTTTCTTCCAACCATGATGTCTTTAAATATTAAAAGGACTGCATTGGAGGATCATAATCGCTTACCCCTGATCACCATTTTAGATGGAAAATCATGCAGATGATTGGCAACCTACTGGAAATGTTAGTTTCAGTCATGTGTTTTTTTGTTTACTCCAAAGCGACTTTGAGCTTTTGCTTTTGTGCTTGAAAAGAAAAGGTCTGTCTGTCTGGTGATTGGAGTTGCAGAATTTCAAAACTGTTCCCTGAAGTCTCGTTATTGTATATGAAGAACAATCCCAGACACCTCAAAGGAAATCATTGTAACAAAGCGCCGGTTTGTGAAATGTTCTGAACTGTTCTGGAGCAAGCCCGTTGCACAACTGAAGGACAGGGTATGGTGCAAATGTTATCAGATATCGATACTCCCACTGGATTAAGCATCGTTCTTTTAACAGACGCACACTCTCTCACACACTCTCTCACACACACTTAGGAGCTGTTGATACAAAGAAAAAACTAGGGTTTATATAAGCAAATCAATGCCTTAAATATCTTCTATTATGATTTACTATATTAAAATACATTAAACATTATTACATGATCCAACTTGAATACTTCCAAATTCATACGGTATGTTGTTTTCAGGTTCAGATTCCTGGTCAACTCAAATGCTGAAAAACGTTTCAACATTTTCTAGTCCAATACAATATAAGATGCCACACATGTATATGTGTATAAAACCCAAGCCAGTGATATTCCTGGCACATACTTTTTGCCAAACAATTCCACTGCCAGTTAGCATCACCTAGGCTCCTTATCAAACAAAGCAGCTATCTGATAGGCTGTTAAAGAATGAAGAGGAACCGCTAGTTCGGGGCAGTGTCCCCATCATGACCTGTCTATCAAACTCATTGGTCAATATTTCCTTCCGCTGGACCAAGGAAGGTTTCCAAACGTGACTACAGAACACACATTTCAGTCAGAGCAACTGAGAGCAACTCTGAGTTTACATAATTTGCCACATCACAGCAATTGGAACTCGCCCTTGCTATAAGAAGCTACAGTCAAGTAATCATTTCAGCTGCTCCCTTATAGAAGTTACCACAGTAAAAGCACATCACAGTGTAATAGTGAAAGCAAGGTAAAGAATAACAAGGTATGGTAAAGCTTATTAATAAACATGGCAAACCAGAGTAAACTATGCGTAGTATAGCCCTGGGGAAAGCATGGTAAAAATGCACAAATACAGTGCAAAAATACAGTATTTAGAAGGGCTGTCTTAACCAGTTATTAGATGTACCTGGTAAAAGAACAAAACAACAATTAAAACTCTTCCAATAAAACAAAGTGTTAGCCTCAATATTACGTTTTTCACTTTATAACTCCTTTATAACCACCTATGGCTTCAAGTCAGACTTACTTTCTTCCTGTTGTGTTTCTCCTGAATGCAGCATCCCTGTAATTATTTAATATTTTAATATGTGATGAAATGCAAGCCCTTTTTTAACATACACCTGCTGTGGCAACAGTGAGCTGTAGAAAAGATGAATGTGTGTCTCATGGTTGCTGGAGAGTGCTAAATCACAGCATTTGAGAGAATGGGGCTGCAGGTGCTGGGATGAGGGACCATTAGTAATATTTATACACCTTTCTAATCTGTCTGCTAATTTACAGAGACTACAGCTATGGCCAAAACTTTAGCATCACCTACAATTTTAGGATTGAGAAACGAATACATGTAGCTGGTAAAAGAATGAGAATAGAGTGAGAACCCTCCTGTATCAAGTCAGGGCCCCTGGGATGGTATGCCGCGTAGATATAGTGGAGAAGATTCCTTTCATTAAGCCAAGATAATCCTGTAGAAATAAATAATGGCATTGGTGTGTTTTAGTAATAGAAAATGTGTGTTATCTGAGCAACCTTTTTTTTTGTTTGTTTGTTTGTCTGCGCCCGTCCAAAACATTTTACTGGGTTGTAAACGCAGCTGTGTGTATCTGTGTAAAACGTGATTGCTGAACAGCAAGTGTGTGCTTTTATGTTTGACAAGAGAGATTGCAGCTCACCAGAATGATATGTTCTCCACCACATCCTATAAATCAGAGTGGTTGTTACCGAAAAGGATGCATGTTTGAGACAGACATCACAGTATTCTGGTATTAATAAAATTAAACGGGACTTGTACTTCTCAGTGAGATATAATGTCCTTAAGTGGATGTTATATTGAAGTAAGGATATATTTGGTGCACAGCGGTCTTCTCTTAAGATAGATTTACCATAGGACTCATCCTTTAAAAATGTGCATTATAGGACACTGCAGCCTAAGTACCATAGAGATTAACATTGTAATCAGCATGCAGTAAGGAGATTGGACTGCAATGCAAGGCTTAAACCACTTTGAAAAGAAATCTGTTAACCTGCAGTGCTGTAAAAAGTGAAGCATATAATTTAGAATGATCATTTCAGAGAAAGTCATTTATTTGTAGATATTTTTGTGTGTGTTTTGCAAGCAGTCGAATGAGGTTTCCTGAACTCTAAACCTTTATATCAAGCTAGCTTTAAATAAAACATTGAGCATCTTAAAGTGCTGTGGAAAGGGTATATTGTTTTTTTTATTTTTTTATTTTTAAAGATTTGTGCAAACGTTGTAATGCTCTGTGAATATTGGTGTTATCAAAGTTGAATTCTCATACAGAATCTCTCTCTCCCTGGGGTCTACAATTAGCTGATATATGTAGGCATGAAGGGAGCAGTTGCTGCCAAGTAATCAGTTAATTAGAGATAGGGTATTTATCAAGTATTTGGCTCTGACAATAATTAGTAGGTAATTAAATTTACTTTACACTTTTCTGAAGAACTGTTTACTGAAACTAAAGCAAATTTTCACAAAAGGTCATTGAAGCCTGCATTATGGTGGTATTTATTTATTTACTTACTTTTTAAAGAAAAGCTAGTAGTAACCTGTTTGAACTTAACTGATACACTTTAGGAAGTAAGTACTGTACTTGTATGTTTGTGTGGCGGAGTGTCCCGCCCCTATATATTGATTTATTATTATTTGTATTTTTGTTTGAAGCGCAGTTCAAAGCGCCGCGTATTTATTGTTGATTTTATAATTTTAAAACCTTGTGAGGATGCGTGGCTGATCAGCTACTGATTAATTAACGAGCTGACAGCCACGCATCCTTACTAAACTCGTGCAGACAGTGGCCGAGGGGTAATAAGATAATTAATAGCTAGTTAACCCCTCGGCCAGAGTATAAGAACCTGCAGCTGTCCGTGCTGTGGGGGAGAGTGTACAGAGGAGAGTACGGGAGATCACGGGAGAGCGAACGAAAAACAATTGCTATATTTAAAATATACTTGTTTCTGTTTATTTGTTTGGCCATCGCACCTTTTTGTTTTGTGTTTTGTTATTTGTTTAAATCTTTTGTTTTGTATTATTATTTATTAAATACGCTGACCGCAGTAGCGTTCAGCTTCTCCCGCCCATCCATTGTTTTGGTTCAGTTACTTCCTGGTCCGTGACGTCACCACACCTCACCACTGCAAGCCACCCTGCCACAGTTTGATAAGTGTTTTTTTTTCTTCCACTACTGTAAAGTTTAAAAACTCTCAGAGTTTGAGTGTCACAGAAAAAAAAAAGATTTGCACTTAACAGACAATTAATTAGCCAGTGATCCCAAAGAGTATAAATTAATGAAGACACACAACTGATTCAATTTACTCTGTCATTGTATTTATAAATTGGAATTTGCAGCTTAAATCTGAATTTAAAGGAGCATTTAAATCTGAGTATGCCCACACATCTTTGTTTTCAATAATCCACCACCTCAAACGGATATAAAAAATTGCAAGGGTTTTGCTGCAGTTTAATTTGCAGGTAGGTAGTTTGCTATGATTTACTGTGCTTCGGAATACTACAGTATACCAGTAATCAAATGTTAGTATGCTAAAACTGATTTTATTTCACCGAATAATCCCTGGTGAAGGGTTAATATTTTTAAAGAGTGGCATTGTTCATGAAGAAGATCACACACGTGACAGGGTTGTTGATAAGACTGAGGAAATGCACCCTTTACAACTTGGTTTAGCTTTGCAATTTAATATGTGATCCTTCTCCCATCTATAGCAACTGCATGCTTACATTTCCTGTTGGGAGAGAGGAGATTTCAATTAAACAAGAAATAAATACTGTACTTTCATCTGCAACCCCAACAGTAAAAAAAACAGGTTTCAAAGCATTCTATAACACAAACTGAATGCCTGGAATTTTGAAAATCTCCAGGTGACTTTCCTAACCCTTCTGCTAAAATGTACTGCAATAGACAACAACAAAAAGATCAAGCACATAGTAAAAAAAACCTCTCGAAAGTATGAGACTAAAACATCGTCCTCACTTCTCTCTTCGAATTGTCAGCTTTATTGAGTTTGCAAGACACTAACCTGGACTGTACTGTTTGAAAGAAAAAAATGCTTGCTGAATTGAATCGATCTCACTAGCATTTTTACAGCCCATCATCATCACTTAGAATCATGCTGTTTCACAAGTAGTGGTAATTATTACAAGGCTATGGTAATTGTTTTATGATGAAATGGTGTACATTTGATTGTTTAATTTTATACTGCATATGACTTCAATAATTGCACTCTACACACATTCTAAATTCAAGCTATATGGGAAACATGGAGTCCTGCTAATTAATACATATTAGGTAAGATTTATAGAATTATTTAATTGGCTTTATGTCCGTTACATGCTACGACATCCCACTTTACTGAAAGTGACTCTGTCCAGCAAGGAGAGAACTGGGGAAAACATGAAATTAGCATTGTTTAGAGCAAAGAAGTAGTATTGGAAAAGGGCTTTTGGACAAAACAAAGGGGCAGTGCAGAATTCTGCTGAAGCTAATTAGAATTAGGGAATTCATTTGAAAACCCTTGTGACTTCAAATTTAAGAGAACTTTCTGCCTTTCATGTCAAGACTCGATGGCATTCAATCTGCCAGCGAAGGGAAGTCCTTGCTCTACCTCATTTTCCTTTCCTCAACACATAACGGTTCCTCCCAACACAAAGAATTCTACACAGTGTTCCTAAGCTTTGCAACAACTATCCCATCCTCCATAGCTCTCTATTTAAACCTTTACTAAAGGCTTCCTTCTTAATGTTGAATGCTGTTAAGGCAAAAAATAAAAGCCCATGCTTGTATTTTATTGATTTCTCCTTTTATTCAAGAAAGATCTCTTTGATTCTGGGTTTGACAATACTAAGGGTAATGATTTAACAAACCTTTTTTAGAAGTTCTGCTTTAGACAGCGGACTCCTCTTGATGAGGTTGGAAAGAAACACTGCAGTTTGCAGATTCGTCAAAAGCTAGCCACAGCATGCAAAATCACAAACCTCCTTTGAAAACTTTTTGTTGTTGTTGTTGTTGTTGTTGTTGTTGTTGTTGTTGTTGTTGTTGTTTTAAGAACTCAGATTAAACCTGTTCTCAGCGGGAGACTGAAAATAATAAAAGAATAGAAAAAGAAAATTGGAATGCAATTGAACAATATATAACATTTTTGTATTCTAAGGGGAGACAATCATTTGAACAGCTAATCATTCAGTTGAAGAGTAAGTTTCTTCAAATGTCAGGTTGTTTATTTATTAATGTATTTGTTTGATTGTTTGCTTGTTTGCTTTGTAAATAATTCTGAGTTCTGTTGCTTAAAATTTAAGTTTAATAATTTATTTGTACCAAAACCCATCTGGAAACAATGCATTCCTTCTGATAGCAGTCTGTCAGTCCACTAGAAAGCCCAGCTGCTTCAAAAATAAATTCTTAATTCACTTCCAATATCCTCTGGACCTGTGATGAATACTGCCCAATTACTCAGAATCATCAAGATTAGTAAGAGACTTTGGGCAGGATTTTCAAAAGTTCGTAAATGATACCTCCAGTGTTAATCAACAAATCGTTATGTAGCATTGATTTTGGCATTTTCAAGAGGTCGTTATGCCTATCTCGTTATTAAATAATCATGCTAACGTGATTTCCGAAATTAAGTTGATTTCTGAAATAATTTTAATATCTTAACGAGCAGTGCTTCTTGCGACTATTTCTTTTGTTTGCATGGGAATTTAAAAGCAAATCCATGTTAATTGTCATAATTTATCAGGTGTTAATCTGGACTTGGAAAAGGAGGGTTTTAATTAAAGAAAGACTATAACTCACTTTGAAACAGAAATTTAACAGACCGCGGCTGTGACGCCGACGATACAGAGACTACCTAGATAATTTAATATTTGTAGTTGGAAATATTTTAGACTTTTATATACTTGTGGTTATGAATGAAATTTGTTCACTTGTTTTAACAGTTTCTAACCTTAAGCCTGGAACACACTGCCCGATGACATCGCAGTAAGGGATGCATGGCTGCATAAAGTACAGGGCAATGGGGCAAATCAATTGGCAAAAAGATAAGGCTATGGCAGTAATACATATCTACAATTTTTGCTAGAACTTAAGGTGATGTGGTCATGAAAACCACATAATTTGGAACCAAATAACCTGAATATTTAGTCTTCATATTAACTCCTGATTTTCTAAGTCCAGCTTCAGTCAAATTCCTACTAAAATATAGTAACACTAGAATAAATTAATATGTAGTATTATGTATTATAAATATGTAGTAATTAACTGATAAGCAATTACATATGTAAGTTCAATCGAGAAACGTATGTTAAAAAACAGTCAATGGACATGCAATCATGGGAAATGTAACTGTATGAAAACATCAAAATAACATCAAGAACAGTATATTTGCCAGGCTTTTCCATGTCAGAAATAGTGTCTGTAGTAGGAAAGCTGGTCTTAATAAACATAGTGAACATACTCTTGATGTATATAAGGCAGATTGGAGTGCCTAAAATCAGACACATTGTCAATCGTATTGACCATCCAATAGGAAAGCATGAGCGCCATGGGTGCAGATCCAATGTACGTTTCATCAGAACCTGCTTGAGCCAGAACACCCTGGATTCCAGAAAAACCACGTCTCCGTGCCTTGTGCTGGCAATGTAACTGAACAGTAAGGAGATGCCAGATAACAGTTTTAATTGATTCATTACATATTCGCTGCTAAATGTACCTAACAGGCTCTTTTAAGAAGCAAGTCTTTGAAGGTTTTTTTTTTTTTTAATCCAGCATTTCCTTTGATGTTTACTATATCCCACATTTTTGTACCTTGAGGTACAATAGAATTTGAGCTACAAGGAATCTCATTATCAAGCGCTGGCCCAGTAAATGGTTTAAATGTGTTCAATGTTGAGAAATGTGGGAAACTGTGTCCCTCAAGACTGCAATATGGAATGTTTCCCTACACTGAATTGAACAAACTAGAGCAGACCGTTTGTAAATCAGAAGATCATTATTATTATTTTGTATTATTATTATTTTATTCCAAAGCCATGCTAACCCTTTCACTGCCAGCGATGAGATTTCGGGAAGGTACAGTTATCTAAGCACAAGAAAAAAAGATTGAATTTATTGACCCTGCAAAACTCTGCCTTGCCACCCTTTGATGTCCGCTCCAGAAATCATTCTCGATGATTAAACACGGTGTCAGGTTAAATGATCTACAAAGCAGACTTGCTATGTTTCTGGCAAATTACATTGGATTGACAGCTGAGGTTATGCTTGCAGCATGGAGATGTATTCAAAGGGATTTTGCGCGCAATCACCCTTGATCCATTCCACTTGAATTTTATTATTGAAGGGTAATTCCACAAAACCAAACGAGATTAGCATGCCATCCTATATAGTTCTGTGTAACTTTCTAAATCATTACCGCTCATTTAAATGGTTTGTATACTACATGGGCATTGTTCATTTTCTCTACGTCTCTACGTCCTTTAGATAAAGTGGAATATGCAGAAGCCTGAGCTATGGAAACATGAAATAAACAGATGGCAAAAATCTCAACTTGTGGAGTAAAACTGTGAAATTCTGCAGATGACACAGACCACGAATGAACCTGAAGAACAGACCCTAATGAGTATTGAAAAGGCACTGTCTGCTGCAATGAAATACTATTATTCAAAACAACACGCTTGAACTTGGTTGAAAAAGCCTTGCTTCGCTTAACGCTAGCTGACAATCATCAATCAGGGCCCGTGTGTCCCTCACTGTTCCACTATTAAATAACACTATGACACAAAGGCATGACAAGATTTTGCATTCAGACATTTTTTTCCCCTTTATTTCATTTTTCTTCTTTTTTTTGTAACACCATTTGGCATTCTTGTCCTGTTGCCTGATGTCATAGAAATGTAAATGCATAGAGAAATGGGCTTCTTTGATGTATCTTAATAGATATGTGGGAAACACTGCCAGCCCAGTGAATTCAGGTGAGGGATTTAAAGTTTCTAGAACTGTTTGCTATACAGCAGCACCTCCCCTTTCAGTCCTCGTATTCCTGTTTACTTGTAACCCTGAAGGGAAACGAAAACGGAATGTTCTGTAACAAGGTTTTTTTTTTGTCTGCATTTATTTATTTTAATTTTTTTTTTTTATGTGGTGCATTGTTTATTTATAAACCATTGCAAGCTGTAAGGTTTGTATTGCTACAGCCCACACCTCATGTGTGTTATTGCGCATATAAAAATGCTCATTAAGGATATGGAACTGTCATTTTTCTGATTGGAATAAAATGAGATCGGAAGCCTTTGGTTGAGCACTTTTTAATCGCATAGGGATTGTAATGTCAGCAGCGATTTAGATGCATGAATTGTCCAAGCCTAGGCGCACTTAACTGCAAATGGGAACATGTTAAGTTACTTAGATCTATTATACATTTTTTAATGCATATATATATATATATATATATATATATATATATATATATATATATATATATATATATATATATATACATGTATTAAAAGGTTGTTATAAACCTTATTTTATGTATATTATATATGTTTAAACAATAATTACAGGCCATAGAAATATAGGCTCTGCAATTTATGGAGGAAGTATTTATTCCAATGTTAAAATGTGATAGGAATGTATTGGGCGTTCTTACCTATCTATCAAAATCTATCTATGAGCCGGAGGGAGGGGGCGGGTGGGATGGGATGGGACAATGCTTGTTCTCTTCAATATTTGCTGTCTTTTTGTATAAACTTGTTTAATAAAAATGTAATTACAAACTCTATCGATGACAAACTCTATCAAAAAATGTGTCACCCTTTTTTATTGCATTAACGGTTAACAAATAGCTCATTTTGCATTAATAGTTTGTATATAATTACCAGTTTTAAACATTTTAAAATAAAATGTATAATAATATTAAACCTGGTCTCATCTCCATGCAACCCAATTTCGATGATATGACAGACTTGCACTTTATTTTTAACTAGGGATCTGATTTTCAACTAACATTTATCTGACCTTTTTTGATCATTTTAGGTTACTGTATAGTAACCAACCATTAACTAAACATGAACAGCCTGTTAGTAAGCTAGTTGCAGTTAATAAATAACAAAGTGGCTCTTAAAATGAAACACAACCTATCAATACTCTACCAAAAACTACTCTACTCTAACTAATCTGTTGGGACTGAAATATGTGTATTTCTTAAACTAGGGATTGCCTGATAAATCCGTTCGATTTTCCAATATAGGTTCATAAAATAATCTAGGTTTCTTGATGGAAATTTTAATGAGGGGTGTAAATACAGATAGAGAATTGTGCTCATCTTTTTTTGCTTGCACTGTTTTTCAATCAGTGAATTCTTGCACAGCAGATTGCACATGTCAGTTTGGTTTATTAGGTGGCGCTTTCCTGGCTCCCCCACAGGATGCAGATTCAGATTAGTAAATCAAAGCAGCTGATCGGAAGGCAAAGAGATAAGGGAAATGGGAAATCACAGCCAAAAGGGCAGTCCATTACTCACCCCACACCCCAATCACCGAAAACACTTTCGTTTTTGTGTCTAGGAGAAAAAATAATATTATTTATACTTTAATAACCACTGTCGCTGCAGTCAATGTTTATTTATTTATTTATTTATTTATTTATTTATTTATTTATGCTAACACTTTACATTGTGTCTCGAATTACTGTGCATGTACATAGTAGTTACATAGCAAATACTAAATACCAAATGTGTACTTCATATATCATTGTAGCAAAGTGGTTACCAGTGTGCAGGTGCACGTGATCAATAATCAGACAGACAATAATAATCCAGTTGCAATGTTGTTTTAGTTGTATGATCCAATTGCGTAACAGCAGTAAATAATAACAATGTTAACAGGCAATACAGTGGCATGTATTGCTCTGTTTTAATCCCCGGGTTGGTCCCGTTTAATAATAGTCCTGTTAATTTCCTCCCAAACGTAACACAGATACCAACACAAACACAAGTCCACAGTGCGTGCTCTAGTGCTTGTAGTGAAAATGCAGTTCTTTAGTGAAACAAGGTGAAGTGTTGTCCAGGTTTGTGCTGGCACAACAGCTCCTGGATCGTGTTTAGCCGTCTAATAAAACACAGACGGTGTATTAATAGTGACAAACAAACACTCACGGTATTACAGCACAGTTCTTCTTTCAGTTACCTTTTTAACCTTTTACAAAGGAACAGATTACGTAACTACGTCCCTTAAATACCATCAACCATGACCCCTTGGTTAACGATTGCAACCTCTCCTCCTGCCACATCATTCAATCTCTGCCACAATCATGCAAAAAGATTTACACGTTAAGTACATTGTGACTATGCATAATAACATTGTAATTATGTGTAAGTACACATGTATTTACTATGTAACGAGTATGTAAATACACAGCAATTAGAGACACTTAAAGTGTTACCTTATTTATTTATTCCATAATGCTGCAGATAGATTTCTGTTATTATAACTCGTTTCTCATTTTTCTTACACTGTGCTTTGAATTTCTGAAAAGTCAGTCACAAGTAGATGACCTTTCCACCTTCACATCCACATGACAGAACTCCACAGCAGTCTCCAGTCCCTCAGGCCTCAGAGCTTTATACAAGGCAGCGTTAATTCTGATGAAAGAGAAATCATTCAAGGAAGAACATCATGGCCAGGCATTTAATTAAAAGTGTGTGGGGAGGGGGGGGGGGGATTTGGAGAAAAAAAATGGGATTATCCAAATAACAAAAAGCCCATTTGCTCAAGTAAACAGACACATGGGCAATTACACTGAATAAGACCAAATGGACTGAAAGTTCATTTAAGCAGAAATTAATATATGTGCATATAATATAACAGCCAGACAGATTGGATTTAGCAGCCAGTTAGAGTGCCTTTGACCTTGTCTCTTCGACCCCTGGGGGGCTCAGAGAAGAGGTGGAGTGGAAGTGACTCAATCAGCTCCTGGGAATGTAGGGAACGGTGACAGCCTGCAGGTAAGAAGCACAAAGAGTCTATACAGAACGTTCTGAATTCAAGATCCAAAAACAGCAGCACTCGTTTCATTATAAGTCCCAATTTGAACCTGTCAGCAGCAACTGCACTAAATCTGGGTTGTCTTGAGTGCAGTGACGTGAATATTATTCTAAACAACATTTCCTTACCTCACTGGTAAAGTAAATACCTGACAGGGAAAATGGAAACCAGTTGAAAAAGGTATTTCATTGTCTTGATACATCTAGCAACTACAGTATTCAAACAGACAAATAGATTTTCTTTTATATGAAATTGAAACAGCTGAGTTAGTGACAAGGCATAGTCTTCCTCAAATGTGCTTTAGCACCCTCTATTCTAAAAAAAAAAATACAAGAAAATAAACAAATAAGAATTTTCAGTAGCAAGGGCCTCTGAGATGTACTAATATGACATGTTAGTGATGGATTGGTAGGCCAGCTATATGCTCAAATCTTTCAAGTCAAGATTAATGTTTCTATCAAGAAGCATGTGAATCAGCTAAAATGAAGAGAAAAAAAAGCTGATTCCACCAATTATATTCACATTTCACTCCAATCAGCTGTCGTTGCATTTTTCACCATTGTCTGTCTTTCTCCTGGGTTTTGAAATGCCATCGGTATATGCATGTGTTACCTGGAATCTGGATAAGCAAGCTGTGGTATCTCACTCTACAGTTAGATTGGTACTATCTCACTCTACCTTAATTGCACTAAGAGCAAATATTTGACCGCATGTGTTCAGAAAAGTACACATTCATTGAGTGAGGTGCACACTAAGTCACAGTCTGGTCACCTCATTGGGTGCTTGACCAGTAGTGGTCGCTGATGATTGCTATTCCGCTCTTACCCCGAGGGCAGTGTAGCAACCCCTGCAGGATCAAATTGGTAACACAGCACAAGCGAGATTCTGACCTTTCTACGGAACCCATGTTTTGTGTAGGTTCCATAATAAAACACCATTCTAACTTACTCAACAGAGTATGCATATAGACCCAGACGGGTTTACATAAAATAGATGCTTCACAGTTTGAATCAGTAATTAAGGACCACGGGAAAGAATAGAAACTCAGCAAATGCTATTGTTATTGCCCTGCTATGCCCTGTTCTTTTCCGGTCAGGATTGTCAAGTGGTGCATTCCACAGCTTCATCAGCACAACACAAGTGAATAGCAATGCCCTACCTGAAGGCAGCCATGCATGAATTTTGAATGAGTCTATTACTCTTTTCTATAATAGCTTATTGTTACAATCATTACCAGGAGGTCGTTCAGCCTTCGCTAAGACTTGTATTAGTATCTTACTTCCATGAAGTAATTAAGGCAGCCTTCCGTACCATACTAATGAAGATTAATGAGGCAGTGTCAGGGGCTAAGGTTTCTTGGAGCACCTGGGTCTGCAAAGGTTTGCTCAAAGACTGCAAAAAAGGTCCATGCAAACACAACTGGGCTGATTTAGAAATATATTATTGCATTTGGTAACACATTATATAAAGCATCTCTTATTACTGTGTATTTACATAGTAGTTACTTTGTAAATGCATGTGTACTTACACATAATTACAATGTTATTATGCATAGTTACAATGTACTTAACTTGCAAATCTCTGTGCACGATATATGTAAGTGCACAAAGTGTGAGGGTTAGTATTAGGCTTAGAGTTAGGGTTAGGGGGGTAAGGGTTAGGTTTAAAGTTAGGGTTAGGATTAGGGTTATATCATGCAAACAAATTACACATTAAGTTCATTGTAACTATGCATAATAGCATTGTAATTATGTGTAAGTACACATGTATTTACTAAGTAACTATGTAAAATCACAGTAATTAGAGACACAATGTAAAGTGTAACCTTTCATTTTATTAATGAACGTCATATTTATTTATTGATGTATTCATTCTTGCTAGTGCACCTGCTGTAGACTTACTAAAAAAAAAAAAGAAAGGAAACTTTTTTCAGTCACTTAGCTCTGCACACTTCTGCTAAGTCACAAGGACTCCAGCTCTGGTTCCACATGGTTTGCTCTGCAGCTTGACTTGCCCACGCATGTGCTTGTGTGGATGTGTGGGTGTGTAGGTGCAATCACAAAAGAATCATCTTTATTTCCTGCACCCTCTGAGTAGAGTTGACATTTCTCTTTGTGTTCTGGAAACAGCAAGTTTCAATATTGTGTCCCCAGGGTATATCAGTTATCAGTTGTCTGGCAGTGTTGAAGTGCGTAGTCCAACCCTCAGAGGCATCACTGTGGGAAATAATGCCTGATCACATTATCTATTCTCTGCTTTTGCTTTAAGGTGCCTGGTGCTCTGCCATGGAGGAAAAAACCTTTTTTTTTGCTAATCATGTACTTTCAAGAGTACATTTCAGTCTAAACCTTTTGTGCTGTATCAAATAGCTGTTTTCTAAATTCTGTAATTCGAAACTAGAGTGATCTGTACAGTAAACCTCTTGGAGATTATCGTACCAAAGGTTAAGTAGTTTCTGCATTTTAACTGGGTATCCTGTTGGCGGTACAGTCAAGGAGACTATTTCTGCACATCTCTCTGTATGTTCCTGTCTTGATCGGCTAAACATAACATTGGTGAGAACTGGTTCAGATGGAACTGCTGGTGCAATGGGAAGGTGGCATTTTAAAGGGGGGGAAGTAGAACAAGACACTTGACATGAAGTGTCTCAAATAACTGTGTATTTATATAGTTGTTACTTAGTAAACGCATGTGTACTTTCACATAATTACAATGGTATTATGCATAGTTACAATGTACTTAATGTGTAAATATTTTTGCGCGATATAACCCAAACCCTAATTCTAAACCTAACCTTAACTCTAACCCCCCGAACCCTAACCCTAATCCTAACCCTTTTTTGATACAATTGTGTACTTACATATATAGTGCAAAATGATTTACACATTAAGGACATTGTAACTATGCATAATAACATTGTAATGATGTGAAGTGTACACATATTTACTAAGTAGCTACTAGGTATAAATGTAGTCAAATAGCAATTAGGCACCGATTACACCTGACAGCTTGAATGGAAATGTCAATGAACAATTACATTGCTTTGTAAGTTCTGTATGATAATTAAACCTGGAAAGTTCTGTGGAATTACCATGGTAACATATTTTCAGGGCTGATATAAAGATGTGCAATGCTTGCAGAATTTAAAGGTATGAGCAAAGATAAATGGTACACTACACTATATGATGACCAGTAAGGGCTCCTGGTGCCTGCTTAACTTTCAATTTGTTCTCTGAAGGTAAAAAGAGCCCTGTGTAGCGTCCCTCAGCTGATGTTGCTCGAAGGTGACTTGTGAAAAATAATAAATTGGTGTCTGCAGAGTTTCACAGTATTTCACTCTCTTTTAATACCAGCTCCAATGCTGTGAAGAGACAGACCTGCAACAGAATGAAGGGCCGTCTCATTGAAAGTGCTCTTCATTAAAACTGTATGAAGTTATCTTGTGCTGCAGACTTGTTGGCTGAGCAGACTTGCCAGCTAATATTTGGTCCTAAATGGCTTCTGCACATGGTTATCCGTCTGTTTTGTATCTGAATAAAGCCACATAAAATACCTGAGTACTCTTTGTAACATTTATTACAGGAGGTGTTTTGATAAATCCCTAATGTGTCATTATTTGGTATTGCACATCTGAATGCTATTTTTATCATTGTTTTGCAGCCTAATGAAAAGAGCTGTGTGCTAGTTGAAGGCTTGACAAGGCACAGTTATTATCCTATTCACTTTTCAGCTCATGAATTCCACCTGATGAACCTACAGTTCTGTGTGCTTTGAAGTGAGCTCAAGAGGAGCACTGCAGGGGTCTCTTAACTAAAGGAGAATATATATACTGTAATGCTTAACCCCCTGCTTTCTTCAAAATGCTGACCTTATTAGGAGCACCGGGTAGCTCTGCATGATCTTGACTCTTATCTTAACCTGCACCTGCAAATATACTAGAGCAAAATCAGGAGGAAGTTTAAATCATCAATAATTCTGTTGCTCCAGTATTGAGATATAGGACCCTAATCACAAAGTTCCTGCAGTATATACAGTGTGTATATATATATGTGTGTGTGTAAGCAGGGAAGTGGTAAGTTTGCCTCAGCCGGGATTGATTGACGTCCGGGTAGGTGGGGGACATGAAAGTCCACATCAATGCACACAGAGCTAACAGCTGAGTCAGACAAGCTGCTGTGTGAATGTGCAAGACTGTTTGTTGTTTTTGGTTGGCCCAAGCTGACAGGGTCCAGGAATAATCATCCCAATAAAACCTGCAAATTGTATGTGTCTCCTTCCTTCATTGTCCACGGTCAGCTACAATATTAATTTGGCCATTGTAAATAATATAGATAACAAAAATGACAATATTCATGAAACACAAATAATGCAGTCTCCAATTATGGACCTTGACAACCGCATTATAACAGGGCAGCACTGTATATAAATAGTGTGTGTTTTGTATTTAAGTTAAGGTTAATTCCATCCCTGCCGAATACACGTGAGGGCATGTGGCCATTCCCCAGTTAGGTAATTGAGGAATGGCCACATGTGCATATAAAGCAAGGATTTTCCAAGAATTATGCATTAAATCCAAGAATGAAATAAATAAACCAGAAAAAAATAGATATCCAGTATATTCCAGCAGCCTAACGCCTCATTGTCTGAAAACATAGCACTTTGTAATGCCACTACCTGAAAGCTTATTACATTCAAAGGAGAAACTCTTTCCCCTGTGATACACCACAAAGCTTATTCATATCAACCAGTGGCAGCTGTCTGTCATGGTTATGGGAGCTCTCATCAGTTTCAAAAGGAATGGCCTTTATCACCGAAAAGGAACTTACAGCAGCAGCACATCATTAAGGGTAGCTGAGTTTAATCAGGGACCAGCACTAAAGTAAGTGAAGTACACTACCTTCTGCTTGCTGCACAAAAGAAACGCATAATCATGAGGGAAAGGAAAACAGCTGTGTTTTAGATCCACATTATGAAGCTGATATCCCGCTCTGCCAACCAGTTGCTATGAAAACAAGAAAGAAAGACATTTTCTTTCCACGCAAAGTTCCAAGACTTTGCTGATTCAGAGAGCTTTCAAATGTTGTGTTTTTGTCAGTCCCCTGTGAAGGACATTTCAGCTCCATGTTTGAATGCTTTGACAGGCTGTGGCAAAGTGGCTGCAGCGTACAGGTGCAGGAGTGATGTGGTGCGTAATCAGGAGACAAACCATTGTAATCCACAATGAACAGGTTTTTAATTATAATCGAGGTCTGGTGACCAAACAATAATTCCAGGCAATACACAGCAAAATGTAAAGCACTGAAATAAATAAATGGGTTGCAGTCCCAAATAATAAACACAGTCAATAGTACACGCACAATACACAAACACGGTCACCAGTCCTGGCTGAGTGCTGTAGTGCTTGTGGTGCAAATACAATAATTATAGTGACACAGGTGTAGTGATGTCCGGGTTCGTGCATTTCCCTTCTAGGTCGATGAGTTAATGCACCGGAGTTCCGGCCCCTTTCTAGCTGGCCGACTTCCCTTGAACCCTGGGAAAGAACTGTCAGGCCAGCCCATCCAAGGTACTCTGTTCTCGCTACTTAGCGCCCTCACAGGTCGGAAGAAAGATTTACCACCAAGAATCACTGTATTCTGTCACACAGGCGCATCAAGTGTTTGGGACCTCTCAAGTCATATACTGTACATTCACCCAGTATTTTAACCTAAAACCTTTTCCTGTACTTCCTTTGGTATTTTGCTGTGCTAGCTCTAGCTTGCAAAATGCACAGAGGCAGGCTGGAGGTGGACATTGTTTTGAGTTGATTTCAGATATTTTAGTTCTGAAGACTTCAACGCTGGGCATTTGGGACTAAAAGTAATTTCACTGTAATGTTGACACTAGCTTTAGATAGGGTCAATCAGGCCAATTCCTGAAAGACAGCCGGATGTACAACAAAGCCAGCTCTCTTCTGGAAACCGTGTGTTGAATCCGACACAGGTTGAAAGTGAAGAGAGTTTGGAGGTTTTTATCTCAAAACCGACACACAATTCAGCACAGGACGGATGGCAGGGGGTGTTCAGGTCAGGACAAGTGTGCTCATGGTGCTAGAGTTAGTATTCCTGGCTCCTTTAAAAAAAAAATGCCCACAACGGTATAACAGTAAATGAATAGCAAAGTGTACTAAATCACATTGAAACTAAAAGAAAAAGCAAGTTGCTTGTATGTTCAGCTGCATTACATTCTCTAAAAGTATCAACTCCAGGGTCTCAATTATTCTGAAACGAGTTAAGAAACAGAACATAAATGTTTCATGTGATAGCTCACTCCCGTATGTTTACAGACTACAGTGTAAAATGCAAAGGGCTGTCAGCAGATTTTTCAGAATGTAAGTTACACTGAAACAATTGCTGCTACATTGAAACTGTTGCTGTTAAATTGAACAATTGCCCTTTGTGCTAATAAACTTTTGTAAACTTTTAATTGGTCTCTTGGTCATGTGCTTGGGAGTGGTAATGTTATAAGCCTTGCTCAATAAAAAAAGAACCTTAACAAGGATTTTCCTCTAATCTCTATCCCACCATCTTGGAAGGGGCGTAGCGGCTACAACTTCTAAAACCTGTTACACCACTTTACCACAAACCTTTATCTATGGTCTATGCAGTTCTATGCATTGCGTGTTGTATGCTTACTCAATAAATGCTGAGACTCAAAGAATTAGGAAAGTAGTATGTGTAGCTTGGGATTCCTGCTGGTGAATAGATGCAAACCTCCTTGCATTTATCCTACTCAGAAACATAAAGATCCAGCAGCCCTTAAACCAAAGGGAAAGTTTTCAGCACAAGAAAAATCCGGTATAAGCAGCTGCTGAATGCAGTCCCTGTGCATATGCCATGAAGGGAAGGTTCAACACAGTCTGTCAGGAACTTACTGCAGGTTTGTAGAATACTTTGACAGAGAGATTTGGCTGAGCTAACATGCGGCATCCTTGCAGCAAGGTAAACAAGGTGTGTGAGAGATATAGTGTGTGCTATTATGATATGTCACTTCACCTAAAAGAAAGCTGCCTCTGCTTGTCTATGCGTATGTGTGGAAAAAAAAATGACTCCACAGTGTGTTGTTCTCTGCTAGCTAAGTAATGGGTGGTGTGTGTGTGTGTGTTTTTTTAAACGCAATAGAAACAGGAGACCATCACGTGACAGTTTAAATGATGCCTCCGTCAAACACATTTAGATGGTTATTGTTATCTAATTACTAATCAAAAGTTAATTAACTGCTAACAAAACAGCAATTAACATTATAGTTTATAATTAAACAAAGTAGATGTCTTGTTCTGAATTATCCATTGTGTATAAGTCAATGTAAATTTACTGTGCCTGAAAAAAAAAAAAAATAAGTGAAACTTTCACCGCAGGCATGGCTGTTTGTTATTGCATCGGCTCACGAACGTCTCGCTCAACCCACATCCTGAGGTGAGTCACTGGGACCCCGTTAAGAGTGGCAGTGTGAAAGGGGCTTATGACTGATATCAGAGACCATATGGTGCTGCATAATAAATTGTATAAGACGTGTAATTATTTTTTGCTGATTCTTAAAACATGTGTTTCAAGTCATGTATACAGTAACAACAGGCCAAGTGCTCCAATGCAGTTACAACAGGCATCAGATCTCTCTTCAATATTTTTGACCATTTGTGGGGTAGCTAAATATTTTAACAGATGTTGAACTGATTACTCCCAGACAGTGGGGAATGATCTACATACAGCACCTGTGTTCCTTGGAGGTAGACCTTTCAAATTATTGGGATTTGGTTCAGGTAATCATCCAAATTAAAAACAAGTCAAGAAAACTAGGCGTATCTCACTAGGGGTGCGCGATAATACTGATATACCGGTATATTGCTATATTTATCAGGTAATACAATAACCAGAACTTGACATTTAATAGGTAATGCATGCATCTCGCATGTGACTTGTAGGCTACTCCCCCTTGATAAGTGCTGCCAGATTGGTGGTTTTCCAGCCAATTTTGGCCTGTTTTGAAAGCATCTAGCAGGTAAATGTTGTCTTTGGTGGTTTGGTTATGTTTTTTACTATTTTAACCATGCATGTTTTTTTTTTCTATTCCTTTCGATTATGAGGTCATCACCAGCGCAGAACTCCAATCACCATGATGCCCTGTATAGTATATCACGTCCTCCTCCTCTTTTTTCTGGAGGTCTGCATCCAATAAAATGACAAATTACACAAACTCTCAGTTATTTTTTATTCGTCACCATTAAGAACTGTATCAGTGCAATTTTGATTGTTTTTACATTTATTTTTAAAGACTATCTGACGACAGTTCTGGACAATTTTACATTATATTCGAAATATCTTTTTTTATCTTCCACACTTGATCTCATCAGATAGAAAAAAAACAGCGGTTCTGGTACTGTAAGTTGTGAGAAATAAAACATGTTTAATATAAAATGAAAAGAAATACATTATTTATAATCAAATTTAAAAAATTACATTTAAAATTAATGTTTTTTTCAAATTGGGAGCACACGTACGTACTTCCGAGAATCCAACAAAAATGAGTTACTGGACATTCCATATGAGAGTTTAATTTGTCATATTACATTCTAATACTTTAAATTCCATAAAAATGACACAAAGCACAGTTTATACGTAGATTTATTTTGGTAGCAAAAAATCTACATCAGCATCATTCTGCGTTGAATTCCAATATGTATCACAATATATCACAATATTGTCTTCAGTATTGTAATATATCTCAATATACAGATCCTCAGTCTCAATACCCACCCCTATATCTCATGATACTGCCACCTGGTTGACAGAAAGAATGAAAGAAAGATAAAAATATACACTGGTTAACTCTATTCATCACCTTTCCGATTCCAAATGACGTCAAGCTGCAGCAGGACAAAAAACAAAACCATATAGCCACTCTGTTTGAAATGTCTTGGGGGAGTACTACACCTGGTGTCATTCCTTCGAGGGTTCCTGTCTGCTGCATAAAGATTTTACTGTCGTAGGCCAGTGCACAACAAAAAGGGGAATGGGCTCATGGGAAATAAGCCAGGGGAGTGGAAAGTCCTGGGAAGGTATCTTTATGCAATGGTAAATAGAAAATGCACAAACAGAGACAAATGACTCAGAGCTAAAGAAACAAACCTACTTTGAACTAATGAGAAAGTTAATGGAAACCATTTATCTCACGGCCAGGTTTATTAACGTGCCGCTGTTTTAATTGCGTCAACTGATCCAGACACAGGCATTAAGCACATTGTTTGGTTGCTTCATTTATTTTACAAACTTAAACCCTGTATTTACAATGAACTGCTCCTGAATATAAGAGGCAAGCCTCTTCATTGATATTAACCCCCCCACTGATTTCAGCTCCTATAACCCAGGCAAGAATAATATGAAAGACATCATCACACCTATTGCATATCAGCAGATGTTTAGGCCCTTTTACTGTGTGCCAATTCAGTGTGCTAACTGAATTGTGGAGCCGGATTGGATTGTGTGCTTGTGCTAGCATGGCATAATGACTGGGGGCAGGATTAGATTCTTTGCTAAAATAGCCATTCTGAAGAAGTACCCCATGGGTTTAATAGACATTGGGTCACAGATCAAAAGGCATATCCATGTATACATCTTTCTTTTCCCTAAAACCTGAAACCACAGACGAGAAGTGTTTTGTAAAACTATCCCCAGCATTTGGAGGTTTGCAAATAGAAGACTGCTGTAACCCTTTATTTTAAGAATATGAACCAACATGTGTTTTAAAGGATGACACAATACAATAATAACAGCAGCCTATTAAAATAGTTGTATAAGAACTTGTAGCATAGGCATGTATAAAAACTAATAATTATATGATAACGTGACGTGAAGCTTTACACTTTTAATGCGTCTTTACAATGTTATAAATGGCTACCTGCATTGGCCTTAAGGCATTTCCCCCTGTATTTCCTATGGTAAAATACAAATAATACCAACTACAAATAGCCAGCCAGTTAAGACTGCCTGGCTTATCCTGGACTCTACAGCTGTACTGTGCATTTCCCAGTATGATTCTTAGGAGACTTATTAGTTTACATTTTAATATACCAGATAATACCCAGTATATATTCTGTGAGGTAAACAGGCTTAAAGTTAATAACATCTCAAAGCCTTTTAGTCAAAAGGTTTGTCATTGAATTTACTATGTTTCTTGTAGAATTTCTAAATCTACCGATATTGTTTTCTGCTTTATAGTTAAGTAAGAAAGGAAATTGCTATAAAGATTTCAGTCCCTTTCTGGTAAATATTTAACATTGTAATTGTGTGTAAGTACACATGTACTTACTTTGTAACTAAATGTAAAGTGTTACGAAAACTGAAAACAACGTTAACAGCAGTTAAGAAAATGCAACATGTGTTCTACATTTTTTTCTGAGCAATTATTGCTGTGCTTTAAACAGCGCGTCTAAAATTAACTGCACATGTGAAAATAAATTGGCCTGACGCGCACTTAATAAATGGACTGCAAACAGAAAAGGTCATCACTCTTGCAAGGGTAATATTGGCTACATTAAGTAAGAAAAAAGAAAGCTCTAATTAGTGATAGTGCCGTGCATTACAAAGAAAAGCTGCTGATGCATTAATGTAACCTAGCAACTGATGTATTTGCTGACGTGTGTAAACTCAGTAGTTTTAAACTTAATAAAGAAATCGAAGATGCCAAAAACAAAGTCTGTGTCGTTAAATCCATCTGTCAGGTTAATAGTGCTTTGATTTTCACGATGATGTTAGTCTAAGACACCATGACATAAGCTTACAGCAGAAAGCTTTCCCCAAATATTATGACTGCAATGTAAATTCAATTAGTCTTAGTCAGTAAATTAATGAGATCGGAGTCATTCTAAATGCCTGCCAATGGCACGCGATCGAACACTTAGTGGCATTAAATAATAACACACTTTTGGCAGAGAAGTGTTGTGCGGCTCCATTTAGTATTAATTCTGTGGTTCTGTAAAGATGTAGAACACACTGACAGAGGAACAGTGCATGGCAGTGCTTTGAATATACATACAGGTATCACGGCATTACATCAAGGAACGGAAATGCAACTTTACAAGAGGCCCTTGTTTATTTCACTGTTTAATGTTAAAGTACATCTTTGAAGACTGCATTGCAGTATGTAAGTATACAAGAACAATGTTGCACTAAAGCCAGCAAGAAAAAGACTTATTCAGCACAGAAATACCTGAAAAGGGAAGCTTAAGGTGCATTGCAATATACATTTTCAAGCTCTCTTTCTTGCATTTAGTGTCACTTTCAACTTTCAGCATTTTTTTTATGAAAGTGAAAGTGAAACAGGCATTTTATGATTCTTATTTGCATATAAGAATGTCGAGTTGCTGAGCCAGTGAGAAAGATCTATGATGTTTGTGTAAGCAATCGGAGATATTAAGGAGTGCTTTAAAAAGAAAAGAGTGATCAACAGAGTGACAAAGGGTTTCATCTTTTTCTAGAGATCAATTTCTGTGCAACACAAAGGTGTTATTTTCAGGGACAGGCTTAAATCAGGAAGTGACAGAATTTAATGTCATACATCTGCAAGCTTCCTATTCTTTTGACTGTCCTTGCAGATAGCTGTATTTACACAAGGTTTTAGATTAAATGACAACATTGAACTCGGTTCTCAGAGACCGAAAATTCTAATCAGTGATGAATGTCTGCCACTCAGTTTTGCTAACAAAAATGATGATAGCAATTTGTTCACTTTTATCAGACAGTAGCCGATAAGTGAATGAGCTTTGAGTACAGGCTTAGTCAGCAGAATAGCCTTGATATGGAATGATTCTTAATCACTGTGAAAGAAAGAAAAAGACAGCTTTTACTGCCATTGTCAACCCCGATATCGCTCACCTGCTTACTCAAAACCAAGACAGACTGGTAACAATCCTTATAAAAAAAATGAATGGTCAAAGCAGCACTGTAGTGGATGTTTGCAGTTTTAGCAAGCCTATTATATATTAACTAACAATTAACATAAAAAGAAATACTGTATATTAACATGTTTATTAGCTGGTTGTCAATCGTTAATCAGCGGCCCTTAAAATAAAGTGTGACCAAGATATCAATCACTGGCTTCCACTTTGCTTGTAGCATCTACACTCAAGATATATATATTCAGTCCCAATTAAAAACGATCTTATAATAAAAAATGAATAACTAATTCATTCAACTGTCATCTCTGAGCACCCCATGGCCTTCAAAACCACTTCCCTAAGGATCTGGAAGGGAGATGATTTTAATTATAATGTGTTTAGCCTATTGAGATTTGGTTTGATGCATCATCCATATACACACTTTCCATAATACAAGCAGAACAAAAGTTCTAAATAATATATTTACAATGTTATTTTTTTTTTAACTGTACTGCAAGTTGAGTAGTTGCTGCAAGGGTTCAGATATAATTATTTTTTTTTTAGTATCGTTATTAATTATTCTCTGCATAATAATAGACGATCCAAGATGATACCATCACCTTGAATATGAAAGCTGATTTAATAACATAGGATTTCAGGATAAATGATTTGTTTAATGTTTCAGTGCTTGTGTGCATTGAACCTGAGCTCATTAGAGAGAGATAAAAGACACTCAAAGTGCATGCAGTTATAATCACCTACCATAGATAGCACTGTCAATAGAGTCTAGGCCAACAGTGGGCAACCAGGATGGCACAGGTTTGGGATGTTTGCCAGTACATAACAAAGTTTGCATTACACTATACAGATAACATTTATGCAGTGGTTAAAGTGGGTATGTGTACAGGTAAGAAAAAAATTGACAGTATGGCATACCGGCAAAAGAAGAAAAAAAATATATATATAAATGTTATACTGCTGTAAAACTCCCTACCCAGACTTTTAGTTTCAAACAAAAGCACTTTCCTTGTAGGTCACTGTACCCGCAAATTTTATGCATTACTTATGTATGATGGAAATCGTACTATTCAAATCCTACTAATACGCTTTGTGTTGAATTTCGTCTGTTTTATTTTTGTGTCATTAGTGCTGACCGTGACCGGGGGCTACTTGGGGGCGGCGACACAATTGGCCGAACGCCGCTCGGGTAGAGAGGGCTTAGGTCGGCAGGGGAATCCACGGTTCACCACACACCAGTGACCCCTGTGGCCGATAGGGCGCCTGTGGTTCTGCAGTGGAGCCATCAGATCTGTGTTGTCCTCCGGCACTATAGGTCTGGTGGCCTCGCTGTGGATCCACAGTGCAAAAAATGACGGATTGGCAGAATATATTTGGCCGTTTTTTTTTTATGCAAAATGAAAACAATCTAAATAATCTAATTTCTAAATTCTACTTAGTTTTTTGTCCCTGTTCTCTCCTCCCATCCTCGTTTCTAAGAAATTCATTGGTTCAAGTCTAGATTCTTTACTGAAGCAGACAGATCAATAAAAGCTCTTTGAGGTTTCGCACACCGGGTGTAACAGCGGGAGAAGTATCTAACGCTGTTTTTCAGACACTGCTGACGTGAGTGCTCACCGCTTAAAGGCAACATCAGAACTTGATTTTGAAATTGGTTACATGCTGTGCAGGTGACTTTTAAATGCATTACTAAGTGCTCATCAAAAGATCAAACAATCACGTTAAAGCCAGGGTCAGGCAACTCCATATTTTACTCAAAGAATCAAAGAGTCAGACCTGGACCGAACTGATATTTAGACAGAATTAAAGTGTACTATAACTTACACTACATGCCTTGCCACCAGGAATCTTGAGTCTGAATCAGAATCAGAATCTCATAAACCTGCTTCAGCTGCAATCCCTACAGAGTCCTTTCTACTGTGAACAGCAGGCTGTTAGAATCAATTGAAGTCATCAGTGCAGGTACAAGTCGTCCCAATTCATCTTGCAAGTAAGCAGCTTAAATTGCGGGCACAGTTTTGTGTCAAATCATCAGACCCCTTCCAATCTGAAATAACTGCCCTTAGTGGTAATCACTGCTGTTGATTTGGCAGTGCATTGTGGAACTACCTGTACACATGCTAAATGTGAAATACATTAATTAAGGAAATGCACTGACTTAACCTCTGCTCTACATTCACATTTTCAGGTGTTCCTGCTGCCAAAATGCAAGGTGCATTTTATTATATTAGTATGTTTATTAACACCTGTAACAGGAGGATGTTACCTGCGTGGGTCTTCACTGAATAATAATGAGTCAGATTTAAGAAACAACACAGGTGCTGCCACTAGGGTACCAGCAATGGTAGCCCTATTGTCAGATTTAATAAACAAAACAAAACAAAGCAAACAAAGAAAAGTTTGCCACACAAGGTGAGTGCTAGCCTCATGAAAAGAGAAGTCCCACTCCAGGAACAACACAAACTAACCCTCATTATACTGGTTTGGGATCACAAGTCCCATCGTCTTGTCGGCGACTCCAGCTTCTTCCGATGGTCCCAGCTGGGCAATGCCTTTACAAGCACCATCTCGGAGTGAAGGGTTTTGTGCAGTTCTCATTTTCCTCTGGAGTGGACGCTCTCTTTGATGTAAACAACCCAAGCTTTCGCTCAGTGCCTGTCTGTGTAGCAGTGGTGGTGCAATCGTCCCGAGCTGTGTGCAGGCTCCTGGGGCACGCCCCCTAGCCAATCAGGACCTCCAAATCAGCTCAGCATCGGGCATGCCTTCCTGTTCAATTGGTTACCTAGCAACGCGTCTCTTGTTGCACATCCCGGCTGCTTCTACAAAGGAACACATCCACACAAGAACCAGCGGCAGGGTCCTCCCTGTCACAACAGCAAGTTGAGAGTCAAGCTCTCCTGCTTGGGTACAAATTAGTAAAGATCTTGTGAGGTTCCTTGCCAGAGTAACATTGGGTAGAATAATATTTCACTGAATAAGATAGACCACACATTCCATTAGCTCTTTCCAGTACAGCGCGTTTACTGAACTTACCCTCTAGAACCAGGTAGCAGGTAGACATGTTTAAAGTGAGCAGGCTTGATAGCCCATGTTCCCTTAGATCTGGAACCTAGAGCCTAATCTAATTGAGCACTGTCTTCACAGAAGGATTGTAGACGTGAATAATGAATCCTCAAAAGAACAGAAACCGAGATAAAACCAATACTAGAGTCTATGCGTAAGATTCAGATATCTAAAATCCAGCATGCAAGCTCACACTCTCATCTCAGTGTTAGAATGCAAAGTCCCAGGATATTATCCAGTCATGAAAATTAAAATACAGTGAAACACAGCTATTGAATGTTACATCTTTTAAAATAACATACCTTTAAACCTTCCTGTCAAAACTTCCATATATATCAATTTATCTACAGTGCAGTATTTAGTTTTTTCTTAAAATTCTAATAATGCTGTATTAATCTACTCCTGCTGATTGAAAATCCAATACAGCTTCATTCACACTAATACTTTCTTTAATTAATCCCAAGCCTTGAATGGCTAATTAAATCCAGTTAACTCAAGGCTCATCCACAGTAAAGGACAGAGCCTGTCATTGTCTAAATCCTCGGCTAACGAGAGACAACAGCAACCTCCAGGCAACTTTCAAAACCTCTTGAAGTTTAAACTTTAAGTAAAAGAATAATTTGGTCCCACTTTATCTGAATGTCCTTTTTTATTTAATAACTGTTAAGATAACAATTAGGGTAACACTTTACCGTAAAAATCGCTGTATAGGTCGCACTGGCATAAAAGTCTCTCCCCCCTTTTAAGGACTTCAATTTTAGAAACACACCTTTTCTGAAATACTTTTTTTACAATTAATTTTTTTCCCCTATTATTTACACATGTTCCCCTACAGTAGGGCAACATGTGTAAATAATAAGTGCAATGTCAAAATAAATCAAAATATAGATGTAATGCTACTACAGTATTGTACATTCCAGTTGTAACAGTGTAAACCACTGACAAATGGTATTTGAATGGATTTATAGTAATAATTAGCAGAGCGTAAAATTCGAGTTATACATCCTACATCACATCTGTATTAACCTACTTTATTTTAGCTTATGAAGTACCCAAACATTGCATTGGCTTTTACAAATGTGTTGTATTAATTCAAATGTAAAAGAAAAGTATTAAACAGGCTGCTTGCATCAATTAAAAAAGCAAAAATAAATAAATAAATGAACTAAACTGTGCACCGTAGTGTTGCATACAGTGCAGTACAATTGCATTAAACTTCTAGCTGTACAAATACATTAATTTTGTTTTGTTAATCAGAACCATAACCATACACATACTTTACAAGTGTACCACAGTGTTGCACTGGTGTAGAACATGTTACAATATGTATTAAAGTCATTAAAAGTACTCTATTCAATCAAAATGTTTTCTACATTGGGCCATAAACACTTTCCTCCTCCATTAGCTTGTTTTTCTTTCGCCATATTTAAGTTTGTCTTTGGTTCGCCTCCAGTCATGTACTGTTTTTTCAGCATTGGGATTGCCATGCATTTCGGCAAATTCAACAACGCGCATTTTCAAACCTGTTGTGAAGCATTTTCGGTTTTTGTCTGACTCTCCTGCTTTATCCAATTTAAAAAACACCTGCATTGTTATAGTATTGCAGTTACAATGAATGGAAGACTTGATAAGTTTACTCAGCTTTCTAACCAATAGCTATTTGCTACGGATCCCAGGGGCGGGTTCAGTCTGAACGTTGATAAATCAATGGCTCGGGAGGGTAGGAATTAGGAAATTCAAAGAGATGGACAGCTATTGTGCTAACAGTGAAGCAGAATAGCTGTGACGTTTTCACAGTCACCTGCTGTAAAGCGCAACCACAATTAGCTTGCAAACCTGTATTTGGTTAATGTTTAATTATTACATTGTAATACCACAGTGCAGCTCTCCAGTACTGTACTGGAGAGCTGCACTGTGGTATTACTGAATAACGCAACAGCAAACAAAGCACAGCTGAAATGACACTTGTTTTAAACCCACTGCTTACTGATGAAATTCTTCACAAGGACGTTCAAGCCCTGCTCTCAAAAAGACTTTCAGAGGACTGCAAAAATTATTTCAGACAAACCAATGTTAATAAATAAATAGCACAGCATTGATACTGACTGATATTATTACCTCTTAATACACCACAGCAACACCAATATTCTTTAACTGAAACACATTTGGTAATATATAAGTAAGCTAGTTATTAACAGTTAAATATATTTAACAAACTAAAACAATTTCCCATTATTATAAGATGAGGACAAGGGACCTTAAAGTTTCTCAATTATCTTTAATAGTAATGTCATTTAAATAGCCTTTTCATTGCTCTGTGCTTTTATAAAGGTATTGGGAATCTGTACAACTATACTTTAAATGCATCATGGCATCCAAAGTTAAATTACTTTACATGTAATTAAAAGATTGCTTTAATTGTGCATTCAACTTATTGTGTATATTACTTTGCAGACTTCCAAGTATTAGGGAAAATTAGGTATTGCCACTGTGATCTCCTTGGGACCTGAAGGAAGGCTGTTTTATAGCATCATATAGAAGTTCTGCAACTTCAAATAAAATTCCAAGTTAATTTCCCTCTGATTCTTTTACTTAACTGCCACTATCTGCAGTTATGAGATGAAAGAAAATTAGGTTTTACTGTCAGAAACACTGCATGAAAGCATTTACTTATCACAGTAAAAAGACTGTTACTTTAGAGCACATTTAGATTGTTAAGAATTGTATTAGACTCAAGAGGAATGGTGTAGGAACAGCTAAGCCACCACCATTAACAGTACGTGTTAATCTTTGCAGTGTTTTATTTATTTATTTATTTAAGCCTTGCTTCAGATCTGTAAATTAAAACAAGTAGCATGTTTTTCTTTAAATTCTGAGTGATTATGATTCTACAACAGGCTGCATTTACTGATAATTACAGGGTGCGCTGAGTGTATAAGAATAAAAGACCAATGTTTTTGTATGCTGCATTCTGTATAACCTCTATGTATTTTATAACAATGGCCTTTTCTGTTTTTAAGATCCTGGATTTAAATTTAAATGATGTGCTGCCTACATTCTAAGTCTGACTGCATACATTTTTTCCCTATTAAATACAAAATACAGAACAGACACAAGAGCTCCAGTCTATCACCATCGAGAAGATCACCGGTGAAAGTATGCATCCTTGCCTGACTCCGGGGTCAACAGTAAAAGGTGGAGATAAGTCTGCCTTGTGGATGATATGGCAGGCCGTGTCTTCATATAGACTCTTGATAACTCTGACAATCTTAGTTGGGATGCCGTAGTGCCTCAGGATTTTCCATATAGTTGTTCTGTCCAGTGTATCGAATGAGTCCCACACCATTTATATGGTTATCATCTTCATTTGGTGGTCCTGAGTATAGGAGTAGGTGTCCCGATGCCAAGGTGACTTGCCCTGATGTTGTCCATTGCACCTCACTCAGTCCTAGAATCTCAAGCCTGTATTTGTCCATCTCTTTGGTGACCTGTGCTGTCTTCCCTGTCTCGTATAATGTTGTCACATTACATACTGCCTTACTAGAGTGCAATTACAGTGCAGAGTTCAAAATAGATGATTAATACTACCGTGACGTAATCCTCTTGGGTTCATTTACTGTATATATTTTTAATTGTGCGACGTGCCCTAATGTACAGTTAAAATCGCCACTGATTGTTCTTGTTTATTTTTTCCTTGAAGAATCATTAACTGCTTAACTAATGCTTTCAGAATGCCAGGCTGCTCTCTGTTCTTTACAGCCCACCACTCCTACCCCAAAAAAGGATCTATGTTTTCCTTCCGTCCAGGCAGCTCTGTACTTATCTGTCATTGGCAAGCCTCCCATTGAGGGAAATAAGAAGCACATTTATTCCATCATGCTTGCAGCTAGAAATCAGGTGGAACAAACCCAGGGGAGAAGTTAATGGGCCAATTCAATGCAAAGTGCTTGGGCTCTGGAGCTATTTTATGAGCACGTCTTTACTGAGCGCATGCACTAGAAATAAGGCTATATGTATTCCATGCCAAGGCCATCTTGCTCGGTACCGTAGCTTCCGAAAGATTTGTTTGGTAAACCGGCTGCTGGAGGGCATTACTCAGAGATAAGATTTTAAAACTTAACCTTTCACGGTTTATGGTTAAATCACCACAAACACATTACCTTTCTCTTCAGTGGTCAAAGGTGGGTTGATTAAAGCTGTATGGAACAAACTGATAATGTTGTCTCTGGGGAATCTTTGACTGTATGACCCCATCGTCTTTATGACAGCTGTGCTTCCTTTTCTTTTTTTCTTTTTTTTAACTTCCCTGGTTGTGTAGCAGGGAAGGGAAAACATAAAACGCTGAGAAAAAGTGACAGCTGATAAAAACAAAGTGTGCGGCTGTTTAAGCGTTAATTTGTTTCACACTGGGTGTTGACAAGACGCTAAACTGACTGTGGGCTGAAAAATAAAGATAAATAAATCTTTCTCTCTCTCAAAAGAAAATACAAAACTGCAGCATTAGCAACAGTAGCAAATTCAAGTATCAAGTATTATGTTATTCCCTGTCATGTTTAATGTAGGATTCATAACTTGCCTATATACAGCATAGAATAATGTGGTTTTTTTTGGAGCTCAAAAATAAGTAAGGAAGGTTTAAGAAAGGTGTAAAAGCAAGGGGTCACCAATCACGGTCCTGGAGGGCCATTCTGCTCCAGGTTCAACAGCTAAAATGATACAATTAAGTACTTTAGGGTCTAGACCAGGGGTGTCAAACTCAGTTCCTGGAGGGCCGCAGTGTCTTCTGACTTTCCTTCCACCCAAGCTCTCAATTACTGAATTGGTCTAATTATTTGATTAATTGGACACATTTAACACTTCTCTTCAGGCCTCAGAATGTTTCATAGGATGTGTCCCTTGAATCAAGTGCATTTTTAAAACCATCAACTGTAAAAGACCTTGAAAAATATTAAATATGTCAAATTGAACAATTAATTAGATCAATTATGTTAACTTAAGTTGGAATGAAAACCAGAAGACCCTGCGGCCCTCGAGGACTGGAGTTTGACATCTCTGGTCTAGACGGAGGTTTAGTTGGTTCAATTAAACAATTTAGAACAGGGTTGGAACAAAGACCAGGAGCAGAAGTGCCATCTTTGGACACCCCTGGTGTAAAGCAGAATGTGAATTAATATGTGTACCTGTAACTGTTGAGCTGAGATTCATACTGTACATACTGCATGGGACTGGCTTAACAGGAGAAGGGACAATTGACTGGTCTGGATGCATTATTATTATTATTATTATTATTATTATTATTATTATTATTATTATTATTATTATTATTATTATTATTTTGCATGAACCAGGCTGCAACAGTAGGAATTCTACTTGATTGGTTTGTAATGGTAGCAACTAGTTGCAGACAGCGAAAGTGTCTTTGGTTTGTCACACTGAATTCTAACAGGATCTGCATGAAAGACAAGCCCACACACACTGAATAGTTGAAGGGAAGCTATCACTATAACTGGAACGGACAGCGCTATAAAACGAGCAGATATATCTGTCTAAGCCAGCAGCGCCCTGAGATTTCGCTTGAAACTTGCCGCAGTAATCTACGATGCTCAAGCTGTGCACTCAATTTTTTAAGATATTAAACCCAAGATATTCAAGAGAGATGATTCACAGCCAAAATATATGAATATATTTTATTTTTTACACTTTTAATGTAAAACTGGAAGCACGTCAGAGTTTGAAAGGAAATTTAATATTTGCGCAATCTGCCTTCAATGGTGCAAAATGTACTGATTCTTAATGTCAAGAAAAGCTTTCAGAATAAAGAAAGAAAGAGTGCAACAACAGAGTGTGGTATATTTTCCAATTCTAGTTATCAACTTTTACAGCTTTTCCAATATTTTAGAGTTATGGTGTATCTTTGTTCTATAATGTCACATAAATGTTCTTCTTTAGTATATGCTTCTAACTTGTCAAGTTATGAGAATATGGGACCCTTATGAATTTGCTGCCAGCAGCTATAACACACAAACAAAACCAAAATCAATATGCTACAATACAGGCTACAAGACAAGTATACAGGCTTGCCTTCAGACACTCAATTTATGGCTTTGTCCCCTACATAATACATTTTATAATTGATTGGCTGGTCCAGATGATTTCTGGAGAATAAGGTTTGCTACTACATGGAGACATGAAAATTCAATAGCTACATTGTAACATCTTTGTAATGGCTGATGCTACTTCATAGCTCAGCACTGGAAATAAGACTCCTGATGCATTGCGGTTTGATCCAATCCTGGTTTTACTATGAGTCTAATAAGACATAGCTGAACTCGTCATCTATACACTCTGGCTAATCAAGCTCCTAGTAAAACCTGGAATGGGTGCAAATGCTATGCAATACGTCTGTTTTTTTTGTTTGGTTTTTTACAGTATTTTGCAGCTCTTGGTACAAGTAGCCACCACTAGGGTACCATCAGTGGTATGACCTACAATTGAGCAGGAGGACATGCTGCTCCCACTAAAGGGAACCTTCTCCCTGACACACACTCAAATAAACTGGATGAGATTTAAAATCTCCTAAACTACTTGTTATTCTAATGGTAGCACTGTCAGCACCGGTTCCACAAGCAGTGGTTGTGTACTCGGTTCTGCACACAGTGGTTGTGTACTCGGTTCTGCACACAGTGGTTGTGTACTCGGTTCTGCACACAGTGGTTGTGTACTCGGTTCTGCACACAGTGGTTGTGTACTCGGTTCTGCACACAGTGGTTGTGTACTCGGTTCTGCACACAGTGGTTGTGTACTCGGTTCTACACAGTGGTTGTGTACTCGGTTCTACACAGTGGTTGTGTACTCGGTTCTACACAGTGCTTGTGTACTCGGTTCTACACAGTGGTTGTGTACTCGGTTCTACACAGTGGTTGTGTACTCGGTTCTGCACACAGTGGTTGTGTACTCGGTTCTACACAGTGGTTGTGTACTCGGTTCTACACACAGTGGTTGTGTACTCGGTTCTACACAGTGGTTGTGTACTCGGTTCTACACACAGTGGTTGTGTACTCGGTTCTACACAGTGGTTGTGTACTCGGTTCTACACAGTGGTTGTGTACTCGGTTCTACACAGTGGTTGTGTACTCGGTTCTACACACAGTGGTTGTGTACTCGGTTCTACACAGTGGTTGTGTACTCGGTTCTACACACAGTGGTTGTGTACTCGGTTCTACACAGTGGTTGTGTACTCAGTTGTACACAGTGGTTGTGTACTCGGTTCTACACAGTGGTTGTGTACTCAGTTGTACACAGTGGTTGTGTACTCGGTTCTGCACACAGTGCTTGTGTACTCGGTTCTACACAGTGCTTGTGTACTCGGTTCTACACAGTGGTTGTGTACTCGGTTCTACACAGTGGTTGTGTACTCAGTTCTGCACACAGTGGTTGTGTACTCGGTTCTGCACAAAGTGGTTGTGTACTCGGTTCTGTACACAGTGGTTGTGTACTCGGTTCTACACAGTGGTTGTGTACTCGGTTCTGCACACAGTGGTTGTGTACTTGGTTCTGTACACAGTGGTTGTGTACTCGGTTCTACACAGTGGTTGTGTACTCGGTTCTGCACACAGTGGTTGTGTACTCGGTTCTGCACACAGTGGTTGTGTCCTCGGTTCTACACAGTGGTTGTGTACTCGGTTCTACACAGTGGTTGTGTACTCGGTTCTACACAGTGGGTTTACACAGACTCAGGAACCTCCCAGCTTCTAGAGACGAAAGGAACTGTGATATTTTGTAACAACTGTAAGTCGCCCTGGCTAAGAAATAATAATAATAATAATAATAATAATAATAATAATAATAATAATAATAATAATAAATGGCTGGCTTATAACATCAATGAGCCAATTAGCACCTGGCCACATTTGTTTTATCAGCCCTGCCACATATAATAAAGGAAAACAAACCCTAAAAAAATACCATATTTACATATTTACATGTCACAATGACCACATCACAAGGAGAAATCACGTCACAAACTATTACCAGCAAGGCAAGGGGCAAACTGAATTTAAAAAAAAAAAAATGTGTGCTTCCTTTATTTGGCATACAACAATGCAGTAATTTAATCAGAAAGTGCTCTGTAATGTTTAAAAATAAATATATCGATTTTCAAGTAGAGTAAATTGAAAATGTGATAGTGCCGCTAATGAAAAATCAATTTGTGAGGAAAGATATAGCCAATTGATTATTTTATATTCGCCTCTGTGGTAGGACAGATGTAGCTGATAAACAAGCTGAACAAAATGAATTCAATTTTACAAATTAGATTAAATTCACACTTTGTAGTCAGACTAACTGAAATTGTTTGAATTTGACAAAATGAAAGAACACAGTTCAGAAACCACAATAAAAAGCTTCACGGACCGATATGGCCTCAATACTGAATCATTATGAATACAAAAAAGAAAGGAAATATTTCTTGTCTTTCCCCAAGGCATCTCCTGACTGAGGAAGAAAAAAAAACACTTTTTATTAATATATGTAAAGGACTGGGACTGAGGTGTTACCATTGAGGAAACGAGAAGAAATTTAGAGAAAAAAGATATCAGTGCTTCATTGGGGGGAGGGGAGAGGGGGTTCTTGAGTAATCTAACCTGTACCATTTTGTTTGTTCTGTGTTTTGTTTTTGTATAAATCTTGTATTTGTTTATTAAACCTGTGCAACAGCTCTGTTTGCTCACAGTACTTGTGTCGAGTGCACTACCAGCCATCCTGGTCACATGTATATATATATATATATATATATATATATATATATATATATATATATATATATATATATATATATATATATACTGTACTGAGCAAAAAATAAATAATTTAAAAGAATATACAGTATGTCATTTTCTTCTGTTCTTCGCTTATAGAAAATCTCATTAGCATTTTTATTTTCTCCACTGTTTCTTATAACAGAAGTTAATTGGGGACAGCAAGCATCCTTGCTTTGCTCACCCCTGAGAGAAAGTAATATTCCATTTTATCCTGGTGTTGCACACTGTGTTACACTAACTCCCGTGAACTAATTACCAACTAAAGCTACTTATAATGAAACCTGCTGGACCATAATATCTAAATGCACTTCAATATTTTACCAGAGACCTTGGGATACACAAAATGTAGTAAAAAAAAAGAAAAATGTTGCCAATAACAAAACAGATGCTCCCCCTAAAAGTTCAAGGCTATTAACTGTACTGGCTGAACGTTGTTACTGAAGCACACATCTGTCGAAATTGGTTTCAAAATTGATAGTCTCCTGATTCGAGATAATTATAAAATATAGAAATCATTCTTAAAGTAATTGAGGTCCAAATCGAGGGGGGAGTTAGCATGAAACTCATTCCATACACACAATACACACAGGGGCTCCAGGAGTTTGAAAAAAGATGAAAACATAATAAAATGATAAGGAATATCCAGCCACCCAGCATCCCTGCCCCTACCTCCTAATATCCACCGGACCCCAAAGACTTAACTTCTTTAACTTAACTTGTTTACTTGTGTTCAGGCCATTTAAACCGACATTTTCAATCCCAATAAATGCTGATAAGGTGGAGTTTCGATAAATGAATCATGATCACAATTGTAAGTAAATAAGCAAAGAAACAAATACTAAACAGTGCATGCGAACATAATTAAAAAAATATATATTTACTGTAGAATGCATGGTTTAATCATGCAGACATACATTTTTTGAAAAGAGGGGGTGAATGCATAAACAAATTATTTAGAATCTCTGCTTCAACAGACTCAGCAGCCATCTTAAGGTTAAACTAGAAAAAGGCAAGCTGTACTGTAAATACATACATTCATGCAGACATACCTACACACATACATACATACATACATTCATTTTAACCCACTGAATTAAAAAGATCATGGGTGCACAGAAAGCAAAACATAGCTGCAACACAGTTAAGTAAACATGACAATCATACAACAACTTATGAGGCTTAAAACAAGTGTGCTTTGGCTTTTTATGAAAGCTTGAACAGATCAATATTTCTTACTGCACAATGCAAAGGAATCCCAGGCTTGTGAAACCAAATAAGCACTGGCCATTCTGTCATAATTAGATATTCTTTAAAAAAAAAACATGAATCACTGCTCGGCACACAGCTTGTGAAACACTGAGTGGTTTTGAATTTGAGTACCAAGCTTAGTCTATCAAACCGGAGCGTAACTGGTGTCGAAAAGTTAGTAACAGATCTCTGGGTAAAACCACTTCACTCAAAAGATAAGGCCAATACCTTCAAACTCCATGATAACTGTAGCAGCGCAATCATTTCTAGCTTGTTTTGCGTGAATCAGCCCTCCTGCACAACAGTGCTGTTGCCTGACTGTGCCCGGGAGGGACAGTGGTGAAGGTATTAAAGGAATCCCATCCTCATGGGAGCAGTATGTCCTCAGAAAGTGTACTGGTTTAACGAGATGTTCTACCCAGCAATCACATTTTCTGCTGCTAAAAAAGCAATCTGAATTCAGAGAGTTGGGTGAAAATGTATTGCTTCACCCTTTGAATTCATAAAAGTTATCTGTAAGTCAAAGTCAGGAATGAAAAAAGAAGTAACATGAGCAATATACAGCAGTGCTTAGTCAAGTTGGAAACTATTTGGTTTCCGATTGAAGTTCACTTTTCTGTAATACTGTACTTTCCTTTAGTGTCTCTAATGATGCTGTTATTATATTATAATTGCACATGTGCTTACATAGTTATTGCATTGTAAATACAACCGCATGTGTAAACAGTGTACGAAGACATAGCAACTTTTAGCAATTTTGCATTTTAAGCATGTTGTTGCATTGTAACTACACAGCAATTTGTGTAATACCTGTGTTACTACAGTGTAGTTTGAGACAGTAAAGTGTTATCCAAAAGGGAAAGTTATGGCAAACTCTTCTTTGCTATACTCTGTGTCCCCCACATAACTCTGGAATGGAGCAGCACTCCAGGTTATATTCTTTAAATACTGTACCGTCCACAGCATCCCTCTGGGCAGCGACTGTAGCGCTGGAGAGCTGATTCACGTGGAAAGTAGAAACATGTGTCTTCTGCCATCAAGGTGTCATCTTTTGAGTGAAGTGCTGCTGCATTGCCACCTAGGGGCTTCAGACTGTCAGGTTTCAGAAGCTAAATAGCAATGCTCCAGTTTATAGCTGGATAGCAAGCTTAATTCAATGGCACTTGTACATCTAACCGATGAGCACAGTGCTAACTCTGGTGCCCTCTGGATAAACCTCACCCGTTCCAGATTTCAAAATTCAGCAATATGTGTGGGGGTTGACGCTTAAGGTACTAAATACATGTGAGTTTCAATATTTTTATAAGGGGTGTAAGAACGTGTTACTGGTGGCACATGGTACAGTTGCAGTGTAATCCAAGTTATATCATGCATACTGTAGGTTTCAACAAAGTGTATCTTCCTGAATTTTTGAAGAATCTTGAGGTTCAGATGGGATCTTGCATGAAAGAACAGTAATCTAAAAAATAAATAAATCTTCTGGAAGTTGAGTTATTTGATGTGGGTTGCATTACTAGTCAAGCTTGACTATTGTAATTGCTGCACACTTCACTGAGTCTGCAGTGAGCCGTTGTGCTTTTAAATTGTTTCCAGTCACCTCTACATTTGCTAATTGCTTAGCGCCTGAGGCTCACTTTACAATTATGTTGTTATTGAGGTACACTGTTACACCACAGTAAACAACTAAGAGCTACAGAGTTCTTCTCTTCCAGGTAACAGGACATGCTAATTGGATAATGGACAGACAGACTGGAGTCAGAAAGAACACAAAGCATAATGTAGATGAGAGAGAAAGATAGGAAAAGAGTGACTGAAAAAGTGCCCATTAAAATGTTATTTTAATGGGCACTTTTTTAAGTAGAACCTTTGCGTATTTCAGGGGGCTCCTCCTCTGTGTCATCACGCTAAAATATCTGTCAGTCAACCTTTAATTACCTGTCAGTCACCCTATTTAAACCATAGCCAGCTTCCTAATTCTCGTCTTGCTTTTCAGTTTGCTTTTCAGGTTACCATGCAGACTTGCAGACCCAATCTTAAAACAAACCTTTTCAATCGGTTTAAAAAATGACTACTCACCTGAGGCAGCTTTCGTTTTCATTTGACTCATATGATGAATTTTTCAGCAAATACAACCCCTCAGTTTTCAATTTCGTCTGATCTTTCCTCAGATTTGCGTTATCAGGTTTTTAACAATATCAAGCAACTCATTCATCCTCTTTCCACTACAATTTCTACTGTATCTGATCGCCTGGATGAGCTAGATAGCAGGATCACTCGCTTGGAACCATCAGCCATTACTTCCTCATCAATGGCAACAGCAACAGCGTTCGTCTCTCCCGCTGCTTCAGCCATGCACACACCTACTCTCAAGCTGCCAAACTTCACTCTAGCGACCGCCTCTGGTTCAGAAACCTCTTCTGTTTCAGTTGTGCATTGCCACTCTCTCTCTCCTCAACTGAGATGCAATATTATTGAAGATAAAGACATTAATTTGGTCTTTATTCTTATTGCAACCTCAGAATTTCTGGATCACAGGGTAGTTGACTGTGGAGATCTGTCTATTACTCTAAAATCTCGGGATCCTCGGCTGTGTAAAAAACTCACTCTTGGAGAATTTGTGCTTGCATTTTCTGTTTTTCGTGATGTTCTTTGTGAAGTTTATGCTCACTGACGACAAGAACTGGAGACATATTTATTTAACATCGTTGATCTCTCGGTCAGATATGGCGGTATCATAAAGCTTTTTCAGCCAAAGCAGCATCTCGGCTAGCTTTGGACAATACATTGATTGACTGGTCTCAACCTGATCATGATCTCTTCAATAGATTCTTCAGTGGTCTCCGTGCTTCCGCCGCCCACTCTGTGTCCAAAAACAGCCTCCTCTTCAGTCTCCTCATCAGCCTCAAATTATTCTCCCCCTGCTCTCGACAACACTCTTTTTTTTAGGAATCATGTGCCTGCAGTTTCTCCTATTCATTCTTCAGCTCCGCCTGCTTTTCAACAAGCAAAGATTCTCATGGAAGACCCATCAGATATTTCAGCGGGAAACAGCTGTGCAATAATTTAAATTTCTTATTCTGCATTTCCAAAGGATGCCTTTTTTTACACATGTGCAGTCTCAGTGGCGATGCTTATTCACATTCCATCTGCCCTCTTTCATCTAAATGAGAGCCCCGCAGCTGAAGCACTCCAAGAACTCAGCTCTCTCTTGTCAGCTTCTCAGAGATGTGGCCTCCAGAAATCAAAAATCCTTCTTAGCTTAAATTCACAGCCTTACTTGAAGTATTCCCTTGTCATTACATCCTATCTTTGGGGCCCATTTTGGCAGAAAAAATTTAATCTTTTGTGATAATCAATCTACTGTTCATATTATTAATAAAGGCCGTTCCTCTTCCCCTCTAATTATGCAACTTCTGCGGCAGCTAGTCTGGATTTCAGTTATCAATTTTTTTATTTTGAAAGCCCTACACCTTCCAGGCATCACTAATAACACTGGTGACGCTCTTTCTAGTTTACAGATCGTGCAATTCAGACATCTGGCTCACTCAGCTCAACCTTTCCCTCTACCCATTCTTCCACTCAGTGAACTGGTTTTCAACTAAATTTACATTTGCAATCATCTGTCTTCAGCTCATTCTAAAGTTGTTCTTCCTCCCCAATTGCATTATTCCATTCATTCCATATAGGTGCAGGAATTTCAGCAGCCAAAGTAAAAAAATCAACCAGTCCTTCCACAGCGGTGGAATCTTCCAGTCGCTATTCTCTCCTTGATATTATTCCACTAAACAAGTATTGCAAGCATGCCCGGAGTTGGGGCCATCTCTCCGCCAGGACCACCAGAGGTTTCCTCCCACAAAAAGGCAGGGTTTTTCCTCTCTGTGTTTATTTTCTTGTTCTCTTTTCCAGCACTTTTGTTCTCCCTGTATAGATCGCAAGGCTCGCCATGCGGCCTCGGAGCGTCAGCCGAGCCTGACCTCTCTCGACTAGATGACTCAGTAAGCCAGGGAGACCTTGGTTCGTCCTCCTATCCTTCCTTAATTTCCCCTTGGCGGAAGTCCCTCGCTTCCTGGCCATGGTGTTCAATTGGTAATGCCGGTTCTCAAAGCAGTCAAGGGTAAACCTGTTACTTTGTCTTTATCCTAGTAGTCCCTTTACGCAGGCCTGGCCTCTGCCTTTTGAAGTGTCAACAAAAAGATTTTGACATTACATTGTAACTATGCATAACATAACTTTGTAATTGTGTGCAAGGACATGTCTATTTAGTAAGTAACTACTATGCAAATACACAGTAATCAGAGACACTTCATGTAAAGTGTTACCGTATTGTAGACCTAAGTATCATGAGCAAGTCATAGCCACTCTTCAGTGAACATACAGTTCCAGCTTAAATGGATTTTATGCTTTGTGATCACATTTTCCATTCCTGTAAGAAAAAAAAATCAATCAGAAATGTGAACAAGCTATATGGCATCTGTAAATGCACTTTCCCAGGTAAGGTGCCGTAAAGTACAATACGAGAGCAAGACAGATTCTGATTTATTTCCGTAATACCCTTTCAAACCTGTCAAATACCAATACGAAAAAAAGCAACTGCAGCTCCACTGCTCAACTGTGGTTAAGGCTACGGTTTGAAAGTATTATAATCGCAATCTCGATGTTTAAGAGTATTGGATCTGCACGAAGACCACAGTAAAATTATTTCGTAACTTTGGTGCTGTAATTCTGATGTTTTTTTTCTGCATTGTACTTACAAACCAGGATACCAGGCAAGTGTAAAAACACCCCAAGGGTGAAATGCAGTGAAGTGCAATGTTATTACCTAGGACTGTCATTTTTGGTATATCAGTCACCTACAATACACAAATAGTACCTCAATAGCCCTATTACTGTATATCATGCAGTGAAAAGGATGAAAAATTAAATAACTGGGTTTTGTGTTGTAAAACGTGGATTTATAACAGAAGCCCCATTGGGCGAAGTACTTTATTTACAGGGGTTGTCATGTACAGACTCCTCTCGTATTTCCTTTTTCTCAGTTGGTAGGATTTTGCATAGCGGGCCGTCATGTTTGCTAAAGTTTTGAAAAAGAGCAAGAGTGATGTCAGCAATACAAGAGGCACTACAGGAGGTAGAAACTGACTGCAGCGGTGAAAATGTTTTGAAAGTCAGGGAGCGCACACAGACTAAGCCTGGTATAAGAAGGCCTGACCAGCACAGCACAGCCGACAGTAGTGGTAGACCTTCACCTTACACTCGCTGTCAAATCTCTCTGTGGATGGCAGACATTTTGGAAAATAACTTTTCTTCAGCTAGATCCCTTTGCAGGAAGTTCTGAGACAAGGGTCCTGAGAATGCTACCCCAGCCAAATACTCAGGGAAAGGAGCCCTGTTTTCCTGACGAGCAGATACTTAAAAACAAAGGAAATGCTCAAACCCTAACCCTAACCCCAACCCCAGCCAGTATACTGCTTCAGTATATTGCAGGGGGCTTGCATGTGTTCAGCCAATGCCACTAGTTTAGAAACCCAAGGAATCACAGCCCGTTTGTATTTTCCTTCCCCCCTGAGCCACTATCAGAAGTACAGGGGGAAAAGAACAGCAATGTCATTGATGCATGAGCTAGTATTGGTTTTAAGACTGGGATTATGACTTTGATCCCGAAAGCTGGAAGCAATAATCCATTAAAAAAAAAGTGTACATCTCAAGTGCCAGTCCACAAGCTGCAGGGGATTACGACCTTGACTGATAAAAGCAACCCTTTAAGTCACACAGCCCCTTTTATATTGAAACAGTTGAGCACTATCGTGCTTAATAATTAGACATGTTTCTAGTATTAAGCCTTGTGATCCAAATCTTGAAAAAAATGCGTTTGTGATTGTTTTCCTGCACATGTTCTAATGAATTATGGCCTTCAATCACCAAATACAATCTGCAGGGCATACCGGCAGTATAATGTTGATATTAGAAATATTCAATTACCTGGCTTAGCACACCATTATACAGCAGGGTTGTTTTATTTGATTTGCAAAGGAATTTTAATCAGCAGGCTTTGAACAGTAAATCAAACAGAAATAGAGTTTGTCTTTACAGATCATAAGCTTTGATATCTGGACTAACACCACCACCACTGACACATATATAAATGATATATTTAGACAGGCTGACAGACGGACAGAGTGATACTCTGAGAGACTGATTTAAAAAAAATGAAACACATAATGTGCAGTGTCTTCAGTATATGCATTGTGAAATTACTTTCTAACTATCCACCTACGACTTGTATGAGGTGCAAGTTTGTAAATTGAGTAAGTGGTCAAAATCTAGTAAGCCAAGATCATAAAGCTCTTTCTTATGTGCTTTAACCACTGGGTTTAATTCACTGCCCAAACCACACGCATATAAGACCAATAGATCCCAATTAATAGCATTTCTACTTTCACTTTTCCGATAATAGGCTTGGCTACTGCAAGTAGGATTGCTCTTGGGACCCCAGCCCACAATAAGCTACGAAAGGATAAAAAAGGGTACAACCCAGCATCCTAATTAGAATGTCTGTAAATGAGATCTGTCCCCAATGTGTGAACTGCTCTGTGCTGACTGGGAAGACAGCGTGGCTTGGCTCATTGGAAAATCATTGGCACAGAACGGTTTTCACCTGACAATGTTCAATTCTACTCAGGGGTCAGGTAGCAGTCTATTAGTCGCACTGCATATTTTACCAGCAAGTAATTTATTTATGTAAAGCAGTTCATCTGCTGCTGACTATGTATGACTGCTCCTTTCCAATGGCTGGTCATTAAAATGTTTCATAGACCATTTGCTTAAAAGGGATAGGACATTGAATAGTACAGTGTTCCACAGGCTTATCATCTCGGGTAAATCTATCCTGTACCCTCAACTACATCTACTTTCAAAGTGGCCCTCCACATTCTCTGTGTAGAAAATGCAGAACAGGGTACCCGCTGTGAAAAATACCTGGATACCTGAATCTTTTAATTAAATCTATTTTATTGATCTAAATCGTGGCAAATTTTAAATCCACCGACTTAAAACCTAATGTTCCTCTATTTTTATTGTACATTGTAATGTTTATAAGTGGATCTATACTCTAGATCCGTTGAGTATGATGTCATTTGGTTTCTGAGATCAATTCTTCTCATTATGGGAGTTAGGACTTATATGCAATCGATGACTATTTTGTTAGTAAACAACTGTCAATGTGAAGTGATTGAGTCTGATTCAAACCTGATTGAAACACAGCCTCTCTGTGTCATTTTGATTTAACAGCTATTGAAGGAGGAGACGGTGCATGTACTGTAAACAGTGTGTTCTGACTGAAAGGTTTTATGGCAGGGGAATGGCTCCCAGCACACATACATATTAATCAACACAGGTAGATGCTATGCAAATTACCTTCCGAACACCTGTCAGGCTTCCAATAAAAAATATATTATGTATTATTTTATATAGAAAAATATAAAAAGCTGCCTTATCATTTCCATCCTGCATCTTGCAGAACAGGGGGTAGTTCTGAACAGTTGATGCACACTGGACAATAAACCTGAAGACCCTGCACGCTTAACGTAGATCTACAATGGAAGCGAGCTAATAATTTAGAAGTGACTGGAATGTATGAGTGCGTCTACACCGACTGCGAGCGATGTGAGCGGCCAGCCTGGGTGAAGCGAGCGACTTCACAGGAATAGAAATAGGAAACAGACCAATCAGAAGCAAAGTCATTTCCCAAACCACTCACAAAACCACACCCAGGATCAGTTTCAGTCCAATTTCCAGGCACAGCCCCAGGGTCTGTCCCAATCCCTGCCCCAACCCCAGCTCCAGCAACAGCTTTAATGCAGTATGGACTCTTAGGACTGTGGGAGAGGGTGGACGAGAAGGGGAAACTATGTAAATAGTTGTTTGTGTACGGTTTTGTGGGCGGCGGGGTTTAATTTGTGTTGTATTACCTTTTTACCTTTTCCCCCTGTCAGCGGGACCTCTCTCTAGCCTAGTGTGTATGGTGACTTCACTCTCTCTTTGGTGTGTGTTGGCTTTGCTTGCTTGTCCTGTAGTCTATGTGGTGTTGTGAATGGGCCAACTATGTCTTGTGGGGGATTGGGTGGGAGAACAGCGAGAGGGATAAGGACAGGGTCACGTGACAGTTTCTGCTAAAATATTTGCTTTTGATGTAGATACAAAATTTGCTCGCATCGCACGCGTCGCTCACTTCCAGTGTAGATCCACCTTTAGTCCACTCCGACTGAGATGAACTGCTTCAGCAGCAGGCAAGTCAGTGGGAGGATTTCCACTGCAGGCTAACACTATGAGGCAGCATTCAGATAAAACCCCATTTTCTCACACAGCATCCAGCTCCAGAGCTCAGGAAATAAAACTATTTGCTCTAAGCTAACCAGTCAAGCATAAGAACAATATAAAAGCTGTGGCATTTATATTTATTTATAATCTGCCACACATAATAGTCTGTTTAAAATGACTTTTGGTGCGGTCTTGCTGGTCATTAAAATTATATGTACCATATGACACACCACTCTATTTCCCCAGGAGAGCTCAGGAGACTTAGAGTGATGTAAATAGTGGTTTTAATACAGCCTCTTATCAAATACTTCTGCTCTCCAGGTTATAAGAAAAAGGATCTGTCCAAAAAAAAAAAAAAGTTGGCAATACAAATTATTACAGGGGTACAGTGAACTTCGTAGCTGTAAACCGCTATAAAGTAGAATCAGAAGGCGATATAACTTCAGGTAAAGCTTGAGGGGGTTAATCTGAGACAGGTTTTCCAAGATTATGTATGCATTTTAGTGTTGCAATTAATATTATTTACGTAGTCTCCTGGAGATTCTGATTTCTGTTTATTATTTGTGTACTTAATAAAATACTACTATTGATTAAACTTTCCTTGTGTCTAGTGTGTGTAGGTGTGTTCATAGTAAATCCCTGATCTTTGTAACACATCAGTTATTATTAATAAGAGAAGTAATCAACCCAGATAACTCCCCAGTAATGTTGTTGAAGCTGATACCCTGGGATCCTTCAAGAAGCTGCTTGATGAGATTCTGGAGTCAATAAGCTACTAACAACAACACAAGCAAGATGGGCTGAATAGCCTCCTCTCGTTTGTAAACTTTCTTATGAACTCTAAATGATCAATTATTGTTCCTACAAACCAGAGGGAATAACAGCTGTATTGACCTGGATTTTTTTTTTCTTTTCCTTTTGTAAATAGGTGTTAATCTTTGTACTTGATTACATATGCTTGAAAGCCAAAGCAGGCAAAATATGATTAATTAAAATATGATTTATTGTTGTTTTATTTAAATTTTGATAAAATTGTCCTAAATGTGACTACTAGGGGAGTACAGAAACTCATTACCTGTACTCGTAATTGTCTTTAAGAAGTATTTATCAGCAGGTATTCAATAAATCCATTAATTAATGTGTTGATTTAAAAACAAGAAAAGCTGTCCTCCCTCACCTTTACAGCTGAGTCCTAATCAATAGCAACTAACTTCCGGATTGAGTGTTTTAAAAGCGGATTGGAAGATTATTTTCCTCCCATCCAGGCTGCTGCCGTACTGACGTAGCGAGGCCAAGAACTTGTTTTGAAATCAACTTGTTAAGAAATGGATCTATTGAATACCTGCAGATAAATACTTCTTAAAGACAATTCTGAGTATGAGTAATACGTTTTGTGCACCCCTAGTGATTACACCAGGAATATAAAATCTTGCAGCCTGTCTTTCATAGCTTCTGTTCTTCTTTCCATCGATTCCTGTGGTTCAGTCTTATTAGTATCTTGCACCATAACAGAATATGGGACCGAGCCAACCATTAGGCTGCACCCCTGCGTGCACCAAGTCTTCACACCACATTGAAAAGGTTTTTTTTTTTTTTTGTTTGTGGAAGATGATTGACACTGTGAAAGCTGTTGATTTGCATGAAAGGATAAAAAAAAGAATTTCAGATGAAATGTTCTAAGGATTACCTAGCAAAGTAAAAGCCTTTAAACTAAAAATATAACACGGATGCCTGAGATACAAGCCACTGTGTGAGTCATAGGACTGGAACCAATGCTCAGTTCCAGCAGATTAATGTAATTTTAGAGGTCAGCATAACAGCAGATAAACAGAAAGCATTCAGGTATCACAGCCTCTAGAAAATAGCTTTAATATGCAGTTGTGAAAGACGCAAAGTTTGCCAACTTAAGTCTTTCTAAAGGTTCTACAGTACCATGGCCCTTCCCATGTTTCCGTAGCAGCAGATCAAAAAAGGACACATAGAATTGTGAGGGTCTGGAACCAACTCCCCAGTAATGTTGTTGAAGCTGACACCCTGGGATCCTTCAAGAAGCTGCTTGATGAGATTCTGGGATCAATAAGCTACTAACAACCAAACGAGCAAGATGGGCCGAATGGCCTCCTCTCGTTTGTAAACTTTCTTATGTTCTTATGTTCTTATGAATGACACGGCAGGGACTGTTTCTCCTATCTCCACTACAGTAATCAAACCGATTACTCAAAAGTTGTTTTTGTGTTACAGAAGAAAAAGAAGAGTCAAATGTATGTAAATACTGATTGATATTGGATGTTTACAACAACGACTATGACTTATAAGAAGAAGAAGAACCAATATAGCCCAATATATATATATTTTTTTTAAATTAGCCACACTGCATAAGCCATAGGGAATAATAATAATAATAATAATAATAATAATAATAATAATAATAATAATAATAATAATAATAATAATAATAATAATAATAACAGCCTAATAGGATTTCATATAAATTCATGCAGCTTTTTTGTTTTATTTCATTTTATATATTTAATCTTCAACTGCTCTCCTTGTACTGCCATGCATTTGAAGACTTGAAACATATGATCCAGTGTGACAGCTGAGCAGAAGGACTACCACTTCTGTATTTTGTCACAAAGAAAGTTTGTAAATTGAATATGAAGGCTGCCAAAATGATAGATATACTGTATATATATGGGATTTGAAGTCTGGGATTTGAAGCCAGGACACAGGAATGGAGGGGTTGAGGGTCTGTGGGGTTGAAATGGGAAAAAAACACCCACATGGTTCTGTGAACAGCTGTTGCTAAAACAATCTCTCTCCAAGCTTTTCCAGAATGATAAAAGACGATTGTAATCTCTTTAACTTTCAAAGTAAAAAAAAAAAAGGTAATGCAATCAAGCTTAACTCTTTACAGAATCGTTTGAAAATAGCTGCTGTTCTTTAGAATGTGCTGTTCCTAAATTCCTCAGCAATATTCATAGGTTGCCACGGTAACACTTTAAAATAATGGCACAAATTCATAATGAATTCTGGCTAAATACCACAGGAATAACAGCTGAATATCTTATGCATTTACTCTGAGTTCTGAAAGAATTCTGTTCTTCTTCCCATTGATTCCTGTGAGGATCAGTCTTGATTTGGCCTCCCCAGCGCATCAGCATGCACCACTTGAATGAATTTTGTTTATTTATTTATTTAAATGTTATATATTTATTGGAGTTAATTAGTTCATTCTTTTCTGTTGAGTCCCGCTGGTATAATCGTGTTCAGTCTATTTACCCTTTTACTTTCTTTTATTCTTCTATATGTTGCATTGTCTAATTTTAGCTGTTCTAATACTACAAACTTTACATCATTTATGTCATGTCTTTGACTGGTGAAGTGCTGTACCATTGGTTCATTCATTTTTTTTATTTCTAATTAATGAAAGGTGGTTCTGAATTATTTTTTATAAAGTTGTTCCAGTCTCCAACATATTTTATTTTATCACATTTTTCACAGGCTATTCCATAAACAACATTGCTATTTTTACAGTAGGTATTAGTTTTTAGTGGATATGTGTTTAATTATAATTTTACTTTTGTCCATGTATTTACACACTTTACATGTACTATTGCAAGTAGTTGTAGAACCTATTTTGTCAATTATTATTTTATGTTTATTGTGAACTAAAAAATCACCTACATTTGCTTCTCTTTTGAATGCTACAACTGGGGCTTTAAGAAATACTTTTATCATTTTTTCTGAATTATGTAGAATCTGCAAGTGTTTCCAAACTATCTTAGAAATATTAGGCACAAGTTTAGAGTAAGTCATTACTAACGGGACTCTTTTTACCTTTTTATCCCTATTTTTATAATCTAGTAGATCATCTCTTTTTAGCACTTCTGAAAGGTTTCTACAACTCATGTTTATGGTTGAGCTTGGACTGATGATTAAATAAGAAACTTCCATCTCTTGTGTC